>OZ029928.1:3664336-4149572 GCA_964023275.1 Norana najaformis
GTTGTGGATTAATTAGGCTGTTCATTGTTTTTAATTACGAGTTTGTTTTAGAGGTCATTTCACAAGGTTGGCATCTAGGTGACATTTACGTTGCTACGTCTTAACTTCTTATTTCGACGGTTACGTCGTAATTGGCCTCATAGATCTTTATACTGTCTAGAAGCAGATTCTGAACTTTTTATTAGTAAATTGCTTCATGGTTTGACATTAATCTTTTCAGTGTATAGTGGCAAAATAATGAGTGCCCAATATGCAAATGAGTGCCCAATATGCAAATGAGTGCCCAATATGCAAATGAGTGCCCAATATGCAAATGAGTGCCCAATATGCAAATGAGTACCCAATATGCAAATGAGTGCCCAATATGCAAATGAGTGCCCAATATGCAAATGAGTGCCCAATATGCAAATGAGTGCCCTATATAAGGCGGGGACAGGATTTGTAGTAGTTCAGTTCGTCCGTAGTCAGTTGGTCGTCAGTTAGTAGTCAATCAGTTAGTTCTCGTCGTTTGTTTGAAGAAGTTGCTGATGTGCTTGATCTGATTGTCGAATCGAGAATACACGTTATATTTCGGACGCTTTTGGCTTGGTTGACTACGTCATATCCCGATATACCCCGGGAGCCCTACAGATACGGACTCGGCTAAGCGCTAAGGAGGCCATCCTGACTCCTGTAACTCGGCCTGGTGTTGGTGAAGGAGGACCGGTGGTGCGTGACAATGGGTACCAGAAACGGGGTCACTGCTGGTCAACCTCAAGTTAAAAGACGAGTTGAATTCAACGTCAAGGGTTCCTACTGTCTAGCATGGAAGATGATGATGGCAGGACGACCGCCTATACGTTGCTGGACGTTGCGAATTCGCCAGTCAGTCAGCCGAGCACTTCGACGCCTGGGGTAAGAGGAAAGGCAACAGAACAGCCCAAGTTCGATCGCAGTCGGCTGTTGGAAAGCATCGACTTCGATTGTCCCAGGTCGGTGACGATCAATAGCGACGACAACAGGATGACACGAGGTCGAGAAGAAAAGTCTACGAGACCATCTTCGGTGGAGAACGCCGATACTTTGTTCGTGTATAGGAAAACTCCAATGAAACCAGGGAAGTTCGACGGGACCGGATCTCTGGAGTCCTTCCTCACGCAATTTGAGGTATGTGCAAGGCACAATCATTGGACTGCCGTAGATAAAGTTGACTTCCTACGATGTGCACTTGACAAGGCCGCAACACAGTTATTGTGGGATTTCGGAGCCCGTACGGACGTAACTTACGAGGAGCTTACGGAACGATTGCGGCAGCGATACGGCGCATCAGGACAAGCAGAGACATTCCGTGCGCAGTTGTATTATCGTCGACAAACGGACAGACGAGAGTTTGAGTGACCTCTTGCACGATATCCGGAGACTGGTTGTACTTGCGTATCCCGTGCCTTCGAATGAGACAACGGAGATCGTCGCACGCGATGCTTTTCTTGAAGCGATCAGAGACCGAGAACTCTCGTTAAAAATACGGGAGAGAGCCAAAGACACTCGATGAAGCATATCGCATGGCTCTGCGGCTGGATGCCTACCAGCGAATGGCGGACTCCGACGACCGGCGGGAACCGCACAACCGCGTACGAGCGACGCAGGGGACCGACTGGAATGGACAACTACAAAACCAGCTGGAGCAGTTTCTTATGGCTCAACGAGAGACGCAACAAAGATGGCAACAGGAGATGGAGAAGAAAATTGATCGACAATTGGCCGCATTTCAGAACTTCTCCAGGATCGGGGAGGAGGTCGGCCGATTTCAAAACCGGACTGGAGTTGCACAAGAGACCGAGCGGACGGTGACATGCTACAACTGTGGGAGACGTGGTCACATTGCTCGTCGATGTAGACAGCCTCGACAATCCCACAATCGTACGGAGGAAACAGCTCCAACTGAGTCTGAAGAACCGCCGGCAGAAGAGGTCGCAGCCATCAATCACACCACACGACAGAGGTCATCGAACGGCGCGAACGGCAACACTATTTATATACGGGGTATGATCAACGGAAGGTCACGACTATGTCTTGTCGACACCGGATCTGAGGTAAGCCTCGTACCATTCTCTGTTGTGCAAGGATTGGACTTACGCCCAAGCACGCGAGTCCTGTTGGCTGCCAATGGGACCGAAATTCGGGTCTTAGGGGAGGTAAGCTCACCAATTAGGATTCGACAAGGATTTGAGATTCCGACCACCTTCCTGGTCTCGGATCAGATTGTGGAGCCCATGCTGGGGATGGATTGATTGAGGCAACATCGCTTTCGGCTAGGATTTAGTACTGGGGCGCTATTTGGCGGCCGCCGTCGGGTCTCATTAATAAAGGAGAATGGCTCCGCCTGGTGTCGACGAGTGATTGTTGCAGAGGAAGTGATTGTATCCCCGAAGACGCAATGCACTGTACCGGCCAGAACCATATACAGAAATTTATCAGTGACTGCACCGGCTTGGATGACGGAGGCTAGAGAAATCCAACCTGGAGTTCACGTGGCTCGGGTTATTGTCAGTGATCTCGCAAGCGAAACCCCTATTAGGGTAGTGAATCTGACGGAGATGCCAACTGTTCTTACCAAGGATCAGTTGTTAGGGGCTCTGCATCCGGTTCTGGTGGATTCTACCAAAAGAGACTTGCAGTATCCTGAGACACTAAAGTCTGCATCGTTCATCGCAGCTTTAATGAATGACCTTCCTGATGATGTCCCTCACGAGATTAGACAACAGCTGGGGAATTTGCTGTCTGAGTACCGTGATGTCTTCTCTCAGACTGAAGAAGATCCAGGTAGGACCACAGTCTGCAAGCATAAGATCGACACGGGTACGTCCCTTCCGGTACGCCGGTCCTTGAGACGACAACCGCTTCCATATAGAGTGGCGATCGACCAGCACCTGGATCGGATGTTGGCTGGAGGGGTGACTGAACCTGCCGTAAGTGAATGGGCAGCCAATGTAGTACTCGCAAAGAAGAAAGATGGCACAATGAGATTTTGCATCGATTATCGGCAGTTGAACGATCGCACAAGGAAAGATTCCTACCCGCTTCCGAGAGTTGACGAATGTCTTGACGCCTTGTCCGGCACAAACTGGTTCAGTACGCTGGATTTGAGAAGTGGTTATCATCAGGTTGCGATGGATCCCGCGGATGCCAACAAGACTGCTTTTATCACGCGGAGAGGCACTTTTCGATGGCGAGTTATGCCTTTCGGTTTGTGTAATGCCCCGGCCACTTTTCAACGACTGATGGACATTATCCTCTCTGGATTGAATTTTGAATTGTGCCTAGTTTATTTGGACGACGTCATCATTTTTGGCAGTACACCTGAACAGCATCTGGATAGGATGGAGCAGGTTCTCCAACAGCTAAGAGAAGCTGGGTTAAAGCTAAAGCCAGACAAATGTATTTGTTACGCAGGACAATTTGCTTCTTGGGACATGTTGTCACTTCAGCCGGAATAGCCGTAGACCCATCAAAGGTACATGAGGTGACGGCATGGCCTGTGCCCTGTCGGCTGAGGGATGTGCGAGCTTTCTTGGGCCTTTGCGCCTACTACAGGAAGTTTATCTGCAACTTTTCATTGGTGGCAGCGCCATTATTTGCGCTAACAAAGAAAGGGAGATCATTCGAATGGGACGACGACTGTCAAGTTGCTTTCGATAAATTAAAGACCGCGCTGACCACTGCACCAGTGTTGGGATTGCCCTCGGACGACGGAACTTATGTGTTAGACTGCGATGCCTCTGATAACGGAATGGGCTCCGTTCTGTCTCAGTGCACCGATGGACAAGAAAGGGTAATTGCTTATGGTAGCCGACTCTTTTCCACAGCAGAGCGTAATTATTGCGTTACACGAAAGGAGTTACTGGCTGTGGTGTATTTCACAAAACTGTACCGACAGTATCTGTTGGGTCGACGGTTTACCCTAAGGACGGACCATTCTGCTTTACAGTGGCTGCAGAAGACACCGGAGCCTATAGGTCAGCAGAGTCGGTGGCTGGAAAGGCTCGCAGAGTTTGATTTCGAAATTATCCACAGGCCTGGAAGGAGACATGGAAATGCAGATGCCTTGTCGAGAAAACCGTGTCGCCAGTGCGGTACGGATGATCAGACCATAACAGTGGCTGTTGCAAGAGAGGTAGGGAAGATTTCCTTCAAAGCGGATGCTGAGAATCCCGCCACTGGTGAAGATGGAGAAACCAAACATCTGCGAGACGATCCCCTTATTCGTATTATGGAGGCGCAGAAGTGTGACCCCGACCTATCTATCGTGAGAAAATGGTTGGGACCCCATGCCGACGTTCCCACACTACAGGAACTCCTGTACGAATCAGAAGCCGTTAAGATCTATTGGCATCAGAAGGATCTTTTGTATTTAAGGGATGATATAGCTTATAAAAAACGGCCAGATGGAGAAGAACAAGTCCTCTTACCGAAATCCTTACAGGAAGACTTTCTGAGAATAGCTCACACAGGCGTGACCGGAGGTCACCTGGGAATTCGACGAACTAAGTGGCAAGTTCGACGTCGAGCCTACTGGGTTGGCTGGGCAAAGACTGTCCAACGATTTTGTCAGCGTTGTCCGCAATGCTCTCGGTACTGCCGAGGTAAACCTCCCAGGTTAGGGCCGTTGCAACCCGTACCGAGTGGGAAGCCATGGGAACGAATGAGTATTGACATTACTGGTCCACATCCCAGAAGCCGGAAAGGACACTGCTACATTCTTACTATAATGGATAATTTTACGAAGTTAGTGGAAGCAGTACCTATGGCTAATCAAGAGGCTACCTCCGTGGCGAAAGTGTTAGTTGATACCGTAATTGTTCGGTACGGTGCACCCTTGCAGATTCTCGCAGACCAAGGGACGAATTTTGAGGGACACCTCTTCAAGGAACTCTGCAGGCTCCTTGGTATCGACAAAGTAAGAACTACCAGTTACCATCCCAGTGGGAATGGGATGATCGAACGATTTCATAGGACGCTCAACGCCATGCTTGGGAAGGTTATCAGCATCCATCAACGAGATTGGAATGAATTCCTACCGCATGTCCTGGCAGCTTATCGGGCTTCGATTCATGAATCGACAGGGTTTATACCAAACTTTTTACTGTTTGGAAAGGAGAATAGAGCACCACTGGATATTGTATATGGGAAACCCCCCAGGACGTCGAGTGAGGTCGTCACTTACTCTTCCTACGTCGAGGAATTAGCTGAAAGGATGGAAGAGGCATACCGAATGGTGCGTGAAAATCTTCGGAAGACGGCAGAGCGACGGAAACAGGCATATGATCTGCGGGTCCGGCCGGCCAAATTCTCAGCGGGAGACAAAGTGTGGTACTTCACACCACGAAGGTATCAAGGTCGGAGCCCGAAATGGCAAATGATGTACATGGGTCCTTATGTGTTGGTGCGCCAGCTTGGCCCAGTGAATTACCTGCTACGGAAATCCTTAAAGGCTAAACCATTTACGTCACACGTGGATAAATTAAAGCCATGTTATGAAACCACACCTGACGATCAGGATGGGGTCACTCCTGCAACGGACGATGAACAGGACCGAACTGCAGAAGTTGCCATTGCTGAGAATTCGTTGGAACGACCACGCCGGGAACGTCGGAAGCCGATGCGGTTTTAGTCGGGCGTCCGCGCGCCAACTGGCCATTGCTATATAAGCACAGCGTTTTCACGTCAAAAGTCATTATGAACTCTGGCGCAATGGATGGCCGACGTTTCAAGTGTACGTGTGGATCCGTGTTTACTGGCGTCGGTGCTGCTAAATCTGTACGCCGACACTGCTTTAAAAAACATGGACTCCGAGATCGAGGCGGGCGCGTTTCAGGAAGACGCCAGAAGGTCAACGAAACTTCCGTTGCAGATGAGGAGTTGATTGCGTCCGTCAGCGGCCTGCAACGCCCGAGTCTGGGCGAGGTCTTCGTTGCAGGTGAGGACGCGGTTATGTGAGACGACGACTTTCTGATAACGGGCCTTAGCTGCAGCCTATCAACTGATAGTGACTTACCAGACGCAGGCTCATTCCTCGGTGAGGACGGAGATCTTCCCGAAAGTATCGATACTCTCTACGACCTCCTCCTGAACGATGCCTTCTTGGATGCAACTTGCACGGATGCTGGTCGTCTCATTGAACCGGAGATGGAAGAGTTGGCGATGGCACGCAGAAGCCCGCTGCTTGTCCCTAGTCCGCCGGCTTGGGAATTGGATCCTGAACTCTTACGGATTCTGGACGAACTTCCCTTCATCGAAAGAGGATTTGAGGCTTTGAAGAACGACGTCACGCGCGTAGTACGCGACGGTATGCCCTTGGCGAGATTCGTCTCCTCTGGACGGTTTTGTGAGATCCTAGCTAAACGTCTTCCGGACTGTCCTGACTGGGTGTTTCAAGCAGTTTACGAGGGTATGCAGCATGGTGAACAGAGGCCTCGGGCAGATGTACCTCCTGTGGTACCCGCTGCCGATTCGGAGTCAGAAGATGATGGCGATGTCATTATTTTGGATTGAACTGCATTTTGGTTTCAACTGTATTTCCATTGTTGAACTAAACTTTATTTGTGATTACCAGTTGTGCTGAACTGCATTTTTGGTTGGAACTTTAACTGTGGGTAACAGTAATTGAATTGAACTGCATTTTTGGTTTGAATTTTATCTGTGGGTAACAGTATTTGTGTTGAACTGAACATTATTTGTGTTGAACTGAACATTATTTGTGTTGAACTGAACATTATTTGTGCTGAACTGAACATTATTTGTGCTGAACTGAACTTTCTGTTAGTACTCTGCACCCAATAAAGGGGACTTTTTGGTTCTTAGTGGGGGAGAATTGTGGCAAAATAATGAGTGCCCAATAAGCAAATGAGTACCCAATATGCAAATGAGTGCCCAATATGCAAATGAGTGCCCAATATGCAAATGAGTGCCCAATATGCAAATGAGTGCCCAATATGCAAATGAGTGCCCAATATGCAAATGAGTGCCCTATATAAGGCGGGGACAGGATTTGTAGTAATTCAGTTCGTCCGTAGTCAGTTGGTCGTCAGTTAGTAGTCAGTCAGTTAGTCCTCGTTGTTTGTTTGAAGAAGTTGCTAATGTGCTTGATCTGATTGTCGAATCGAGAATACACGTTATATTTCGGACGCTTTTGGCTTGGTTGACTACGTCATATTCCGATATACCCCGGGAGCCCTACAGATACGGACTCGGCTAAGCGCTAAGGAGGCCATCCTGACTCCTTCTGTAACTCGGCCTGGTGTTGGCGGAAGGAGGACCGGTGGTGCGCGACAGTATGAATTCTTAGAAGTATACTATTTATTATTTACTCTGACTATTTACAGGATATTTTACTACTTATTCAGTTCTATTACCATAAACCACAGGTTCAGAGGCTTCAAGGCTGTTTATTAAACCTTGCAAACAATTAAATCTCGGTAGGTGTCGACTACCCTTCTCTGAAAAAACAGATCGCGCTGATCGTTGAAAATCAGTTTAAATGATTTCATCAACAGACAGAGAGGCAGACTGACATACACTGACATACAGGCAGACATTCTATACGCTTGAGAAGGAGGAGGTCTCGGCTGACGGTCTTTCGCAGAGACAGAGGGGAGGGGATTAATTATACTGAGGTCAAGGCGTACGTTGATTGGTGAAATATCTGGGACAACCTTCTTAGCCAATGAGACTGACTTGTCGAGATCCAAAACTCTGTTGTAGACCTAATGTCCGGAAAATTTCTGACGATGTGCTTAGTCCTCGAGACTTTTTGAGACGATTTCTAGGCGATTTTAAGTTGTCAAAAAAACTCTGACGTCCTTTTTTCCTTTGCCTTTTCGGCCTTGTTTTCCTAGACTCCCTGGCTCTTTCCGCTCTGTGCTTTCCCTTCTTGCTCTCTACTTCCTTCATTTCTTAACTCTTCCTGTTTTTACCCATTTTCGCACCTTTCCAAGACTTTTCGTCCTAGCTTTCCTATTTTCCTCCTGCATTTTCTTTAGCAGTAGGCCTATTATATATTATTACTATATTATTATAGCCGCTTCTAACTTCGCAATCCTCACCGAAACCGGATAGGTGCAGCTTAAGTCTCCCTAAATCAATTGGAGCAGCGCAATGGCCATCTGCAGCTTGGCCTCTGGATCCACCCATGCACGATTGACGGAGCATTAAGAGTCTCTGGCGACGATATTCTAATGATGAAAAGGAATGGCGACGACCTGACGAAGCGATCACAAACCACGGTTACGTACACCGAGTGGCGGCGCTAGGTTGACAATCACGCGCGCCGCATTCAGACGTCCTCGCGCCCCTCGGTTTGTGCTCTGCGCTGCTCCGAGGCTGACCTGATCTTCCGTAAAGGTAGCTAATACCGGTCGGTCGAAGGTACTTACTCTGTCCACCTGCTAAGTGAATCTGTGATTCCACATTTGTCTAAACAGCAGGGCCACTTCGAAACAGGTGCAAAATGCGTCGGTAGCTTATGTCGATGATGTTTATCATGATTAGATGTTTAGAGAGAGAGAGAAAGAGAGAGAAAGAGAAAGAGAGAAAGAGAGAGAGAGATAGAGAGAGACAGAGAGAGAGAGAGAGACAGGGAGAGAGAGACAGAGAGAGAGAGAGAGAGAGAGAGAGAGAGAGAGAGAGAGAGAGAGAGAGAGAGAGAGAGAGAGAGAGAGAGAGAGAGACAGAGAGAGAGAGAGAGAGAGAGAGAGAGAGAGAGAGAGAGAGAGAGACTTGCCGCAATCGTTGCCGTGTGAGGTACTTCAAGAAATCTGACTTCCCAGTGGAACATATGCGTCGGATTGCAGCGGATGTTCCACGGAAGAGGAGCTGATCCATTTGATGGACCATCGACCTTCAAAAATATTTCACGCTATATTTATCACCTCCATCCATCAGCGGTAGTAAAGGATCTCATCCGATCACTTCATTGAAAAACGATCAGGGTCGAGGCCATACGGTCGCTATAAAAAAACTGTGTAACTTTACATTTATCTTAGCTCTGGGGGTATGGGGCTGCAGTCATTGTTGAACTCGAAAAAAGTTTGGTTTCATAGGCTAGGCGATGGCCAAGAACAAACGATGACCTGGATATGACCTACTTCTTCCGCCCATGCGCCTAATAGTAACAGTCCACAGTAGCGTTGCTGTTCTATGCCTTTTGTTTATTTTTAGTAGCCCTTGTAGTATGGCCTCAAAAACTGGTCTTCGTTATCGCAAAACGAAATATTCTGTAGAAGATGTTTTGCGTCTTACTGGGTGAGGACTCGCCGGATTCCGCGCCGTCTGAGGACGACTGTAAGGAACCGACGAAATCGAAAACGACAATGTGACGGCTGCTAGACTTTCCGCAAACGTGAGTGTGAGCGACAGAGCCTTACGACAAGTATGGGAAGATTATTCAGAGATTGATCCGTGGAAGCCGTCTTGGTCGCCAGATATCAAGATACCACTTTGGGTGCTGGTGAACACTTCTCGCCATGAGCCCCATTTGATTGCTTCAACTTGTTTTTCCCACAGAGCGTCTCGAACGGTTGAGCGTCGAGACAGACAATGGATGCTGAACCTTTATCGATTCTTACTCGGAATTATCGCCACATTTTCGTTTCTCAGAGTGGAAATCGAAAGCGAAGGAGGAGGTGAAATGTTTCGTGGCACTGCAAATCGAGACGGGCCTTGACTGGCGGTATAACAGTGGAGAACATTGATCCGCACATGGTATTTCTCCAGGCCGGTTTCGACAAATAATGTCACGTGATAGATTTGTGCTACTGCACAGTTTTCTAATTTTTTGTGACAGTGAAATACAGCTCCAAAAGGGTGAACCAAGGTGTAAGATCCAACCTCTCTTGACCGACTTCCATGAATAGTTACATAAAGAATCAGTTTCGACATCTTTCGGAAAAAAAGACTTTCACCGAAAATATTCAGCCTACAGCCATAATTTAAAAACATATTTAACCCCGAAAGAGTTACAATATTCTAGGCACAGTAACCTATGCACATGGCGTCTACTGATGGTAATCGTTAGGCCTATTGGGCGGTTTTGCTCAAGTGGCAATCGATTGATAGGCATCAATTATATTATAATTAAGGCGCTAGAATAGTTTCCAGATTTCATGATTTTTAAATCTATCGATCGATTAGTATTTATATTGTTGATCACTTATGCCATCAAGAAAAACAATTCTTACATTAAACTTCGGATATCTGTCTGATGAATGATTTTCTGTTCGAAATGACAATTTTGTCGATCATTCGATTTCTGGAAGAATTGTCTTCAACAACAACAGTTCTCACATCGAACTTCGGATTTCTGCTTCTTTCTGTTCGATGATTTTCAATGATTTTCTGCTCGAAATGACAAATATATCGATCATTCGTTTCTAGTAGATTTGTCTTCAATAGGAACAGTTCTCATATCAATTTTCTGCTTCTCTCTGTTTGGTGATCGTCAAAGATTTTCTGCTCGAAATGACTTTTCTTCCCATCTCTTCCAAATCGATTTGCCAAATGAACTTCGTTTCCAAGGCACGAAACAATAGCGCTAAAGATGACGTCATCTATGTTGCGATGACGTCATCGCAACAACAATCGCAAACTTTTGCCTTTATTATTATTATATGCGTCATCACTATTACCGTTAATTCGCTAAGAGCTAAGCAAGCAAGTAATTTACTGGCCCTAACACGCGTACTCGTATATTATACCAAATGAGAAGTATTGCTGGGTATTAATTGCCTCGTAAAATAATGATTGCGGTCTACAGCAATCGAGATCAGCTTATGCCTGCAACTAAAATTACGCTTACACCTCTGCTGCCAGCCAGGCAGCAGGAATGTAAGCCGACGCGCTAAATTAGTTTCTTCAGCTATATATGTTCTGCGTATATATGGTTTGGTAATTAGGGTGAGTACATATACACCCATATCTGTACAGTAGCTCTTTTTTATAATTATGAACCCCACACAGTCTTTGCATCGCTAGCCGAAGAAAGCCCCTCTGTTTAATATACGAATATGAGATTTCGTTGATTTTGAACAAATAACATTTATACGCACATTGCGTTCGGATTTGCTGATGCGAAAAATGGATACATTTGTTACAAAACGGAAACGACTAGAAGACAATATCGATGGTGAAATTGCACATTTGATGGTAGGTTCATCAGCTTTTCATCACTCAGTATAGATGCAATGAGATGAAATTGAAAGCCAGTTACTTAGATTTCCAAGGTTTAGAAAATTTCCATAAATTGACTCAACTATCCATCCCATCTGTAGGTGAAGGAAAAGAATCAGATACTTGGGCTTAACAGCTGATGCACTCAGATACAAGAAGCAAATGTAGAGAATGAAGAGAATATGTGATAATTATGGTCTCTTGGTAGAGGGTCCAAGTCACAATTGCGCAGACAGGGAGACCACGGAATCAGAATAAGAATGTGTATCAGTGTTTTCAGCCATACTAAATCTAGAGCAGATACAGAGATAGGGCCGACAGTTGGAATATAGCCATAAAAACCGTTACTGCGAAAGTTTGAAATTTTTTGGTGTGTACCGCAAGCTTTTTTATCAGTACCGCGGGTTTGCTCTCATATTTTATCTATTTTACCTCGTAAAAAGCGGAAATAGGGCCTACCGTGTTGGTAGGCCCTATTTCCGCCTTTTCCCATTACTGTGCTACTATCTAATGCATGTAGAGTTGGATTTGTAAAGCTAGGAATGATACGAGTTTATATCGTTATCGTAATCTCGAGATTTCTACAGCGCCCAACGAAATCTAAGTCGCGGGAACCAGCTTATTTACAGGCGCTCAGTCAAAACAAAAGGGTTCGGTTCCAGGTCAAGATCCAGGAGTCAGGCACTCAGACAGTCGGACGGCTACGGTGGATGATGTTTGAAATTGAAGCGAGAAGAGAGATAAGGGGAAGAGGAAGAATCAGAATAAGATTTTTTGAAAAGAAGTGTTTTCAGTCTTGAGTGAAAGAGCTGCGCAGAAACTGAAAGAGGTGAAGTGTTGATGAGTTCGTATGATTGACCAGACAACTGTCGCAATTCTGGCGGGAGTTTATTCCAAAGGGGTGGGGCAGCTATGGCTATGGAGCGATTTCCAAATTTTAAGGATGAAGTGACGGGAGGGCGAAGAAGTGTTAGGACAGATGAGGAGCGGGTTGAACGGAGTGGTTGGATAGTAAATAATTGACGAAGATAGGAGGGTTGGGAGGATTGAAGTGTGTTGTAGGTGAGGGATAAGACTTTGTACTCTATTCGTTCTGTTATTTTAAGCCAGTGCAGTGATTTGAGAACAGGGGTGATGTGATGGTGTTTGGGGGTTTTGGTGACAGCACGTGCGAGAGCATTCTGGATAGCTTGTAGGCGGTTTATCTGGGTTGTGTCAATATTGAGGAAAAGTGAATTGCAGTAGTCAAGTTTTGCATGGACTATGGATGTGGCAATGATAGATGCGGTTTTGAAGTCAAGCATAGGACGAATTCTGCGAAGGTCGCGGATATGCATAAAGCAAGAGAGGGAAAGATGGGTGATATGATCAGAAAAAGTAAGGTTCTGGTCGAAAATAACACCTAAATTACGGACAGAGGAGTTAGTATTAAAGGTGTGGGTGGAGGCAGAGTCCAGGCTGAGGGAGATAGAGGGGTCAGGAATTTTCTTGAGCTGGTCACGTAGGCCTATAAGTATGAATTCAGTTATACATTCCCCTTAGTGCTGGCCTGGTTAGCTACATTTGATAACGCGTACGTCAAGGCGCCTTTGTCTTCTGAGCGTGAAGCGTTATGATGCTTCTGGTTCGCGTCCCGGTCATGGCTTACTTCAGAGTGTTGAATCTCGGGCTAGGACGGTCCGTACACGGGGACCTTAAATGGCGTGGCACTCATTCAAACGGCCAGCGATGGTGAAAGATCTCACCCCATTAATTAATTGAAAAATTAAAGGCCATAAGTCGTTATTGAAGAACTCGTACATTTAGAGTTGCCTTCAGGCCTATATTCTGATCACGTGACACAGTACAAGAAATGCGCACAAGCAAAGAGGACTTCATATCGACAGAGCGAACGGAAGTAGATGGCGTTCTAATGTCAGAGTATGATAATAATAATGGTATGATAATAATAGTGCTTTTCATTTCGAGAAGTTCGATCGGTGTTTAAGTTAAAATCTGTTCGGAAACACCGAAATACTAGGAAAAGGACAAAGTTTGTCTTCATTTGGGCAAACGCAAAAAGGAAAAAGTTGTCTTTAGGTTGGCGTTCAATTTACAGACGTAACTTTTCAGAGTCCGGATTTGCAAGTCGATCAGACTTGTGTAGAACAAAGGTAGGTTCTTGATAAACTGCTTAAGAAAGACCCCACTTACGCTTTGATTGATTTTTAGGCTTAAAGGGGGAACAATGCCTGTGTCGCGGTGGGTGCTGATATTCGGGCAAATGTCGTTTGATCGGAAGTTTCATAATAAAACTACTAGCCGAAGCCTAAAATGCATAATTGCTATTTAAACACAAATTATGCAAGGTAATCTTTCGGTTTAGTTTATTTCCGTAGAAGATCCCAAGATTTCCAAGAAGATCCCGGACTGGCGTAGAAATCGAGCGCCTCACATCTTTTGCAAGACATCTGAAGTGGCAGTCAAATGTTA
Organism: Norana najaformis; assembly: GCA_964023275.1. Classification (NCBI taxonomy): domain Eukaryota; kingdom Metazoa; phylum Annelida; class Clitellata; order Crassiclitellata; family Hormogastridae; genus Norana; species Norana najaformis. The sequence goes on from OZ029928.1 coordinate 3,678,011, forward strand.
AAATTCTCAAGCGCTTTAATACCACATACAACAACTGCGAGCCACTGACTGCTCAGACGTTAATTTCCTTGTCCACGTGATATTTTAGTACTTCGTGCAACGAAACTATTAAAGCTTCATTGTCACTGTGTACACGTCTAATCGGTAAATTTCTGTAGCGCCATTATCCTAATGCACAAAGCAATGATCGACAATCACTCGTAAGCAAATCTTTATTCTGAAATCACAATTCATTGGACAGAGCCAGTTGATATTGGTTGGGCTGCTGTGACCGGAAGACAGGCTCTGGCAGTAAGCAATCTAAAAAAGATGAGACTTCAACCCAGACCAAAACAGCATCACAGAACTTGCAATGTTTCAGAGTCTTTTGCCAATGACAGAGTAAGACATGAGTGTGGTGAGAAGGAAGACAACATAGAATGAGGCAGAGCTTGACAACTGAGAGAATAGTAGAGCCCAAACATCAAAGGCAATCCTTCAGAAGGTCAGCTGGAAACAGGCCCAGAGCATATAGCTTGTTTGAGTACAAAATAATAAAATTTTAAATTTCAGACAAAGGTACAGGTTTGAAGAAGCTGGAGACTGGTAGATGGGAGTTTGGGGAAATTCATTAAAGGAAGAGTTTTGAGAAACAGTCATCTGGGTCCACACGCTTCAGTGCTGGAAAGTTCTTTACATTTACTATTACCCATTATTATTACATTAAATTAATTACTTAGTTTAATAAAAATGTGTGGTTAGCAAAGCTCTGTGGGGTACAGTCTGCAAATGCTGAGTGGCAGACATATATCCACAGATCTGTGATTATATTAGTCTGTAGTTTAGAATGATGTTGATGCTAAGCTTGCAGTTTATCTTTAGGCATTACATTCTTAAATGCAGCAGGCTTAGGCAAATTGGTGGCTGGTTACATTATGTTTGTGCCTGTTATGTCATCATCCAGGGTTCAAAACGTCTGTCAAGTTAGCCATGAAATCAGATTCATTCCAGTTCCATTCCTGCTATTTTTCAGACACAAATTTAGGAAACTCATTGTTTCCACTGTAAATTTCTTCCCTACGAAGAGGCGAAGAGAAGAATCTGCAGTGTTCGGCCTAAACGCATTTCATTGATTACACTTTGGCAATATGAAGATGCCAAAATGTGTAAGTTAATATGTTCGTATTATGTCATTCGATTCTATTTGAACGTGGATTTGTTATGCCATGCAAACCTAGAGATGGAACAGCAACAGATGGCATGATGGAAGTACATTAATAAACATCTGGGCCTCTGGTTCTGCCAAGGTTTAAGCAAGTAACAGGTATATTTTCCCTGGGTTGACTTAGTACAACAATGCATTTTGGTCATAGTTAGTGTATGTTGATTGAAAACTGGAAGCCATCAACAAAATCAAGGGGAACTTGTAACAAGATGACTAGGTATTAGTTGCCCAGGACCTATGCCATCTTTAGCTACTGGATGTAGTAACATATATGTAACAGATATTGATGTGTAGCAGACTAGGATGAAGTTCCTGTCCCGAGTTGGACTTCGGCCATTTTGTGTGTTTTCCATTAGACACTGGAAAGAGAGCGAAATGCGACAGAAGCAGAGCGTCAATGACCGCAAGATCCGACTGAAATCTGTCAATGCTCACATAACGTGTTTCCTGTGTAAAGGTTACCTGATTGATGCCACTACTATTACAGAATGCCTCCATACTTGTAAGTACCTCCATACTTGTAAGTACCTCTGTGGATTTATGAGTCACTAATTGAACATGTTGTCTGTCTCTTAATTTTATCCATTTGTTGCTTTTTCTATATTTCTAAATAATAAATATATGTATATCTGTTTAGTGGTATTGTTTATGTAAGTAATGTACCTGGATTTATATATTTTAAGAATCTTGTGAAGCAGCTCCTTTTCCAGCCTATGAATGATGTTATTTATAGCATTGTTTATAGGCTGCAATATTTTGAAATCCTGTGTCTATTTATGTATCAGAAAATCTTTATGTTTAAGAACTCCTCAAAGGTGCATATTATTGCATTTAATTTATTTAAAAGAAATACAATTAGCCAGTTATGCGTTGAGTGCTGTAAAACCCAATGAAGCTGATTATTGAATCTCTGTTCATCCCTGTTTTTTAGTTAACAAGTTGTTGTCTGTTTTAGTTTGTAAATCATGCATTGTGAAATATCTGGATGATCACAACAGTTGTCCAAAATGTCATCTGGTCATCCATCAAAGTCATCCACTGAACTACATCAGGTCAGTCATCTTGTTCTTGATTTGTAGATGGCGAACAATGTGTAATCTGGTGGTTAGGCTCCTCTACCCCAACCCAGACGTTGAGCTCATATACTGTCAAGACAAAAAGCTATTTGAAGATTTCTGTTTCACAGGCACCCTCCAGAGTAGTCTGAGATGGCAAAGGAGAGGCCTGGCGACTGGCCAGAGCTTCTCTTGTGGCTGCCTACATTGACCTTGAAGCGGCTCAAAGTGCAAGTTTCAGCATGTTGTGGGCTCGTCAAGCTAGTCCTTAAGTTTTTATTAAAGTAGATAATTTCTTTTTGTGTGTGTGCTTTGTGCAAAACTCTGCCATGCTATTTGTTCCGTTTTAAATATCTAGCTTAATTTAATAGCAAAACCTATAAAGCACACCTATTAAAGCTGTCAGGGTTTTATGGTGGACAGTTGTTTTGCTGTGTTTTAGTTTAACTCGTGGTTGGTGAGTCATGTGAAACTAACAGATACTAGCAAAGACACAATGACTTCCTTATGACGTCCTTCATTATAACATGACTTCTGATATGATACAAGTCGATGCATTGATCCCAAACTTCATTCAGCCTTGTAACTGATGGGGCCTCCTGAATCTCGACTCGTTCTGTCCAAGGGATTTTGATTCAGAATGGAGTTTTGCTTAGAAGCAACCATTGACTGAAGCCATGTGTGTTACAGATGTTTCCAGAATAGATTCTATGATGTGACTTTTTTATTACAGTCTTATTATAATTTGGTACTTGTTTGAGGTCACAATGGTAGCAGCACTGTTACAAATTTTCTGTGTTAATATGGAAAATAAACTGGATAAATTTCAGTTAAGAAATGTGTTTAATCGATGCCTCTGTTTTTCAGTCATGACCGTACTATGCAAGATATTGTCTACAAACTCGTTCCATATCTGCATGAAAGTAAGTCAAACATCTCTTTGAGCATTTTAAGGTTTAGGTTGCATGTTGACTTATTTGTAGGTGTAAGGTTTAAATTGTGTACTACTTGTTTTAGGAATAACAATGACTTTATCTTCGTCTTCGTAAAGAATGCTTTCACACCTAAACTCCTTTAGTGGAACACTTTAGATCTTGTGACATGTGTTTGAATAGTGATAAGGAGGACACTACATAATGCACATGTTGCTTCAGTGACTACTTTGAGTTTGAAGACTCCATTTTCTCTCTTTGGATACATTTCAGAAGAATGGGGGCATGATGAAGTAGAGAAGAGTAAGGATGGTGGCACCATAATGGATGGTGGTACCTTGATAATACATCATTATTTCTCTTTGGAGACATCATGATTTCTCTTTGAAGACACTGTATTGTCTGCTTGGACACCACATATTCTTGGAGACAACACATTTTCTCCGTTGCGATTGGCATTTCCACATGTTGCTTAAGCAACCAAGGTGGCTGTCTTTGTCCTTGACAGTTCAGCTGCTGTGCTCTTGAGTATTGGATCTTTGCCTTGTAGTAAAGAATAATTGCTTTTGTTGTAGATGAGAGGAAACAAGAAGAAGAATTCTATCAGAAACGAGGATTGCCTTACCCGAAGTCTACCTCAAGTAAGAACTCGCCCCAGCTGTTCCTCTTCCTCTCCTACCACTTAGTCCTTCTTGTGCATATGGCGCACTGAGATGTCTGGCCACGAGCTTGCTGCATAGTTTCTGTGGAAGGATTTTTACATCTAGTTTTGGTTACAGCTCACCAGATAACCCTCCTCAAGCTGACAATATGTATTCCATTATTCTTCTGTGTTTTGTGTAATGCAGACAAATCTGCTGCATAGTTGATGGTTGATTATAGCAGTGGTGCATAAAGGAGTTGCCAAGGTACTTGCTCAGGTACGGCCTGAACCTGTATACTTCATTGTTTCAATTTCACACTAAACTGTAAACTTATTGGGTAGCTTTTAGTGTTTCTTTTGCCCAGCGTTAAAATGCTTGTCTGTGCCACTGTAAGGGGCTGGTATTAGCAAATTCAGTTGTACTGTATTCTAGAAAGGAACCAATAAGCTCACTGTATTTGTGACTTACTGACTGACTTCCTTTACGCTGGCCAGATGCTTAGCATATGCCAGGGATCTGCATTAAATCTCCGTCTGTTGAACAAGAAGGCAGCTGAAAAGAAAACCTCATCTAATCCGAAGATATTTTGTGCAGTGTATCTATCTGTGGACTGACCTTCTGGATATTGACCTGATTGCGGCTTGGCTATGGTGTGCCATCGGTTGATGCCTTGTGCATTAGACACCGGCGCATTAGAAGTTTCTAATTATTATTATCAGCCGTCAGCTGCTTTGATGTGAAACCAGTCGTTGGGTTTCAGAATGCACGCACAATGAGCAGAACCGAGCGTCGTCTGTGGACTGAGCGGAAGACCTGATGCCCTGAGGGTTTCAACTGTGGCAGCACATGGATGTTGCTTGAAAGCAACCAGAATGAATGAAAAGTGGAAGGAAAGAGGAACAGAGGGTGGAGGAGGAAGAAGAGGAATAGGAGGAGGAGTGGAGAAGGAAGGGAACTTGGGAGGAAGAATGGTGGAAGGATGCACTAAGAAAAGAATGAGGATGGTAGTGTCTTAATCTGCATTGTGTGTGAATTACATTGTCATCTGTCTGTTGTTAGCAACGGAAGAGAAAGAGAATGAGTCATCGAATCATCACCAGGGGTCGCCCAACTCAGACGACAAGAAGGACCAGGACTATCATCGATCCGATGAACAAGTCAGCGTCTGCCTCGAGGTCTCACACGATGGACAGCTTAGGCCACTCAAGAGAAGATATATCAGGTACAGATGGCCAGCTTAACTACTTAGAGTAGACGATATATCGTACAGGGATGGTCAGAGGAGGCTAATTTACGAGGCAAGGTAGCCGATTCGAGTGTTCTGCGTGGATTGTGAAAGTACTGGTTCAGGGCTCCTTGAAGGTGGTTACTTGCATATGGGGACACAATTTTTCAGTGCCATCGATTGATGCTTATTCATTAGATCTTCTTCTCCTTCAAGTTCTCTGCCCCTGGGCAGGTTCAGCCTTCCAATGGCGCCATTCCTGATATTGTTGGGCCTCCTCCATATCCGTCCTCCATCATCCAGTCCAGTAGCATTTGTCTAGGTCTTCCTCTTTTCTTTCCTTCCATTCTTCCCTCTATGATATTTCTCAGAAGGGAATCACCTCTCAGTGTGTGTCCAATCTATTTCCTCTGTCTCGTTGTTATTGTAGCCGTCAGAGATCTGTTCTCTTTCTCCTCTTGAAGCACCTCTTTGTTTGTTTTGTGTTCCGTCCAGCTAACCTTCTCCATCCTGCACCATACCCATAACTCAAATGCCTCCAGTCTTCTGATGTCTTCTTTTCTGACGATCCATGTTTCCAATCCATATAAGAACACGCTCCATATCAGTGTTTTGACCATTCTCTTCTTTAGGTTCCTGTTCAGTCCTCCTCTCATTAATTCTTTCCTCTTCATAACAGCATCTTTTTCTAGTGCTATCCTTTTTATTTCATTATGACATTTTGCATCTGTTGTAATCATACTTCCTATGTAGCAGAACTGCCTGACCTGTTCCAACTCTTCGTCATTTACTATTATTCTTACTATTGTTTCTTCTTTTCTGCTTGTCTTCATAACCTTTGTGTTTTTAGTATTTATTTTCATACCATATTCCATCAAAATTAGGTTCAGGCGGTCCATCATCCTTTGTAGACCTTCTTGTCTATTTGCCAGCATTGCCTGGTCGTCTACAAATTTCAGCGCCTTCACCAGTTTTCCTCCTACTTTTATTCCCTACTCCTCATTTTCTAGCGCCTCTTGTATAAGTTCTTCAATATAGATGTTAATGGCTCCATGGCAAACTTTAAATTTCACAGACACATAGAACATGTTAAAGTGTTGGATTGTCGCTCATGTTCTGTTCTTTTTTCTGTCGTCATAGTGACTGCAGATTATCAGTCGTGTTATTGTGTTGTTTTGCATCTGTCAGGTGTTCCGTTCAGACAACAATCACTCATCTCAAGAAATTCATCGCTCTCAAACTATACCGAGACATGAGTCGCTTCAAGGATGTGAGCTGCACTCTTTCTATCATTACTGTTTCTATCAGTTATTAATGCCGAATAATTTTGTCTATTAGTTAAGATAATTTGCTGGGTGAAGTTCTTGAGAGATGGGTGACACTTGGGAGCTACAGAGATTCTTGGTTTAACAAATAGCTGATCCTCAGTTTGTCATATGTTTCTTCAATCAAACGGTGCTCTTGCTCGATGACAAACTGCAGTCCTTCGCTGCTCCAACTGCTACTGCTATCAGTATTTTTACACGATACATGACGCTGTCAACTGTCAGTGTCAGTCTGTGGCAGTGAGACACTTTGTATGTATGTATCACTAAATTTGTAAAGAGCGTTTTAAGTAACTCACAAAGGCATGCAGCACGGCTGCCTAACGGTCTCTAAATAGGAATGTCCTGAGACGGGCAGAAAATGTTCCTTGAACTTTGTGCTGGAGTTCCTGTGTAGTTACGATGTTGGATGTTGGATGTGTCTTTTGTTGGACCCATAGGTGGAGGTCCTATGCAACGAAGAACTCCTCGGAAAAGATCACACACTCAAGTTCATCACTATGACAAGATGGAGGAATAAGGTCAGTTCATCTGAGGTCACTGAAAATGTGGTTTCCTGTCACAGCGCTAACGTAGAACAGATGAGATGCCAGACGATGAATTCACCACTGAATTTAACCAGACAGCTCAGCTAGGCTATAGATAAAGACTGGGAAAAGACAGAATTCCTCTTAACCTATCTGTGAGCTGTCTTCATCCAAGACATCAGTCGTCACAGGAAATTCTTTATCTGGCAGTTCTTTTTCTTCTAGTATTGCAAACGTTTGCAAGTTTCGTATTTTTCCAGGTGCAACGTGTTTACTATGGTGAATTCATTGCATCAATATAAAGAAGAAAGAAGTCTTGCAATCTTCTTTTAACGTCTGGCTCGTTCAGCGGTCAAAGCGTCTTTTTGCTTTGCTCCACGTTGTGCTAGTGATTCTGATCTTGGTTTTCTCTACAACTGTAATTTAAATTTCATTGACAGTATTTATGAACACTTGCCACTTCTGTGCTTTTTCATGCTTCAGTTTTTTCTATGATATTTGTTTCCAGGATATTCCATTGCAACTACATTATCGGCCACGAATCGAATTATAGAGGGACGGTCGCTGTGAAAGTTGGTTCTTGTGCGTTCTGTCGTTCTCAGTTTCTTTGTGATTAAGCAATGAATCTGTTTATGCGTCCGACTGTTTTCCGTTGATCGCTTGGATTTCCGTTTCCTGTCGTCTTTTGTAGCTGTGGACTGTATCTACGTTTTTGTTTACGTTGATTGATTATCATGATATTTAATTTTGTGATGAGGTTATGTGTTAATTTTTCAACCATTGCTGATCGTACAAATGATTGTAGTTATGTTTTGTCACCATTCGATTAAATGATAAAATTGTTATCAGGTGTTTAAGCGTATTAAGTAAATGTAAATCCTTATGTGAAATACACCAATGCAGTTTATTTAATGAGTAGCTCAGTAATTGAGTAGTGCCTTTAACTTATGACATTTGAGGACTAATGTTATGACAAGTTGACAATATTAAACGCTGCCATTTGTATCAAATGGGCGACTACTTTACCTTTATAAAGGGGTTCCTAGAGGAATATGGTAAGTCAAAGTAAAAAGGGGACAAGCAAAAGAAATAAGAAACGTGTTGGGTGTAAGTGGGAGGCCAGCATGAAGCCAACTGCTCCCAGAAAACTTTCTGGGTGGCATCTCCACAGCATAATTTATACCCAAATGAAATGTTATGTGAGTCGATTCTGGGATTTTTGATTTACAGATGAGGGTAAAACCCTAGATTCTGTGTCGGTGTTAATACTAGGCTGTTATTACTGTGGCAGCCTATAACGCAATCCATCAGCTCCAGGATCTGCCCATAGTTTCCAATTAAAATGTGAAGACTCTTAAAAACAAGGTTTCATTCTATTGCATGGCAGTCACAATACATTCAGACCTATTACAAACAAAACTGGTCACGACCAGCATCAGTATTCTAGGAAGATTTCCTACTGTAACAAGACAAAACAGTCACTTGTACTGAGACAGAACAGTCAAAAGTTCACTTTGTTACTAAGTATGTACAGCAGAAAGACATAACACGAAACATTTAACAAGAAATGGTTAACAGGAAAAGGAAGCGTAATCCGTTCCAGCATCAATGGTTTCAATGTAAATTAGTTCCTTTATCACAAAACTGAAAATATCACTCAACACAAAAAATGTTTCAGTCCGGCGGAAGGAAATACAATAAAAAACCTTGGATAGCACGAAATGTTTGATTTATTTTCAACATCTAGTTCTGCTAATCGAATGTGAATGGTCACAGTTTGTTTCACTTTCAGACTTAGCCTTGGTTTGTGCTGGTGACAGTTGAGAAATTGAGTACTTCAGGTGCTGTGACATTTTTGGCCTCTATCATTCATAACGTCACCAGCTCTCAACGTCAGTGATGACCTTTGCATTCATGGAAAAACACTTTAAACATAGAACAGAATATAACATGTAGCATTAAACATACTAACCTACCCAGACTGCAGCAGACAATTCCCGTCTGCTGTGCCAGATGTCAGTGGAATCCGGGCTAACAGAGCCACAATTTCGGTAGGCGACTGCAATGTGGCCGAGCGGCTAATGCCTTGGCTAGGGCCTCCGAGACCTCGGTTGGACGTAGACCGCATTGCCAAACTGCGTGTAACCATTGTAACCATCATGATAATACATGTACGAATGCCTCCTTTGATCCGGTACAAGGTATATTAAGACTTCTAGTAGGTTTGCTTGGCTTAGTTGATCAGACGTTTAACACGAAATATGATTAACGTGAAGTTTTGAAACTAGTCCCCTGCATTTCGTGTTAAACGATTTGCACTGCATATTACATCTTCCTAGGAAGGCGGAAAATCGATCTAACAAATAAAATGCAGAGTTAGCACCATCAAATGTTCACTGGTCAATTTCACCCACAGAATGTTCCAATTAAACAAATAATCCGAGAAATTTAAATTCTATACAAAAGACGAATCTGCTCAATAGCAGCAAATATGCCATATTTTTTCTCTTCAAAACACAAGCCATGCAAATTATCATAGCATTTTTGGCCACAGTTTGACAAAACAAATTGCATCTGAAGTGCAACTTCACATTTACTACTTACTAAAACAGACTTGCAGATCAATGCTAAAACACTGTTCAAGTAGAATTACAAAATAGTTCTTTAGAATTAACTTCAGATACTAGACATCATTTACATTTAAAACAGTTGCACAAGGTTGAGTTGAGCATCTGAGTTGCACAATTACATAAACTGCACTTGGGGTTGAGTATGCCTTGCACTGTCTTAAATATTAACTGACCTAGCCATCCTGTCATAAATAACACTGGTACATTCGCCACTGATCTTATAGCCTTCCAGTCATAAATTACATTGGTACATTCACCACTGATTTTGGCTTGGATTTCATGTTGTTAATTGCTGCAGAAACATCCTACAAATTGTCATTTATGCATCATCTTGGTTTGAATGACCATCGACTGATGCCTTTGACATTATGATAACGGCGCTGTAGAAGTCTTTAGATCAGATTAGATGCTCATCAACAACACTACACAACTAAAATGAAATTCAAATATAAAAACCTGCACAACAGACTTTAAAACATGAAATTATTCTACCCTTGAATTTGACAAATAATATTTACAATGCTCAAAACTACTGCAATATTTTCTCAAACTGAATAACATACAAAAAATACAAAAATACATTCTGTTCACAAAATAACTACTGCAGTAGCGACTGGCAGATCGTGAAGCTTACATTCCTGGCTGCAGTGATTTCATCCTAGTGTTAGCAATTCTCCCACTGAGTAAAACTGGTTTAGTCAGTTGGAGACCACGCAACTTGTCAAAATTATACGTTGTAATCAGTGGCACGAAGCATTTGAGCAAGGAAAGCATCCCAAGGTTTTGAACAAGACACATCTGTGCATAACAGGATTTGTTGTTACCTTCTCTGCCTACACTGGCGCCAACTTATAACAGGCAGAAGGCAGACTAAAGACCTCTTTCAGCCACAAGCTGTCAACCACAAGCTGTCTCTTTGTCTCGGTGGACCGACGTTCTGTGAACTTATAGGCTTGGTTTTGGTGCACCATAGGCTGACGCTTTTGATGTCTTGTGAATTAGACAATGGCACTATTGACGTTGCTAATTATCATTGCTTTAATGATAAGTTTATGCTGCTGCTTTTGTATGCTTCATACTATCCTAAATAATAAGTGTACTTATTATTTAAGTTCATTAGTATTCTCTGTGTAATTCATGCTATCATTTAGGTTTTATTATGCTATCCTTCAGGGCGCACTGTGACCTCTAAACCGGTCAGTGAAAGAGGTCATCAAGAAAGAGAAGACTAGCATCTGCAATGCCTCTTCCAGTTAAATAGCTGCAATGACTGCAAACATTATCATGCAATAATCAGTTAAACTTTTGTGCAAATCATTCTAGGGTCACTGAACACAATTATCTAGTGGACTGTTGTTATCAGTTTGTAATTTCTAGCATGCTTGGGTCTAATGCACAAGGCATCAGCTGATGGTGCACCAAACTCAAGCCATAAACAGGTGAATATCCTAAAGATCAGTCCACTGAGACAAAGAAGCAGCCCATGGTCAATAAGCAATTTGGACTATGGTCCAAACTGTTCTGCCACCATGCTGATTGGACCAGAGACAGAACTTAGTAACCCTAAAATCAAATGATCAAGGTGAAACAGTCATTGCCAAATGACTCCCCATGATTTGTGCCTAACAGAAACCTACTCTATGTTCTTAATGATCAGTTAATTTTTTTAGCCATGATTTATATCTGACTCAGTTAACTATAAGTTCACACACAGACACAAAGGTGTAACTTCAAATTTTGATTTACCCAGAGCGTTACTCAATTATGGGTCCAACTCACAGCAAATCAGACTCTAATTAGGGGCCTAATTTTTGCCCATTCTCATCCTCTCTTGCAGCTGTGGTTCCCTCGTTTAACGACATCAAATATGACAGATACTGCTGAAATGTCCTTTCATGATCAACAGCCATCCTATCATACTTGTTGTGTAACACTTTGTGTAAGAAACATGCAAATCTCAATGTAAATGGCCACTGATAGAATGAGATATCAGTGAGCAGAGTGAGTAGTTGTTTGCCATCATTTTTCCTTGTCCGGTTGAACTGAATCAGATGAGTCGTTCCTCAGGAGGTAGTTTAAGTGCTGACCTCATGTCGACCCTTGACCCAACCATTTCCTGTCGACTAGGACTGTATGTGCCATGCGTCGCTCGCTTCTTCCGAGCGATACACAAGAAAACAATGATCGCTACAAACAACAATTTTAACCAGTACTTAACTCTGGAACAGAACAACCGAATACGAAGCTATTAAGTTCCCATCGCTCTGCTGCACAGGCTGACCAGATTGTTTTGCTGGTCTGCTGAAGATCAGAGCTTAGCTGTGGTTTGTCCATCTTTCTCAAATAGGTTGTCCAGCAAGCTACAGCATAAGCTCCTTGGACTTTCTTTGCCTCCTTTCTGCAACCATTGGAAAACCAATTCTATTCGATCATAGTTTTGTGTTGTTGGATCAGGCGTGCTTCTGAGAAGCTTCTCTTGAAGAAGCGCCATACAAATTGGCTATTACAATTACAATGTACAAAAGCCCTACTCATTATAATCAGATCTTTATGTAGCCCCAGTGACCTCGTCAATACTACTTACGAGAATCAGCAGCTTTCATTTTGCTCAATACCTTCAGTCATCATTATTAAACAGACTGTCTAAGACTACTGCAATTAAACAGTCTGCACACAGCCTGTTAATTACTGACTTGACTACTGCAACATTCCATACTGCAATTCCCTTACTCCACACTGCTTCCTATAACAAGAATTCTGCACTGTGCTGCATGACTGTTTTTGGCCTTCTTACCAAGACCATGCCACACCTACTCTTTCTTCTTCCGAGCTGATACGCAACAAGATGGCACTGATCACGAATAAAGTACGAACAATTCCTCTGTCATCCTGCCTTTGATCCTTGGTGCTACCTGTAGCTCCTTTAAAAAGTCAATCTTCTCTTCCATCAGCATCTTCCGGAAAGTACTGGTATGTTGGTATGTTGTCCCTTGAACCTGTCATGGTCCAACCATCTGGAACTCAATACCTCCTCATGTTTCACACTCCTTTACTGAGCCAATAGTTAACTCCAAGTTGAAAACGTACTTCTTCCACTCTATGGTTCATAATCTTTCCTGCTGCACAATTTAAAATGCACCTTTGAGTTTACAGAGTAAGAGTGCATTACCAATTTTCAGCCGTACTGTACTGTAGCTATTCATGCAGAAGAAAACTGAACATCAGTGCTCAAAAAGCTCACTTGACAGCTACTCATGAAAATATTCCAAACATGCCACAAACACATCTACAACATGCAACCTCCACATGATTCCAAATACCCTTTTAAGCTGGTAGAACATGTGTTCAGTCATGCAGGTTTTCAACTTACCCACTTAACGATAGAAAGAAAGCAAACCACAAGAAGAAGGAAGAGGTCACAAAGATTGGTCCCACTGAACTCCCACTCAGAGGCATTCCACATCTACTCCCAAGTTTGATTTGAATCTACTCTTGACCGGTTCATAAAAGGCGCTACATAAATGTCCAGAAAAATTATCATCATCATCATCATTATTATTATTGTTACTGAGATAAACATGATCCCACAGGATTAGAAAATGTCTGGAGAAAATGAAGAAATCATCTGATTTATAAAGTTAAATATAACTAAATGAACGGCAAATGTTGTGCTGAAATACATTGTCCAGTCTGATAATATGTATTCTATTTATTAAAAACAACTGTCTAATTGAAACTGTTCATTTTCAATCCTCAGTTCTCCCTCTTTTCAAGTCAAAGCCCCTCTCCCCTCCTTCTTCTACCTCAGCACCTCTTCAGCTTCGTCACAGTTCACAGACCACACGCAAGTTCCAGACCAACTTAATCATGTCAAACCCTTGCCAACTGGAATTCTGCTTAAGGCAAAAAAGTCACATGACAACATTTTGTGGCAAACGACGACCTGATACAATTGAGAACCGTGTCACAAACAAAGGAACAACACTGAAGCAGATAGGAAACAGCTAAAAATTAAACTAATGTAATTTTCCCCTAAGATAAAATAAATAAATAAATAAAATTTTCCCCTTAAACTTTCAACTGTGACCCAAATAAGTAGACTCAGGTAACTATTACACAGAATTCTTACCAATTACGATAGCGAGAAGTACGGTTCCTCCTACTGTTACGCCAACTATGATACCAATCTCGTTTGGCGTCAGGCCACGAGACCGACCCTGGCAATGCATGCAACAACCACTGGCAATGTTCATAAGACTAATAATCTGTACTTTAAATCATAAATCTGAAATAGAATTAGCGATGCTGTGAATCATGTGGAATAAGGCATGCACTCAAAGCAAACAGATCCATGCTGTCAAGCAAAAGAAATGATCCATCTGGTAAAAACGAATGAAATAAGACAAGCTGTCAATCAAACGAAGTTAGTCTTTCTGCCGATCATTGGTCTTCTACCTCTAGAACATGCCATTCACTCAGTTTTGCCCTTAATGCTGACATGTGTTAGTTGTTCTAACCGAACAAGCCAGACATGAGACCAGACGGAGTTTCCCACCTATGAAGAGAATCAGTAGAGAGCTGCCAACACAAACTCCCACCACAAGCGGAATTAAAAATTCTCTGTCTGGCAGAAGTCCACTGCGATCCGTCTAAACAATCAACATCATCAGTCATTCTGTGCATCACAAGCATCCAACTAGATTTGCCTCTGAGGTGAACTGCTGATCAAAGCTTGAATAACAGTTTACCCTGCAAACTTCAAAAGAAGCCGCACTTCAGAAGACAGCATCAGACCACATGACAGAGCAAATGTTTACATTTTAAAAGGTTCTGTCGTCAGCTTAGAAGTCAGTGTAACATAACAACCTTTAACCTCTAACTTAAAACTTCAAGGATTTGTTACACACAACATATACATAAGAAGAGCAGGTCCTTAAGCTAGCCCTGATAGGCATCCATGAGTATGAACTGTTGGCGACTTCATTTTCTTAATCCTGGCATATGAGGGCAGGTGGCCACCCCTCTCCCTTGCTGCCCAATGTTCCCACTTACAGGATATGGTCAGTGTAGCCGTTATAGCTGAGCTCACTTGACACACAAGTGGAGCCAAAATCTTGGAATAAATTTCTGCCCTGCAGAGATTTGAATGCCGACCTTCCAACTGCAAGTCCAGCACACTGACCACTGCACTATATAGACCACATCTGACTGATTCCTACAATTAATTCGATTTGATTAGGATGAGCTGGCTGAGGAAGCAGGAGACTTACGGATACATCGCATCTTGGTCCGTCCCATTCGGAAGGACACTTGCAGACGTAGCCGCCTGGGATGTTGCTGCAGTTGCCTCCGTTGAGACATGGCTCCAGCACAATGCATTCATTTATATCCTCTGCACAGTTCCTTCCAGTGTAACCTGCATACATCAGTTCAAACAGCTCAAGGGAGATGAACTAAATACATACATACATACATATATACATACATACAGACATACATACATAATATATTAGAAATACAACACTGCACTGTAGCACCAATGCATTTCTACTATGTACGATATGCACGGTATTAATGTAAATGCACGTTTGCATGTATGTAATGCATGTATCCACAGCATCTGAGAGACTCTTATGAAGTGATACACAAAGGCTCTGCTACAGTTAGAAACCTGTTAAATGAGCGAATATCTGACCTGGTAAGCAGTCACACGTGTAACTGAGCGTCTGCAGCTGTGGTTGGCAGGTGGATGAATTGACAGAACAGGTGTTGTTGGCACACAGGTCCATCTTTGTTTCACATCGAATTCCTGTGTACCCAGCCAGACAAGAACATGTTCGAATCTCCTGGAAAAAACACATCAACATCAAATGCAATTGAAACCTATTTTTAATCTGTGTTATCACTCACCTAATCATCATCATCCAATTCCAACATTTAATCTAACCGATATTCGGCAGTAATTCTACTGAATTTTAAGAATATTTTCCATTTGGACTAGGAACAACATCTGTAGGAACTGAAATATCCTCCTGGCCGAATACTTACAAGCCCATCTTGTCCACTCGGCAGAGTTGCACACGTTGCGTTGTTTAAACACGAAAACTGGTCACAGTCTTCTCTGGCCTGAAATAGCGACAAATTAATTCAGCCGATTTCATCCCAGTTACAGATGCCCACCACGTATTCCTACTACGCCATTTACAATTATTGTGATCAACAGTCTATTAAACTGTATTATGGCTGTCCGCTAACAAATGAGGGTTGGTGAGACATCTCTTGCACAGCTGAAGGTCTTAAGAGGTGCTGTACAAATATCAGACACACACACACACATATATATATATATACACACATGTATCCAAAAGCTGTCAAATTAATCTTAGACTAAAGTTTATGGATCTGCCATATTCTGAAGAGGACTCTTCTCAAATCAGTCGTCTTCTGTTTTATTGGGATTTTCTTCTTCTGGAAGGTACACTAGCACTTGAAATCAAGTCAGAAGAGGATTTCAGAAATGGCTGTGGCTTAATTATTTTACATTTTCTATAAGCAACATTTTGAATAGTTGTTATAAATCTCATCAGAAGACTGACAAAATCTTTTTGCATCTAGCTATCATCCCAACTCAATCTCAAGCGCAAATAGAACAAAATGCACAGTAAAGTCTCAGTGAATCATCAGCTGATGCCAAGTAAACCAACCGTCTGTTTGAAATTATACAACATGAGCTGCTGAAACTCACAGCCATTTGACATCGTTGACCAACATAGTCTGCCTGACAGGAGCACGAATATGCATTGACGCCGTCAGCACAAGTGCCATTGTGCAAACATGGATTGGATGAACATTCGTCTATGTTCGTCTCACACCTTCCACAGAAAATGACAACTTTATTCGAACAGACAAATCAGACAAATGCGCATGCACTAACTCAGCAGAGGAACGGACAAATCCTTAACAAAAATGTCTGTGCTTTCATGCTCAATATGTACAGCATAAATGTCTTTTGCACCTGAATCTAGCGAATCCTTCATCATAAGTGGCAATGCGGTCTCTTTGGGTCTGTAATTCACAGATTGTGAGTCTGAGCCTGTTGTATGTATGTATGTATCAAGACACTTAATTTAGCGCCTTTCAAGTACCTTCACACAAGGCATTCTAACTGATCTAAACAAATTCATCTTAAGACAGTTTGAAAATATTTGCTGAACAGCGTCAAAAGCAACAGACTTAGGTGTTGCAGAAGACTGTTCTAAGAAGAAGGTCGAAGACATGAGAAGGCGCTGGTGCTTCAGCTGATGTGTGGAAGCAGAGCACCAGCCAAACGCAGTGCCACCTGGATCAGTTAAAAATGTTGACTGGTAAAACACTGAAATTGATTATACTGTCTTATCCGAAATATACACTCTTCACCCTATTCCAACATTCCTCCTTTATGAATTCCTCAGTCAGCTGCTGCCTTTCCTTGCTCAGCTCTGCAATTCAGCATTGGCGATGGACCAGCTCAGACTCATCATCGTACATCTGTCACTAATTCTGAATGTCACGCTCTTCACTCTCCTCCATGTAAGTTCAGCATTCAATGTGGTCGATCATAACATCTTGATGACACATCCTAATGATGCATCCTAGCACCTCCTACAGAACTGCTGGTCCACTCCCGGGCCGTCATCAGTTCTTCCTGGAGGAATTTATGATGATCGTTGCAATGGGCTCAGATCATACGACTCAGATACCAGTTCCATTCAGTGTCCTACACGGATAATACTCGGGCTACTCCTTTGCATACTGTGTATGGCTGACCTGATTATGATCGTTACTGATCTGGGAGTGCGAATACACCAGTAAACCGATGACATTCAGCTGTACTCTGTCTGCAGATCCTCTGATGTGCTTGCCTGTGTGTCGTCTATGAGGGCTGTCTTAAAATGCACTTGTAACTTAGATTTATTAGACGGTCATGTGTGCAGCGCTTTTGTGAAGTACTTAAAAGACGCTATATAAAGTGTTCTGATACATACGTACAAAATGCATAGAATAACATGCAATCCTTTAACACACTGTACTTATTACCGTACAGTAACAGATCCTATTGATGCTCTGATTTAATCAAGTCTTCAAAGATTCTCGACACAAAGCAGCTGCACATAGACTAGTTAGAGGAAAATATTTACCTATTTATTCACTGCACTTACTGCATGTGTAAGCCAATCTGAATCTGACGTTCGAGCAACTTGTCCGTTGTAGTTACACGGAGGTCATTCAGCAGGTGCAAAACCGCAATCGTTGGATTACAGATCCAGTGCAGTAGACCACACACATATGCCATACTTGAAATGGGGTTCATTTATTCGCAACCCATTTTACTTGCAACAACCAATAACAAAAACCCAGAGACTTACACATAAAAGGATCTGCAGCTTTGCACGGTAGAAAACACAGACCTGTGTAGATAATCCCTCTCACCTGAATCCAGTGTATCCTTGATTGCAAACGCAGGTGTAGTTAGCAATTCCATCCTGGCATGAGGCTCTGTTGAGGCATTCGTTGTTGAGACAATCGTCAATGTTTTCTGAGCATTTGGGTCCAGTGAATCCAGGCGTACAGTGACAGCTGTATGCATTCCAAAGATCTTCACACTCGGCATCATTTCTACATGGATTGTTCTGTCCACCACAGACGTCATCTCCAGTGCAGCCAATCAGAATGTCTTTCGGTTCTTCCAGGTCGAACCTCTGCACAGCTGTGTTGTTCACCAGCAAAGACTTCTCAAAGAATGGCAAAAGGATTCCGTTTATTCGGACTTCTGACAAACAACCCTTGAAAAACTTTGATTCTACAAAGTCACTCATGGACCCAACTAAGTCTCTTCTCGTGCTTCCAACAAACGCCTCCATGTATCCTGATGAAGAGTTACAACCAGATGCAACTGTCTGAGCATTTGAGTAGTTCAGCCTAGTTACACTATCATCCACAAGGAGAAGTACTTCTCTTCCAGCGAATGTGATGTTGATAGTATGCACCAAGCCATCTGTTACAACACTCGTATTTGTAGTCGTTGCTCTGAGTTGATGCTCCAATGGCTGCTGGTCACCAGATGTCGTGTTGAATTGCAGAAGGACTTCTCCATTAGACAACTCCAAGAGGATGAAGCAGAAGGAGGAAGAGTAACCAGGAAGCAGTTGGAGAATGGTTCCATTTTCTTTTCGAGTTCTGACGTTCACAGAGATTTCTCTGACATCCAACTGGTTCATTGTGGTTGAATAGCGAAGGATTGATGAGATGCCATTAAATGTTGCATTTGAAACACCTGGAAACAAAAACAGGGAACAATACTTAACACTTATTTTAAACTGCAACATTACAAAATTAACACAGAAATTAGCACTAAATGAAAATTAATTACCCTTTTAATTTTAAATTATAAAAAGTAAGAAAAATAATTCCATTAATGTGCTGGGTCTTTGATCAAAAGATTTCGAGTTCACGCCTGCTGAGCCGATCCCGTGTAATGACCCGGGGCAAGTTGTTTGTGCACGCATTCCTCTGTCACAAAACCAGTATAGTTTCGTACCAGTGCAAGCTATGAAGCAAACGGCAAGTCCTGGACCTTGGGATTTGTCCATGGTTGGCTCAACTGCCAAAGGGTGGAAAAGAGCACCTCACCAACATTCCACTGGGAATATGCGGGGAGCCTTACTTTTACTTTAATTAAAATAATAACACAAATTACTATAAATTTTACTATAAAACAAGAGTAGAGTACTATAAAACAAACTGCTAAAACTGCTGAAGTTAAAATTTTTGCTTAGCTAAAATGTTGATTCAGTTCAGGAAAGCACTTTTGTGAGGTCCTTAAAAGGCATTACATCAAGTGTCTTGATTCATACATAGATACATGCATTAGTTCAACTAAAATTTTTGTTCAGCTACAGTTTCAGTTCAGCTGATGTTAGTTAACTAAAGTGTAAGTTCAGTTAAAGTTTCTGTTCTGCTAAAGTTTTGTTCACTTAAGTTTTTGTTCAGCTAAAGTTTTGTTCAGATGAAGTGTTAGTTAGTTTGCTTGCATTCAAATCCATCATTCAAGTTCCTGCAACTGCCACCAGATGGACAGGTGTTGTAAAAGCAGAAGTCGAGCTGCGAACAGTTGCGACCACGGAAGCCAACGGTACAATTGCAGCTAAACAAATAAACAAACAATTCTGTGCAATACAATGCAATGCGATATGTAACTTAACATGATTTAATGTTACGCAACATACGCTGCAAACGAAAAAACATGAACCCCTAGAGTTATTCCAAAACCTAATGGAAATTATTATTCAAATTTAATACAAACTAGAAGAATTTAATTTCCATGATTGCAGATTTAATTGAACTATAATTTAACTACAGTTTATTTTCTACTTGTCCTCCTTTGGCCTCAACACTCTAGGTCTCCAGGTCTCAAGTTCTCTAGGTCTCAAGTTCTCAGGTCTCAAGGTCTCTGGGTCTCTAGGTCTCAAGCAAGGTATGTCAGCCATTAACTCTTGATCGCCATTTTGCATAGGTATTTTTTTACAAATGACAAACACTGTAACTTGTGTTCATTTTTAACATGGACTGTTAATATATTAACATTTAACATGGACTGTTAATATATTTAAAGTTCACTGCTATTAGAGTCACAATTAAAACAGTTTCATTGATATATTTCAATATTTAGTTAGAAAAATTAACAATTATTTAAGGGTTTGTTTTGAAATATTGCAATAGTAATGAATGGTAATTTACTCAAAACAGCCAAATAATTTTATTCATCTAAAAATCACAAACTGTATTTAAAACTTCCTAATTATCTGCATAAGAACCTACTGGAAATCATTGAAGAAGATGTTATCACACGTGGCATTGTTTTCACAAGGCTCCTGAATGCGACACACGTCACTTGTGACTTCACCCTCTTTGACGTCAGTCAGTCCAGAAGGTCTTACAGTCTGTGAACCCGAGGCAGAGGTTTCATTCATCACAAAAATCTGCAACAGAAGGTCATTCAACCGAACATCCTCCATTGTTCCCTCAAAATTAGTTACCACTGAAGTGACCTGTGACTCGCGACGCTTTCGCCCCCGTACGGAGGGAATTCCACCCACATAAGCCACAGAGGCCGTCAAAGGACGACTGTCATTCATTGCAAAATCCTGTGAATTTGAATCAACCACCAACTGCAGCAGAGACTCATTTCTTTGGAGCTGAGCAAAGTGTTGCTGACCATCGGCTAAACCTGAAGATGCAACACGAAATGGCAGATCAATTTCCGTGAGTTTAACGCGTGCTATAACTTCACCGTCGTTCAGCTGCAGCGCAATATACGTAGTGTTTGCTTGAGAAGAGTCCATTGTTCCAGTTCCAACATAAAAAAGAAGGCCGTTCGGCTTTCGAGTTCGGAAAAAAAACGACACGTCGAGAAAATTCTCCATGCGATTACGTTGGTCAGCTGAGAAGTTGAATTGAGCAAAACTGTGAATGCCATTATATCCAAATGTAGCTGCCACAAATCCTACACAAACAACTAGTAATTAGTACATAAATCTCATCAAACAAGGCAGGCATTTTATTCAGAAATAAATCCTATGAAACAACTGACCTTTGGCAACAGTAGTGCATAGATTAAGTATGAGACATCTGAAGAGCTTGGTTTCATGGCACACGGCCGTGCTATGGCGCTCTATAAATTGTCTTACTGTTATTATTACACAACGACTGCATCAATAAACTAGTTGAAATAACAACAAAGATGTTGATATTTGGGTGATACAGATATGAAGCTGTATCTACTCCAGGTCCCTACAAAACCTAAAAGCTGCTACTATACACACAAGATGGTAATGCAGAATATACATTTTCTGTGCAGAAATATTTAGAAAACTCCTAAGAGTTAAAACCAAACGCATGTAACTAATGCCAAAGCCTCATTGTTGATCCACTTGATTAGTTTTTGAGTGAATCTATTGTCAAATCTTCCACAGAAGTTTCTCATCTCATGCAGCACTACAGTCAAATCAAGCAACTTGGCTTTATGAAGCAACATTGTATATATTTGGCCTGTGATTCAGTGACTGCAAGTTCGATCCTGCTGAGCAGATTCCATGAAATGACCATGGATAAGTTCTTCATGCACACCTATCTTGCGCCTCAGATTCGGATTTATGGACCTTGAGCACATAATAAACGCAATAAATATGTAAATTAAATTAAATAAAGTGCTTGCTAGCTCCCTTGACAGCAGCCATCACCATAATCTGTACAACACAGACTCACAGCTCAAGGGAAGTGCTCGATCAATCAGACACATTAGTGTACACAATCAGCCACTCTGTCACTACTCCAAGATATTGACAAATCCGAACATTATTTAACCAGTCAAGCAACAATCTCATAAACTTCTACAGCCCTGTTATCACAAATCAGAAGGCATCAATCAATGGTCGCTTCTAAACAACACCAGATACCGAAACTGTGTGGACAGAATCAGTCAAAAAAGATTCATGGTGTTATTACACAACTATATCATCACACAATACATTTTAAGACTCTTACTTTTTGTGCAGTTTCCTCCCCAGAATGGTCGTCGACAAAGACAGTGATACCTCGTCCACAGATCTGAACACAGTCCTTGACCATTGCATGGGTCTGGATGACACTGGTCACGACGCTGGCATCCAACACCAACCTCATATGAGACCACCGTCTGGTGGACGCCCTCGGACAGATTCACTCCGGGAAGAAACATTCCTCCATTGACCTCAATGTCCCTCATGCACCCAACAAATGTCCCAACGACAAGACCCGATTTGTTACCCCCGACGTAAAGGACTCCCTCGCCATAGGACCATCGATCTCTAAGGGTTGCTGAAGCACTGCAATTGACCCCTCGTAGGCAGTCGGAAAACTGCCACGACACGTTTAAACTCGTAAAGTTAAGTTGAATTGCATGCCAGTTGGCATCATTCAAAGTCTTCTGCCCAGGATAATCAATCAGTAGGAATCTGTTCAACAGATAAGATGAACTGAGCCGGAGCCTTGGACGTGCGATTCCAACCAGCTCCAACCGAAAGTCAACACCACTCTGGTTGGAAACAAAAGCAAGCAACGTCATATCGGACAACGTTGTTCGGAAATCCAGCGAAACACTCAGCACATCTGAAACGTTGTTTTCCGGATGAAACGCCAGCCAGGAATTCCAATCGAAGGACACAGATGTGGAAACATTGCAAAGCCTTCCACTGAAACCAGAAGGACAACGACAACTATAGTCATGGACATCGGTCGCCTCGTTTGCCAGGAATGGTCGACAGGTGGCACCGTTTTGGCATCGATTGCTCCGACAGCCAATCAGCTCAACGCTGCAGTTCTTTCCACCAAACGACCTACTCTCATTCCCTGGAGCACATACACACTCGTAGTTAGCAACACGGTCGAGACAAGTGGCACCGTTCTGGCACGGTGCATACTCCATGCATTCGTTGATCTCTTCCTCACAGTGGGTGCCACGATAGCCCGGGCGACAGCGGCAGATGTAACCATTGACAAGGTCCTGGCAGCTGCCATGGATACATGGAGTAGAAGCACATTCATCGATGTCCGTTTCACACTGAACACCTGAAAACGAAGACACAAGACCAAGCAATGCAAAAGACATTTGTATATACTCATTCATTCATTCATTCATTCGTTCGTTCACAGCATTTATAGGTAATAGCAAACATATATGTATGCATATAAAGAGCTCTTTAAAAGATATTCTAAATAAAATGGTCATTTAGGGTTTTTATACTCTGATTTTTCTGCTGCCCCACAGAGTTTGTACTACGCTGGCAAGTAGTATTATTCGTTGGTCTTTCCTTATCTGTCATGTTCATACAAGACTTAAAATCAGTCCTCACTCCTCAAACTCGTCATTATTCAACCAGGTCATCTGAATGCCTTTCTCTAGTTGTGCCAGAAACTAGAACTGTTCTTGGTTAGCGACCTTTTTCAGTTGCGGGAACGAAAGTTTGGAATTCTCTTCCTGCCTCTGTGCATTATGCCCAGTCTCTAGTGTCATTTGATTCTCGACTTAAGACTTCCTTTTTCAGTTGGCTTTTCCACCAAAGGCTGCCTCTCTGTCTTAGTGGGCTGATCTTTTGGATATTGACCTGAAAGCAGCTTAAATCTGATGCACCACCGGTTGAGGCTTTGTGCATTAGACACCAGTGCTCTAGAAGATTCTAATAAATAATAATAATAATAATATGTAATCGAAAACGTAATGTAATCGAAAATTTATAAAGCGCTACTTTAAGACAGACTCCTCAGAGGTGCTTCCAGCTCGACAACCCAGAAGCACTGGGAAATAAGAAGGTCTTCAAGCGCTTGAAGAAAAGAGGGGGAGTAATAATAATAATAATAATAATAAAAATAATAATGTTGCAAAGGTTCATGCAGCCAAAATAACCTTATCATCCTTCTTGCTTTAAAATTGAACTGATCAGTAATTTTACAAAAACAGGCCATTCAAAATTATTTTCAGTTGATACTGATATAGTGGCACGGTGGTCTATCGGTAATGCGTTTGGTCAAGGATCATGCGGTCGTGGGTTTGACTCCATGTAACAACCCTGGGCAAGTTGTTTGCGCACACAGTGCCTCAGTCACCAAGTGGTATAATTTGGTACCGGTGTAAGCTGGGAAGTAAACGGCAAGTGTCCAGGACCAGGCAGACTGTCGGCTCAAGGGCCTAGAAAGGAAATGAGCTCTTCCCCTACATCTCATTTGTCAGATATGGGACACACTGACCTATCAGCACTAAATCTCTGTTTAAACTGTTTAGCATACTACAGTTCCAAAACAGAACCAGGTTTCAAACTAGTTTATTTACATTTTACTATCATTGCAAAATGCTGCCTTCTAACTTTGTTGACTACTTCACATGGGTTCTGCTGGGCATAAATAGACCACCAACTGAAAAACCGGAGCAATGCTGCATGAAACAGGTTAAAACAATTTTCTGTTAAATGTTCTGACCCTTCTTTAGGAAATGATCTTCCTACCAAGCTAACAAATATATTAACCTGAATCAATTTAAGAATAAAATTAAGCCATTTGATTGCTACGCTTTAATGTTTGCCATCTGTCACGATGCTTTTGCTTAATGATCTGCCTTCAAAAATAAACATTATATTTTATGGCAGCATTATTTTTGCTGTGCACCTGTATAAAATTTTCTGGACTTCTATAGTCACCAGAAATTAACACTGGAAAAAGGCCAGCCACGCCGTCTACAGGTCTGTTGGATCATTTCTGGTTGACCTATTGACCTCTGCGTCAAACTCTGCATATTTTATTGACCTGTGATGCCCAGAGGACAAATGCAGTTGAATCCAGCAGCTGTAGCAAAACTGAAGTCGGGATAACTGGAATTGGAACGCTGTAGACAGGTGGAGTTGTGCTGACAGGGAGAAGACAGACATTCGTCAATGTCCAGCTCACAGTTTGCTCCGCTGTAACCAGGATAACAACTGCAGCGATACATCTACAACATTTGCAGATGACAACAGAACAAGAACAAAAGACTCCAAAGTAAAAGACGCTGCTGTTTACAACCCAAACATCAATTAGGTCAGCGAGAAGTCCTTGTGAGAAGTTTTCAAAATGCACTGAATGTTAAACGTTTTACTGATTCCAAACGAACAAAGATTTATACAAATATGTGTTATGCATTGAAGCATACAGCTTATTGGGATACAAATGGTAGACCTAAATGGGACATAGGTCCCGCTAAATAAGGGCCGCCTATTCCAAAATAATGCAGATGGCACCAAAGATTTATGTATGCATGCATGCATGTACATTGTATGTACGTATATAGGTATGTATGTATTTATGTAAGTATGCATCGGTGTTTCCTTTATAAAACTAACTTGGCATGAGCAAAAAATTTAGTTTGTGAGCAACAATTTTTGTAACGATATGACTTGTGAGCAAAAGTTTCACAAAGTATTTAGAGTTTGTTAACAAAGAAATGACTCCAAAAGAATTTTCAGCAGGAATATTTGAAAAGCAACAAGGGGTATATGTGTATGAACATAATTCATAGAATGATCGCAAGTAGCCTAAATGTTGCTATTAGAGCTAAATGTACTTGGCTTACTGTTGTTCCCATTTCCTTCTCTGTTTTCCAAAAATTATAAATGTTTTCCATACTTACGATCTTCCCAGAACTTAGAGTTTGTTCCTCATTAACTTAGCTAATATTCAGCATATAACATGTGATTTCTGTTCTTTGTTTAAACAGAGTTCCTTAGACCAAAGCCTCAGGCTTCAAAGCCTCTGCCTTGATGCCTGAAATGCTCCACAGTAGTAAACAAATTCACTGAACTGTTCCTGCTGTTCCACAAATCCAAACATCTCTTCAAATGTCTTCAGTGCTCTGCATTGTAAATTTTGTGTTGAAACAGTTAAACTTTGAAAAGAATCTTCAGACATATTTAATAAAGTGTAGTATTTCATTGAAAGTCTTTTAACTGCTTGTGTCCAGACGAAACACTGACCTCACTAGACACGGAGACATGGTAGAAAGCAGTCTCCATAAAAAGCCATTCACCAGCTGGATCCAGTTTTAAAACAATTCAGGCAAATAGTAATGTTGCAATGCTGACAATTCTTCCCAAAATACAAGCTGTTTGGCAGCAAGCCGTATACGGGCTTAAATCCGTCTGTACCAACCATTCGGTCAACCATCTTTCTTGAACTCACAAAATCTTTTCTTAAATGCAACATTACTTTCAGTGTCGTCAACTTTATGTTTTGAAGTGGCCATAAAATGTATAGATTTAAACTCTATAGTTCATAGATGCCTACAGGTGCAAATATTTCAACAAACGACTGTCAAAAGTAAGCACTTTGAGCAAACAAGCTAAGTGCATGGGTTAATTTGGAAAAACCGACACTGTTGCCAAACATGAACATTCAAAAATTTTATATAGCATTTTCAAAACACCCATTTTGCATCTCTGTGCACCACAAGAAAATGTTGTGCGCTAAAACTTTCAAAATTGTGTACAATTATGCATTGCACAGTTTAGAGGGAACATCGGTATGTATACATGTAATTACGTACATATGTACATACATGTGTATGTATTTGTGTGTGTGTATATATGTATATATATATATTCTCTTATATATGTATATATATATATTCTCAAGGCTCTATACTTGGTCCTCTTCTCTTTATTCTTTACACCTCTATGATATCTTCTATCGCTCTCAAATATGGCATTTTTATTCATCTCTATGCTGACGACACCCAACTGTATATTAAACTATCTGTCCATGACATCGACAATGCTAAACATCGTCTTTCTTCCTGTTTTCCTGAAATTCAAGATTGGTGTGCTTCCATTCACTTGAAACTTAACGCCTCAAAGACGGAACTCATTTGGTTCATTCGTCGCCCTTTCTGCGCCTGTGATTCTCAAGACCTTACCCTCAACCTTTCAAATGATTGCTCCATCACTTCATCCGAAGTTGTCCGCAATCTTGGTGTCCTGCTGGACTCCTCTCTTTCTCTTAAAAAACACATCTCCTCTATAACCAAATCCTGTTTCTTCCATCTCAGAAGCATTCGCCAGGTCAAGAAAAGCCTGAACGAAAAATCTCTTCAAATTCTAGTACAAGCGCTTGTCATTTCGCATGTAGACTACTGTAACTCGGTTCTATATGGCCTCCCTGCCTCCGCTCTCTATCCACTTACTTCCATTCTTCATTCTGCTTCAAAGCTTATCAAGAATCTCACATTACCTCGACTCTACGTGAACTCCACTGGCTTCCTATACCAGCCCGCATTATTTTCAAGATGTCTTTTAATGTATCGCATCTCTACCCACTCCTCCCCATCCTACCTGACATCTCTCGTCACCCCGTGCTCCTCCCTTCCATCCAGACGAGGACGGCGTTCATCAACATCCGGCTCTTTTGCTACCACCCGTTCTACCAGGAAGTTTGGAAACCCTGCATACGCTCTCGCCGGACCAACAGAATGGAATAAGCTATCAATCGCCATCTGAACCTCACCTACGATAACTGCATTCAAAGTTGCACTTAAAACTCATCTATTTAGACTGTATTATGATTAACTTAGTTCATGTTACGCGCTTTCGTGCAAGACTAGTTTTGTTTAAGCGCGCTGTAAATGCTAGCTAGCTTACTTACGTACTATATAGTATGTAGCTGAACATTTGTATAGTAACTTTTAAGAACACAGTACTGAAGATACTGGGCTAAACCACAGACCACTACTTATGGCAATTACTATTGGAGGTCCAGTTTGTCTCCTTTGGGCCACCCTTTTAGACTCCCTTGGGCCACCCATTTAGACTCCCTTGGGCCTCCCAGTTAGACTCCCTTGGGGAGCCGAGTCAAACAGAAGTCTTTAAAACCACTGTGCAGTATGTCTGGAATGAACAACACCTGAAAACAATCACCGACTGTCACTTACATTTCGTTCGTTGTGACAGGTGGCATTATGCTGACATGGACTGGACAAGCATTCGTTTATGTCAGTCTCACAATGAACTCCTTGAAACCCGGTTTCCGAACAATTGCATGCGTATCTAAAATAACATTCCACGCTCAGTCAAAAGGTAACCAGTGCTTCTGAAATGCTCCAAACAGTAAGATCAGGTAAGGTAATGTAAAAGTGCCTCTGTAACATATATGTTTGTATTTATAATTGTATTTATAATAGTAATTGTATAAATTATATTTAACTAAGCTTCATCCAGTATTTATAATTGTAATTGTACAACAACTGCTATAGGATCAAAAGTGCTGAGCTACTTCTACGGTGTCTCATGATGGACATCTTGCAATCAATGGTCATTCAGTCACCATTCAAAGATGCATATGTCGGTACATTTGACCTGACTTCCTATCCATTGGTCCTTGATTTCTGCCAAATACCATCGACCACAGACTATAAGACTCTGAAGGCCAATTAATTACATAATCCATTTCGTACTTGATGGGTACAAAACGTTGCAACTTTATTTTCTTTAAATTGCTTTGAAAAATGATGGCATGTGACGAGTCTTCTCCTTTGCTGCCTCATCTCCTGTTGGGTGTCTACTCTTTGGGTGAGAGCTCTTTCTGCCGCTTGCTTTCAAGCAATGATCAAACAGTGACCCAGCACTGCAGCAGAATCAGTCTAACCGCCGCCCAAAAACCAAATTGTTTGCGTACAAAATGACTCGGACGGCAAGCAGAATCTCGTACCACCATCGACTGCAAAGCAAATCACAAGTCCTGCAGCGAACTGACGTGACGTGTTTCCAGGACTTCAGGATTCATCTTTTGCTAGATCAAGGGTGGGAATGAATGCCTTCCTTGTACAGCTCCCAACGAAAGAAACGAGATTGCATTTAAGCATCCTCTCCAGGATTTCATTTTGTTATTTATTTTCTTGCACTGATTACAAATGCAAGGTCAGTAAGTCTGAATTTGAGGCACAAGACAAGAGTATATATGAAAGACTTGACGAGGTTCATTAAGCAGAGCTCCTTCATGCAGCAGATTCGAATTACAGACCCCGATGCTATGGAAAAAACAGCATATTTGACTAAGCAATTAAACTAACAGACTTTGCAAGTGATCCAGCCAAACACTCATATACTGTCAGGCTGCCTCCTTTGAAAACCTACTCAAAAACATAGGGATACACAACATAATCATAAAAAACTCAAACAATTCACATTCCCATTGTTTCTGAGTTTATTCGGTTACCAGTGTAGAGATTAATTCTGCAAATGTTAGGAGTGAAATAAGAAATTCTGGTGACTGAGGAGTCATCCATGCAAGCAGACAGAAGACCAATACAATTGTTAGTAACCAGTGGCACAATGGTTAACACATGCAAAAGATGCAATATGCACAACACATGCCTCAGATCTACTGTCTCCTTTAATCTGAACGCAACTTACCTATTGACTGACTGACTGCATGAATAACTGACTGACTGAGCGACTGACTAACATCGACTGAATGACTTACTGAACAACTGATTAACTCAATGACTGACTGACTGAATGACTGATTAACTAAATGACTGACTAACACTGACTGAATGACTAATTGAGCAATTGACTGACTCAACGACTGACTGACTGAATAAGAGACTAACTGAATGACTGACAGAAAGATGACTGAATAAATGACTGACTGACTGACTGACTGAGGTTGAACGACTTACAGATGGAACAACTGACTGAATGACTGACTGACTGAACCTCAACGACCGACCAACACTGACTAAAAATGACTGACTGAATGACTGACTGATTACATGGCTGACTGAATGACTGAACAACTGGCTGACTGAATGACTGATTGACTAAACAACTGACTGAACAGCTGAACGAGTGACTGACTGAATGACCAAAGTGACCACAGTGATTGACAGAAAAACTGACTGAAGGACAGACTGACTAAACGACTGACTTGCTGCATGACTGGCTAACTTAGCAGAGGATGCCAGTGAGTGAGTGAAAGCGACCAACTGGTCAGTAACTCAAAGAATTTAAGTTGAAGAATTTTCCAGAAACTTCTGAGAGCAAACGATCAGTTTACAAAAACAGCCAAAACTTAAGACGTTTCTAACTGTTGTCAGTAAATTTAACTTCACTAGCGAACAGGATCGAACATTCATGGATCATGCGCCAAAGGAAACGTTCCTACCGATCGATCGAATCATTAAGACTGGCACCAGAGCGACTGACAGAAAGAATGAAAAACTCAACTACACTGACATGCAACCTTTAAGTCATTAAAGATGCTAAATAAATAGCCAGATACTTCCTATCTCTCACTCAATAACAGATCAGATAGTCATAGGATCGATTAGTAAGGAGACCAGTGGCACAGGAACAGACAGACAGACAGACAGAGACAGACAGACAGACAGACAGACCGGTGCATCTCTTCCAGACATATCCATAGACAGACAGAGCCAAGTAGAGACAGAGGCAGACAAACAAACTAATCTATTCAGATTCCCATTGCTGTGCGGCTTTGTGCCTGTTTCAAACTGTCACCATAACAGGCAGATCTTGATATGTTCTAGCCATTCCATTAATTCTCCAGAGAATTCTTTTAATCCTCAGGGATCACTTTTCTCTTTATGAAAACATACATAAATAATAATTTAAAGTCATCATCATCATCATCATCATCATCATCAATCATCATCATCATCATCATCATCATCATCATCTAGCTCATACATCAATCCGAGCAGGTGAAGCCGGTGACCACACAGTCTCGTCGAAAAGGGTGAATTATGCCACCATCACTTGCACTGACGCCTTTGTGGCTGTGGCTTTAGAGAGAGACCAGCGGTGCCTGGAGCAAGGAAGCAGTGGAGTTTACCTCAGAATTAGGAATTTGGAAAGCATATGCAACCGATGACCCTCTAAAGACGTCCTACTTGCTCCAAAAGATTTCCGCAACTGTTCAATGAGCAAATGCCATTTGCCTCTTCGGCACATTATCATCATGCTCGAAACCCTACTGAGAGGGCGCTTCCAATATTATTTAAATAACTTATTAGAAACTGCAATATTTTAAGACTTGGTGATAATGAATAATAAAAATAATAATAATGAAATAATAATAATAATGAAATAATAATAATAATACCAGACTAATGGATTAACAGATACACCAGAGCAGATAATGGATTAACATATACACCAGAGCAGATGAGAGACAGATAAAGGCTGATAGAAACATAGAGACAACATGAGAGACAGACAAAGGCTGATGGAAACATAGAGACAACATGAGTGACAGACAAAGGCTGATAGAAACATAGAGATAACATGAGAGACAGACAAAGGCTGATGGAATCATAGAGACAACTTGAGAGACAGAAAAAGGCTGATAGAAACATAGAGACAACATGAGAGACAGACAAAGGCTCATAGAAACATAGAGACAACATGAGACAGACAAAGGCTGATGGAAACATAGAGACAACATGAGTGACAGACAAAGGCTCATAGAAACATAGAGATAACATGAGAGACAGACAAAGGCTGATAGAATCATAGAGACAACTTGAGAGACAGAAAAAGGCTGATAGAAACATAGAGACAACACGAAAGACAGCAAAGGCTGATAGAAACATAGAGACAACATGAGAGACAGACAAAGGCTCATAGAAACATAGAGACAACATGAGAGACAGAAAAAGGCTGATAGAAACATAAAGACAACATGAGAGACAGACAAAGGCTGACAGAAACATAGAGACAACATGAGAGACAGACAAAGGCTGACAGAAACATACAGACAACATGAGAGACAGAAAAAGGTTGATAGAAACATAGAGACAACATGAAAGACAGACAAAGGCTGACAGAAACATAGAGACAACATGAAAGACAGACAAAGGCTGACAGAAACATAGAAACAACATGAGACAGACAAAGGCTGATAGAAACACAGAGACAACTTGAGAGACAGAAAAAGGCTGATAGAAACATACAGACAACATGAGAGACAGACAAAGGCTGATGGAAACATAGAGACAACATGAGTGACAGACAAAGGCTCATAGAAACATAGAGATAACATGAGAGACAGACAAAGGCTGATAGAATCATAGAGACAACTTGAGAGACAGAAAAAGGCTGATAGAAACATAGAGACAACATGAGAGACAGACAAAGGCTCATAGAAACATAGAGACAACATGAGACAGACAAAGGCTGATAGAAACATACAGACAACATGAGAGACAGAAAAAGGCTCATAGAAACATAGAGACAACATGAGAGACAGACAAAGGCTGATGGAAACATAGAGACAACATGAAAGACAGACAAAGGCTGATAGAAACATACAGACAACATGAGAGACAGACAAAGGCTGATAGAAACATAGAGACAACATGAGAGACAGACAAAGGCTGATAGAAACATAGAGACAACACGAAAGACAGCAAAGGCTGCTAGAAACATAGAGACAACATGAGAGACAGACAAAGGCTCATAGAAACATAGAGACAACATGAGAGACAGACAAAGGCTCATAGAAACATAGAGACAACATGAGAGACAGACAAAGGCTGATGGAATCATAGAGGCAACATGAGAGACAGACAAAGGCTGATGGAAACATAGAGACAACATGAGTGACAGACAAAGGCTGATAGAAACATACAGATAACATGAGAGACAGACAAAGGCTGATAGAATCATAGAGACAACTTGAGAGACAGAAAAAGGCTGACAGAAACATAGAGACAACATGAAAGACAGACAAAGGCTGATAGAAACATAGAGACAACATGAGAGACAGACAAAGGCTGACAGAAACATAGAGACAACATGAGACAGACAAAGGCTGATAGAAACATAGAGACAACATGAGAGACAGACAAAGGCTGATAGAATCATAGAGACAACTTGAGAGACAGACAAAGGCTGATAGAAACATAGAGATAACATGAGAGACAGACAAAGGCTCATAGAAACATAGAGACAACATGAGAGACAGACAAAGGCTCATAGAAACATAGAGACAACATGAGAGACAGACAAAGGCTCATAGAAACATAGAGACAACATGAGAGACAAAGGCTGATAGAAAAACAGAGAAAGTGAGAGACAATAGAACAAATGAGAGACATAGGTAAACATTACATTTACTCAATGCTCACTGTTTACACTAATGTCACCTCAACATTTTTCTCTGATCAAAGAAATTAATTCTTTTCCAGAATCATTAGAGGAAGATATTGACCCCATCTCTCCCCACCAAAAGCATCTTAAAACAATTACATACAATTTTGCCTACATTCCTTTGGATAATGTCTGTTAGCAGCCAACACTAGCATTGTAATTGTAATTGTAAACGAACATTTATAAAGCGCCACTTAGGAAACAGTGGCGCTCCCGACTTGAACAAACAAAAAGGATTTCAGGCGTTTGCAGGACTGGGTAGGAGAGAGACTAAGTAACTGAAGCTGCAGGTCAAGAGGAAGGCAGTTCCAGCTGGAAGGGCCAACAAAGGCAAAGCTCCTGGACTGGGCAGTTGTAGTGCGGACGCCAGGGACTACCAAAAGACCACGGGTAGCTGAGCGAAGGGAGGCATGGGCAGGCAACGAGGAAACCGGAATTCAAAAAGAAGTTAAGTAGGACGGAGCAGAGCCTAGAAGGCAGTTGCGCATAAGGATAAGAATCTTAAAATGGATCCGTTGACTGACAGGAAGCCAATGAAGTGGCTAGAATGGCTAGAATGCTCACAGACATAAACTGTCTGGTGTCAAGGCACATTTATTGTTGCCTGCCACTAGACAGTTTCTTCTAATTACCTCAAAAACCGCAATAATGTCTAGCTATCTGTAGGCCACAGTGTCTGTCACTTGCATACCAGACAATTGGTGTCCAACGAGGGGTAAGGCTATATTAATTCGTGTCTGCTGCATCCAGACATGACTTTTAGCTTTTTGTTTTCTCTACAAATGCCATTAGTATTCAAATTTGAGTCGTTTCAGGTCAGTGTAGAAACAAAATCCCCTGTCAGCTTATTCAGGAATTCGGAATGACTCAAGTCACATATTTCGAAATGAGTTTCCAGATATTGGGTTCCTCAGCTGTCAACCTTAATGCAGTCATTCGATACGGCCATCAAAATGGCGCCTGAGGGTCAAAGTTGCTATTTTGTCCCAGCACTAGGACAGAAATTTGTCTGTGGATGAGTGAGCAACCACAGTTCTACATGATTATGCATGCAAGGGTGGATCGAAAGGGAAGGGGCGACGCCTCCCTCCCCTCCCTCCCTCCTTCCCCTCCCTTCCCCTCCTCTTTTAAAAGCCAGAGCCGAGAACAAAGAGCAGCCATGCAACTAAGTGGATCAAGGAGGCCACTCCAGTCATATCCCCTGCTGCCTAAACCCAGAAGGACCCTGACAGGCCTGATAGACCCCCTGGATTGCCCAGTGGCTATACCCACGAGTTTATAAGGTACTTTTTGGTTCATTTTCAGTGGGAAGATAAGACTTATTCAATTCCTCGACTGACTGAAAGGCAATCATGTACTGAGGTTACTTCACATGAGAAAAGTTGCCAAAGTCGGTCAATGTCTAATTTCCTTGAAACAAGAACAAAATCATCTTCTCCACTCTGTCAGTTTGGTCCCATTCCTTCACTCTACCTGGATGGCATCCTATGCAGATTGAATACCCCTCAGCCATTCTGAACCACATCAACAGGCTGACCATCAGGAGCTCTATGCTTCAGTCTAGAGTCAAATGGGTTGGCGACCACTGCGCTCTGCTGCCCCTAGAGACACACATGTGCCACACTTTCACATCAACCTCAGCCCAACATACCTTCACCTGTGGAGGACCTTCCTCTGGCAGTTGTCTTCCACAACATGTACGAACTGTTCCACTTGACTGTGTCTAGTAAAAACTTTTCAACTGCCTTAAAAGACGCTTGTTTAGATCTGCTAAACAGCCAAGCATACATTGCTTTAGTGTGCTACTTAAAAGGCGCTTTATTAAGCATATCTAGATACAAACATCCTACTCAGAACACAATTCTGAATGCAGCTGGAGTTGTATGTAGTGAGTGAGTTAATAAATTAATAAATTGCTCGTGTGTAACGTACGCATTGATCAGGTCGATGCATTGACCGTCGTTGAGACAAGGCCTTGAAGCACATTCGTCAATGTTCGTCTCACAGTTGACCCCTGTTGTTCCCGGCACACACTGACAAGTGTAACGATTGACGGCGTCAAGGCAACTGCCGTTGTATTGACATGGATGAGATTCGCATTCGTCTATTTCCGATTCACAGCGCACTCCTAAATGCAAACAGCTTCAGTTAATGCAGAGCAAAAGACAGGTGATGACTTGAGAATTAAAACCTGCACATCATTCTACACTGATTCTTCCCAATTTCCACACAGAAAGTATCGTATGGCTTTACTCTGAACACTTAGATCTATCAATCAACCTATCTATCTACTGAATGATCTATGCATCCATCTTTCTGTCTGTCTATCTACTTATGACTTATCGACTGAATGAATTTAATCACTATCTGTCTATCTATCTATCTGTCTGTCTATCTACCCATCTACCTACCAACCTATCGGTGTTTGGTTGCAGGACCCAGATTTTGGAACTTTCTTCCTGCACCTTTTCATTCTGCTCAGTCTCTTATGTCATTTCAATATCAACAGATAAAACTTATCTTTTTCAGTTGGCTTATCCACCGCCACAACCTGCCTCTCTGTTTCAGAATTTTACTGTTTTACTGTTTCTGACTGGAGCTTGGTTTTGATGCCATATTGGCTGATGATATCTTGTGCATTAGACACCGGTGCTATAGAAGTTTCTAATTACAATTATCTCTCTATCTTGCTATATATCTATCTATCTATCTTACTTTCTTTATTCTGTCAATCTATTAAACAATCTACCTATGATATCCTAACGATCTACCTGTCTACCTACCCGGTACCTACCTACCTACCTATCTATCTATCTATCTATATATCTGTATATATCTACCTATATATATTTACCTATCTATCTATCGTTTGGATGATCTATTCGTCCACCTGTCTGTCCTTCTCTTTGTCCGTTGATTAGTCTGTCTATTCAATCTGTTGCATCATTCTATTCAACTATTCTATTTCCATACTTATCAGTGACAATCAACAGCTCTGTCTCTTTTCGCTTCTTACATTACTTTACTTGCCAGGTACATGTACTTTACGCCACTGTACATTAAGAACTTGCTCTCTACAGTAACCAAGCAGACTAAGATTTTCAAGACACAGACAACTCAACCAAGTTGAGCCTCTAAAACAAGTTTCTTCTCAACAGATGCTATGCAGATTTGCCCTACAAGTACAGCCTATCTAAAAAGCTTGTCAGCTAGAAGACTCACCTGTGTAGCCAGGTGCACAGTGACAAATGTATTTGTCTCCAACCGTCTGACAGGTTCCTCCCCAATAGCACGCCTGAGGAGTGGCCAATCGACAGGGATCAGTCGTCTGCTCACAGAATCTGCCTAACATTAACACAAAACAATCTCACAGAAATACTAAAAGAAAAATAGTTGTCCCTCAGGACTTTAAGGAAATCCAGAGAAGCAGTGAATGGCATGAATTGTCAGTAACTATATGTATATTAGTGACATCCTTGGCACATGATGGTGGGTGGCCAGTCCTCTCCTTTGTTGTATAATCTTCCCACCAACAGTGTACAGTCGATGAACTCATTTTACTGCACTAATGGAAATAAGATCTTGAAATACCTGTATATCTTGATAGGGACTTGAACCCCCAGCCTTGGGCTGGCGGTTCAGCATGCTAACCACCAGACTAACTGGCAATTGTTTCACTAACTGAATTAATTAATTCCCAGCTGTCAGACTTATCGACTGAATGAATCTAATCACCATTTAGTAATTAACTGCAATTATCATGCATGAAAGATCAGTAAATCTAAATCTGAGGTGTTGTAAGGCATGTGTGTATAAACAACTATGCCCAGTGTCGTCACACAGCGTCTGTCTGCTCAGCACTCTCAAACCGACAATCGTTAGGAAGCAGACAAGAAGGAGGACTGTGCCAAACAATAATAACCCCAGACTGACAGCTCAGCTGCTGAACAAATGAACCAGACCTATTCTGTGTCTTAACGACGTAATTGCTTTCATGTCCTAAATTCTCTGATGCTTTTCCATTAGCCTTTGAATTCTGGGACCGTTATACAAGCATATATATACATATATATATATACTTATATATATATATATATATATATATATATCTGAACACATTGTTCAATGATAAAGTTGGGGAATGAATCTGCCATTTAATCAGTAAGAAAGTCTATATGTATATATATATATATATATATATATATATATATATATATATATATATATATATATATATATATATATATATATATATATATATATTATATATATATATATATCTGAGCACATTGTTCAATGATAAAGTTGGGGAATGAATCTGCCATTTAATCAGTAAGAAAGTCTATATGTATATATATATATATATATATATATCTGAGCACACTGTTCAATGATAAAGTTGGGGAATGAATCTGCCGTTTCATCAGTAAGAAAGTCTTCGGCTGTAGGGATTGCCACTGTCACAGATGTGCTTCAGCTGATGGTACTCTCAACCTTGGTACCCATCTCTCAAACATCGAAATACAGCCTTAGAAAGTTTGATAATAAAGCTTCTGAGTTACACTGATACACAAGCAAATATGTCACCTCATCAAAAACATATCATATCCAACCATATCATTCTACCCCTCAGTGGCGACTCCAGAATTGCTTGTGTTGGGAGGGGCAAGAGCATTTCCAGAGGGGCACCACATTCTGGCAGCCCACAATGCATGGGTCAGGTCTGAAGGGCACTGGCATATAACCAAGAGGAGCACAGGGAACCGCCCCTCGCCCATAGCTAAATCCGCTGCCACTGCCACCATACCAAACCATACGATACAACACCATACGATACTTTAATGGATCCCTCCAGATGCAGAGCTTATCATCCCTGGACATCTGTGCATAGAGTAATGTTGATGTGGTTCTGATGATGATGATTCTGATGATGATGCTGCTGCTGCTGATGGTACCTGTGTAGTAGGTTCCCACAAGACTTCGACAGGAGCAGGTGAATCCCAGTGAATCAGAATCATTGGAACGACCGCAGCTGCCGTAGTTAAGGCAGATGGAAGGCTGATGATAAGAACAGGCGTCAATCAGATGTTCACATCGGATCCCATTGAAACCGAGTCTGAAGAAAGCAACAAAATACCAGCCATCAGCAACAGTTAGTTGTTACCAGTAGCCGTCTGAACGTTCAGAAAGTGCCTTCTCCAGCAGTCAAGTCACCTACACTGAATGGTGCTCAGAAACATGAAAAGTCTGCATTCACAGGTCCTCCACAATCATACACACGCACGCATGCACACACAACCAACCAGAAGATTTTCATTCATTTCCATTCACTTATTTATTTATTTATTTCATTTCTCATGAGCTCAAGGTCAGTAAATTTGAAACTGAGGCATGAGACAAGATCACATAAACAACTTGT
This sequence comes from Norana najaformis, assembly GCA_964023275.1. NCBI lineage: Eukaryota > Metazoa > Annelida > Clitellata > Crassiclitellata > Hormogastridae > Norana > Norana najaformis. The sequence goes on from OZ029928.1 coordinate 3,716,737, forward strand.
CCAGGGTCGTTACATGGATCTGTTCAGCAGTCTCGAACCCCCAATCGTTGGATTATGGACCCAGTGGGCTACTAAACAGACCGACGACAGATTCGGATTTATTCGTCTCTGCTGCACTGAAGGCAAGGATGACAGCCTTTCCCAGAACTGCAAGGGAGGTCTTGAGATTAGACCAGTTGGCCTATGACCCTGTAGTTTATTGAGGCTCAAAGCATAATTTGGAAAGAGCTGATGACAAGGAGGGCTAGAAAACGCCCAATGGGTCACTGAGCCTCACCTGAATATGGATCGTGGATCCTTGGAGTAGGCAGTCAGGTTGACGACCTCCTGGATGCAATGGCAGGTGAAGTTTCCCTTTCCATCGACACAAGTCGCTCCATTGAGACATGGATTGCTCTGGCACTCGTTGATGTCAATGTCACACGTCAACCCAGTCATACCTAGAAAGAAGACAAACCATCCATCATCAACTGCACAAGAATTTCAGCTGTGGGACAAATCGCTTCACTGCACACGACAGTCGGGTCGTTCTACTTGCGCGCACTTTGATAATGCAACAATGTGCCTTCTCAGTCGTTGGGCCATCCACCTAGAACGCCCTTCTTTTAGAACTGCGTCTCCCCCGGCCACGAACACTACATCCACCTCGGATCAACGCTTGCAAAGTCTGCTGACAGAAGTGCGCAATGAATGAGTCGCTGCCTTGGTTTTCTATCAGTTTGGATTTGTGTTGGAACAACATCAGCCATATCAACCACCTCACAAGCAGGTAGGGTATGGTACGGTAACAAGTGGTACTGTAGGGCATGATACCTTATTACATAGTTTACGTTAAGGTAAGATATCAATAAGGTATCTTATCTACACGATAAGTAAAATGTATGCTAGGGTAAGGTAAGATAATACAGCCACTCTTTTCTAATACACCTTTCTGAAAGGGAGTTGTGCAGCAGTCTAGTGGTTAGCACGCTGGGCTATCGACTGAGAGGCTGGGGGTTCAATCCCTGTCAGGGCAGAAATTTGTTTTGAGATTTCGGTTCCACTTGCGCCCCTGGCCAACTCAGCTATAATGACTACACCGACCAAAAAACTGTTGGACAGAAGATCAACCAGCAAGGGATACTGGCTCGCGACCATCATATGCCGAAGTTAAGAAAATGAAGTCGCTAACACTTCATATCCAAGGCTGCCTCTTAGGTGAGCTTAATGGAATTACTCTTCTTCTTCCTCTTCTTCTTTATCAGCAGCAGTTGTTTTGGCGAGGTGTCCTGGGCTGACAGATTTTTTTCTGAGGAAGCAAAACAGAGACAACAATCAGAAGAAACTTCCAGACAAGACCCACCAGAAGTTGAACATCAGATGCCAGGATGACACACAACACCAAACAGTATTCAGCTGAGATCAAATTAAGACCTGACTCCTTAGCACAGACTTGGCTCTTCAGGATTTATCAGCAGGACTGCCACAGTCTACCCACAGGAAACAACAGAAATGTCCTAAATATCATGACTTACCAGAGGACATGACTTACCCAAATGACATGACATATCACAGGACAAGACTTACCAAGAGGACATGACTTACCCAAGTGACATGACGTATCACATGACAAGACTTACCAAGAGGACATGCACAAGAGTAGGAATTGATTCCATCAACGCAGACTTGATACGAGAGACAAGAGTTGTTCTGACAGTTGTCAATGTTTTGCTGACAGTCATGTCCTGTGAAGCCAGACGCACACTGACACGTGTAGTTATGTGAAGGAGGATCCGACTGACATGTGCCGTTGTTCTGACACACATTCATCACACAAGGATCATAAACCTAACCACAGAAACACATCAGCCCAAAATTAAAACACCCATTCAAATAAACCAAGTCACACAAAAACACTTCAGCAAATAAAAACATATCGCTCAAGAAAATTAGACATTTGAAACTGAGATGATGCCAGCAATTGGTGTAAAGCTGCATCCAATTGTGGTTTTAAGTAGGACACTCGGCCTGTGATCCATCCAGTGATTGTGGGTTTGAATCTGCTGAGCAGACTCCAACTAACGACCCAGGACAAGTTGCTTGCACATCTTCATCTCATGCCTCAGATTCAGATTTACTGATCTTGTGCACATAACAACACAATAAATAAAAGAATTCCAGAGAAACAATTTGACCTCCTCCTCCTCCTCCTCCTCCTCCTCCTCCTCCTCCTCCTCCTCCTCCTCCTCCTCCTCCTCCTCCTCCTCCTCCTCCTCCTCCTCCTCCTCCTCTGCAAGTTAACACATGAAATGAAATGAAAGTTAATGGATGAAAGGTCTGATCCTTCTTCATCTTGTAAAGCCAAGTCTCTAGGTCTGAGATGATTGCTGTGTCAAGATTATCAGCAAATGATTATGCGCAACTGCTTAGTTTCATCGATGGATGCCTTCTACACAGAGAATGGAAGAAAACCATTCAGCCAGCCAACCAGCCAGTCAGCCAGCCATCCAGCCAAACAGCCAGCCATCCTGCCAGTCAGCCAGCCATCCAGCCAAACAGCCAGCCAAACAGCCAATCAGCCAACCATCTATCCATCCATCCAGCCAGTAGACCAGAGTGAAGGAAATGTTGGTGTCTGACCAGAGAGCAGTTGTCTCCCATCCAGTCGTTGGTGCATTCACATGTGTACCGATTGACCCCATCAACGCACGTTCCGTTGTTGAGGCAAAACGATTCATCACAGTCATCAATATTTGTGTCACAGTTCGTCCCTGCAACACAACCACAGACACATACACACACACACACACACACACACAGAGGAGATTGTAAGGGGACGATGGGAAGTGACAAGAGAAGAGGGGAAGAGCGGGGAGGGGAACCGAACTGTAGAGGTACATTATTTATCTTACCATGTCTCAATCTTACCTCACTTTACCTTACCTTCCCCAAATTTACCTTACCTAACTGATCTTACATAAAGATTGATATAATGAATGAATTACTTAATTAATTAATGACTGGATTACTTGATTAATTAATTCATTAATAAATTTTTTATTCATTCATTTACATGCATTTTCTACTTTAAGCAGTTGGCATTTGTCCTTAGGAAAACTTTGTCTTGTAAATACTTAATAAGCTCAAAGACCTACAGGAGACCAGATGCACTGACTCACCTGTATAACCGACAGCACAGGTACAGATGAAGCGATTCACCAAGTCATTGCAGGTAGCACCATTATGACAGGGACTGGAATCACATTCATCAATGTTCAGTTGACAAGCATCTCCCGTCCACCCAGACGAACAAGTGCAGTTGAAACGACTGATCTGCAGTTGAAAACAGGAAATCTCATCACTCAAAATTCGTTCGAAAGAAGACAACATAGATTCATTTCTTTCAACTGAAAAGCGACATAGTTCTTGGCTTTCTTAATAAGTTATCTTTATGTAGCTTATTATAAAACAAACAAAGTGTCTAGGGAACCTCAAGAAGGCCCCATAATTGCGCGGACTAGGGAGCCTCAAGTGCGCGAGACCTCGCAGACTCTCGCGTGATTATTATAAACAGTGAAAATGGCTGCAGACGTTGAATCTGAGTTTTCTGTTGGGATGAACTTTTTGTTTGAAAATTAAGAATTACAAACGGCAAAGAAAGCACACGAACACATCATTATGTTCGGTGACAAAATAATTGATCCAAACTGTCATTTTCCTGACTTTGATCAACTGTAAATGTTTCTGAATGTGGTTGCACAGGTTGCAAAAAATTGACCGCAAAATGGGTTAGGGTTAGGGTTTAGGGTTAGGTTTAGGGTCAGATTCTGACCCATACGGCATTTATAAAGAATTAAGTTCATATTCACATTCACACTGGCGCCCTAGTATTCCAGTTTAGGCGACCTCTTTGAGGTCCCCTAGCAACGTCCTAAAACAAAAGTTATTTGTTTTATTCGATAATATTTTATTTATATAAGTCCTGAACAGCACTGGTTGTAACTCTCCTTTTCTAACATTGCTCATATGGTCTGACCGCTTGCCATCAAGCAAAACACCGGCATTTAATTCTGGTTACATCACAATCAAATGATAATTGCTTGGCCTTTTTCTTGGACTTCTGTTAATGGCAAATGGATTTAAATACAAAAAATTTATAAATTTTATTTATTCACTTATTTTAATATTTAAATAGCACAAATGTTTAGTCCAAAAGCTATTAGTAGTGGATGCCAAAGAGCTCTTGTGCGTCAAGAACTAGCACAGTTGACTAGACTACGATCATCCCATAAGACGCTCAAACCAGCAAACTTAATACCACAAGACGAGCAGTTCCCTTAAAGTCAAACTCAAGAGGCAGCCATATGTATCCGAGTGTTAGCGACTTCATTTACTCAGCCTCGGCATATCAGGGCCTGCAGCCAGTCCTTTCCCCAACCGTCGACTGTCCCACCAGCCAACTGTGTACAGTTGGCAAAAAAATCGGATTGTCACGGTAATAAGTACATCAACGTATTTGCCAGATAGTGCTGGTGAAACTAAAATCTTGAAATTCCTGTCTGTTTTAAAGCCCTGGGTGACAGTTGAGCAGATTAACCACTAGACTACCTCTTATGTTCTAATTCTGTTCTTAATCGGTTCTTTACCAGGTCAACGCAAGTCGCTCCATTCTGACACGGACCCGACTGACATTCATCGATGTTTGTTGAGCAGTTGTGGTCTGTAAAGCCAGGCGGACAACGACATCGGTAGCCACCAATCAGATCATCACATCTGCAACAAAAGACAACCAAAACAATACATAGACAGAGAGACATACAGACACACACACAGACACACACAGATACACAGATAGGCAGACAGACAGACAGCTCACTGATCCTTCAGGGTCCAGAACCACTCTTCTCAGCTGCAAGCACACAAGAGCATCAACTTCATCTATTGTCAGTTTTATAATATTCACAAATGTGGTTAAATTTTGAAGTATGTATTAAAGCAACTAAATAAACAAATGAATACAATTTAAGAATTGAATGAAATAAAACAGCCTAACTGATTGTTAGAACTGAACTTACAAAGCTCCATTCTGACATGGGTTCGGAAGACATTCATTGATGTCTGTCTGACATCGTCTCCCGGTGAACCCCGGCCGACACTGACATGTGTAGTTGTTTGCTCCGTTGACACATGTCGAACCGTTGGCACACGGGTGGCTGAGGCATTCGTCGATATCTTCACATGACAACGTGACATTGTCAGACTCACCATTTGGCTCTGCACAGAAATAACAGGTCTTAGGAAATATCTCTGACGAAGACAGTTCTCTGTCTATACGCTGGTATAAATTACAGCAGATTTCTGCTCTAATTTATATTAACCTGTACCTTAGAAATATTTCTATAATAATAATAATAATAACAATGATAATAATAATAAAAAATAATAATAATAATAATATTTCTATCTTTTCTGGTGCACTGCTGTCACAATTCAACGCTTCAATTCTGTTGCCTTCCACGGTGCTTTTGTTCCGCCAGATCTTGATGATTTCCAGCCGTCCCAGAATTTTGTATTCTCCGAATAATTTTTTAAATCCTGAGGGATCATATATATCTCGGGTAAAAAATTTTTTTAATATTTCTATTATTATTATTATTATGCTTATCAGTTATGACGAATGAGAAAAAAATGATTAGATGTGTTGAGTGATGATTTGATCGAGGTCTAAATCCCAGTGACAACTAAAGCAAATCAACGCCAATTACCATGGAAACCAGGAAGGCACCGACAGGTGAATGAGTTAATGCCATCAACACATCCTGTGTGGTTGCCAGGGCAGCTGACTCCAAGACATTCATCAATGTTAACTTCGCAGTTGGTGCCAGTGAATCCCGCAGAACAGCTGCATTTGTAGGCACCCAACAATCGCAGACACGTCCCAGAATTGTGACACGGATTCGAAAGACAATCATTGCTTTGCTGCAAATTTAAATTTATTAAATTTAAAAACCAATTAAACGAGATCAGCTCTCTAGAGAAGTACTTAAAAGGCATCTTTTAAAGGCATTTCAATATATATAATACATACACACGTATACATACATGCATCGTTATGTACATACCTACGTACACACTTACAAAGGCGCTCTCATTAATTTCATTTTTTATACTTTTTCCATCTTATATCTAAAACCATTCTGAAGACGAGAGTCAGAGTCTCAGCCTAAATACAGGAACCAGCAGTCATGAAATCTTCACTGCATAATAATTTACATGATTGGCACAAATTCTGATAAGACAGAGACTGGAACCGAAAGCGGAACTCCTTGTGACTGAATGCAAAGCTGACCAAATTTCAGGTCTAATTGGTTGGGCTCCTATTTCCTAGATTTCTAATGGACTGGTCCAACGGTCTCCAGAGCCTCGTGAGGTTGCCAGGCTGCAAAGACAAAGGGTCCAAATAACCAACAGGTCATACTCACAACATTTTTCTTCCATTTGCTCCTTCTCATGAACTCAGCTATATAACGAGGACTGTTAAATCAACTGTATGCAAGAATGTACGTATGAATATATGTATGTATGTATGTATGTATGTATGTATGTATCTAATCTTTTATATAGCGCATTTTAAGAACCTCTCAAAAGCGCTGTGAACATGGCTGCCCAGTTAATTTAAACAAGTAAGTCTTGACTAACGAAGAGAATGTTTCTTGGGACAAATTCACAGAAATAGAACGAATGTTTATAGGAAGACTATAAATAAATACAAGTATTTATGTATGTATGTATGTATGTATGTAGGTATGTATGTATGTATGATGTAAGCAAGTATTTATGTATGTATGTATGTAGGTATGTATGTATGATGTATGTAGGTATGTATGCATGTAGGTATGCATGAATGTATGTATGTATGTATGTGCGTATGTAAGTATTACATATGTATGTATGCATGTATGATGTTTGCAAGTATTTATGTGTGACATACGTATGTATGTATGATGTAAGCAAGTATGTATGTATGTATGTATGTATGTATGTATGTATGATGTAGGCAAGTATTTATGTATGTATGTATGTAGGTATGTATGCATGTATATATGCATGAATGTATGTATGTATGTATGTGCGTATGTACGTATTACATATGTATGTATGCATGTATGATGTTTTCAAGTATTTATGTGTGGCATATGTATGTATGTATGATGTAAGCAAGTATGTATGTATGTATGTACGTATGTATGTATGATGTAGGCAAGTATTTATGTATGTATGTATGTAGGTATGTATGCATGTATGTATGCATGAATGTATGTATGTATGTATGTGCGTATGTACGTATTACATATGTATGTATGCATGTATGATGTTTGCAAGTATTTATGTGTGGCATATGTATGTATGTATGATGTAAGCAAGTATGTATGTATGTATGTATGTATGTATGTATGTATGTATGTATGTATGTATGATGTAGGCAAGTATTTATGTATGTATGTATGTAGGTATGTATGCATGTATATATGCATGAATGTATGTATGTATGTGCGTATGTACGTATTACATATGTATGTATGCATGTATGATGTTTGCAAGTATTTATGTGTGGCATATGTATGTATGTATGATGTAAGCAAGTATGTATGTATGTATGTATGTATGTATGTATGTATGATGTAGGCAAGTATTTATGTATGTATGTATGTAGGTATGTATGCATGTATGTATGCATGAATGTATGTATGTATGTATGTATGTATTACATATGTATGTATGCATGTATGATGTTTGCAAGTATTTATGTGTGACATATGTATGTATGTATGATGTAAGCAAGTATGTATGTATGTATGTATGTATGATGTAGGCAAGTATTTATGTATGTATGTATGTAGGTATGTATGCATGTATGTATGCATGAATGTATGTATGTATGTATGTATGTACGTATTACATATGTATGTATGCATGTATGATGTTTGCAAGTATTTATGTGTGACATATGTATGTATGTATGATGTAAGCAAGTATGTATGTATGTATGTATGTATGATGTAGGCAAGTATTTATGTATGTATGTATGTAGGTATGTATGCATGTATGTATGTATGTATGTGTGTACGTATTACATATGTATGTATGCATGTATGATGTTTGCAAGTATTTATGTGTGACATATGTATGTATGCATGATGTAAGCAAGTATGTATGTATGTATGTATGTAGGTATGTATGCATGTATGTATGCATGAATGTATGTATGTATGTATGTATGTATTACATATGTATGTATGCATGTATGATGTTTGCAAGTATTTATGTGTGACATATGTATGTATGTATGATGTAAGCAAGTATGTATGTATGTATGTATGTATGTATGTATGATGTAGGCAAGTATTTATGTATGTATGTATGTAGGTATGTATGCATGTATGTATGCATGAATGTATGTATGTATGTATGTACGTATTACATATGTATGTATGTATAGTGCAGCTATGGGGATGCTTACAGAATAAGAAAAGCACTCGCTTGCTACGAGAAATTATATTAATATAAGACTTACAACAGATGAAAGAACTAGACGATGTCTTCTGTCGGTGTCCGCAGTAGTCGAGTATCACCTAAACTTCGCCAAGAGCTTAGTTCAGATGAGACTGCCTAAATTACTTTTTCCGGCGTTTATATAAGTTTTCTGGACGCTGAGCGTCAGTTACGCTGGCTGGGATCCAGGGACTTCTCATACCTGGTTGCTTCCCTAAGCTAAGTTCTGCGCTTCCTTTTTAGGATCGGATGCGAGTTTCCTAGGCTAAGATCTCGGCTGGCCCTGCGGGGGCTAGCGTGACTGTACCTTCCCCTCACCTGCAGTGAGCGCCTAGGTGTGTCTTTACTAGTGGTTACCTTTATTAATAATACTAGCAACAACTACTATACTCACTATGACTAAGGTAGTTGCGCTGACGTTATCAGGGATCGTGTCCTATTGTCTATGCCTGTTGGTATGCTTGCTTGACCGCTTGCGTTTACTAGGACTACGTTATCTTGCCATGTGTTCTTCGTCTCTCATTAGTTGGTCAAGCTAGCGTCCCTTTGAAATGGAGCTTCGGCTATCTTGTTTGACTGCGGCTAGCGGGGGAGTTTTATTCTCGGCTGTCATTCTGTTCACGGGATCATTTGTCTTGGCCTTATAATGGACATCCTTTCCTTCCCTTCCCCTCTAGGTGTCGTCTCTATCTCGCTGGTGTCAGATATTAATGACTAGTTCTGACTGTGAACATCTGGTCTGTGCTAATATATTTATTGCTTAGCCTTACTCAATACTTTACCCAATCTCTTAGCTGAATCGCTTCTATAGAGCCTGGTATGTCTTCTGTCATATATGCATGTATGATGTTTGCAAGTATTTATGTGTGACATATGTATGTATGTATGATGTAAGCAAGTATGTATGTATGTATGTATGTATGTATGTATGTATGAAGACATAAACAAAGCAACTTTGAGTCCCTTCCTTGTCACATGATCCTTAACTTGTGCACACAAATGACAGGATCAGAGGGTAAGGAAGAGTGTTGGCCACTCACCCTCTTATATGCCAAGGCTAAGAAAATGAAGGCATTACTATGTCATGCTCTAAAGGCTAGCTCTTGGGCTTCCTTAAATGAACTCGTTTCTATTACTTCTTCTATTCTTCTTCTCAGAAGTCTCAAAATAAATCAGTAAAGCCATGACATTCTGTGCCAAGCATCATTTGCACGAAAAGAAATCTGATGAGCAACAGTCGGCCAACAGATGTCGCCAATGACGAAGTTGACTCTCATCACTCACATCATAAATACTCCATAACTGAACTATTTGCCGGTAACACACGAGGCATCAACGCCGCAGGAGGCCGTAAGAACTACGAAATACCGGTACGTGACCAAATGCCCAACTGGATGTCAATAAGACATCCAGAGTTTCTGATTACGGTAAGTCCGAGATGTAAATTGTCAGAAGAGCCAAACATTCCACTAAAAGAGCTGCAGACTTCAAGAACAGATCAGACATTCAAACTGAATTGTTACTTATTACGACAAATTTGTGCAGAAATGTAATCCTTTTTTGAACAATAATTCGAATGCTCACTGAGCTTAGGAAAAACATGACGTACATTGAGAGCAAATCAGCCAAACATCCAAATGATTTCAATCAGTCAATCAATCAATCACAGTCAACCAACAACACTCAATCAACTGCAATCAATCAAGTCCAGCTGACAAATCACAGATGAGAGACTAACATTTTGGCAGTTGGTGCCAGTGAAGCCAAGAGGACAAGAGCACTTGTATGACCCTGGAGTATCCATGCACGTCCCGCCATTCTGACAGGTGACCAGTCCTGTCTGACATTCGTCTATGTTTGTCTGACACAGGGCACCAGCGTAACCTAACCAAACAAACGCTACTAGCTATCAAAACACAATGGCAACAGGTAAGAAAGGTATCGTAGGGTCAAGTATGATAACATAAATACCTTGCCATAATGGAAGGTAAGATAAAGGAAATAAGGCAAGGTACAGTAAGGAAAGGTAAACTGTGGTACGTTTCAGTAAGTAAGCAAACACTTGTTAACATGCCATGTGTCTGCTGGCTGAATGAGGAGTTGCAAGATGGCCGAGCTAAAATAAAATAGGAATTAATGTTATTTTAAATAAAAGTTAGTTTAAATATAATCAGAGAGACACAGAGATAGAAAGACAATTAGACAGTGAGACATAGACAGACAGACAGATAAAGGGGAGATGAACAGATAAAGAGGCTGAGACGGAGAGAAAGAAGGAGGGCAGAGGAGGATGGAGGTGAGCTGACCTGTTCCGGTGCATCTGCAGCTGAAGTCATTGATTCCGTCGACACAACGTCCTCCGTTTCGACACGGACTCGATCCACATTCATCCTTATTTATTCCACAGTTGCTTCCAGCGAAGCCTAAGAAAGCAAGGCACTGTTTCTACAGTAGATCAACATCATCATCATCAGCATCAGCATAGCCTCAACATCATCGTCATCATCATCAGCATAGCCTCAACATCATCATCATCATCAGCATAGCCTCAACATCATCATCATCAGCAGCATAGCCTCAACATCATCATCATCATCAGCATAGCCTCAACATCATCGTCGTCATCATCAGCATAGCCTCAACATCATCATCATCGTCATCACCATCGTCACCATCATCGTTGTCATCATCATCATCATCATCAGAAAAGGCAAAAAAGTTTCTTCCAAAGTAAGAACTGAAAACCATGGAGCAAAAGAGAGACGGTCTGCCAGACAGAGACCAAATACCGACCAGCAGCGCAGATGCACAGGTAAGGCCTTGAGGTCACATTCGTTGACTGACACGTCCCGTTGTTCAGACAAATATTCAGCTGACAACCGTGACTACCTGCACCAGAAGACACAACAACTATACAGCTCTTCAGTGCCTTCCTCAGCTGCTCGAATAACAGGGCTGTGACTTCTAACGATTAATTGATCAAGTACTTGTAACAAAAAGTTTAATCAATTAAGCTGTGTTTGTTCAGTGAAGCTCTGTTGTTCATCTGGGTGTCTAGCTAAGAAAATGCGCTTTACAACCGGAACACGTGACTTCGCCTGAGTGTCTCGTAGACCAGCTGAAGCAGACAATAGCCTCCATCTTGTCAACTAATAGCTGCTTGACTTCTTATTTCCAGCATTTGCACCTCAAATTACACCTTCAATGATCTGTCCAACTCTTTGGAAATAATTGACTAATCAACTTAACGACTGTCAATCAACTGATTAAAATGTTTTAATCAATAACAGCCAATTGTGGGTACGACAGCCAGCTGGTTAGAGCACGGAGAGTACGGGTTCAAGTCTCCTCCCCTGAGAAGTTTACTACGTAGGGACCTTGAGCAAGTCCTTCACTTACAGCTGCTCCACACCTCAGACTCAGATTCAATGACCTTGCACACATAATAAATGCAATAATAATAATAATAATAATAATAATAATAATAATAATAATAATAGTAATAATAATAAATAGCCAGGTACATACATACATGCATACACAGTAGTATATCTGTGTCTGATATTAGCTACAGAAACTAAAGTGCTCAGCCAAAAACACCGTTACATAGTTACCACCTGGAGATAAAGCGAGATAAGACCACACAGTTCTTGAACAATGATGCGTGTATGTACGGTATGTGTGTAGGGTATGTGTGTATGCATGTATGCATGTGTAGATAAGTATGTATATATGTAAGTAAGTAAGTAAGGAATCAATGCAATTGTTAATATGTCACATGTCCATCAGCTGAGCGAGGAATCGTAGGCAATGGGTGGGTCACAGCGGCGTTCAGACAACAAAAGCAAGACGATAGAAATAGGTCTTGAGCTGCTCCCTGAATATGTCTAGCAAGATGTTGTTGTGAGTAACGTCAACATGTAAAAATAAAATACATGTAAAAATGTGCGCATGTATGTTTGTATGCGTGGTAAGTACACCATATGTATGCATGCAACTGGAATTTGGCAGAGAGCCAGCGACATGCAAAGGATTAAGAGCCTCTCAAAGCAGCTGGCACATGGCTATCTAACAGATCTGAAATGGTGCATCATAAGATAAGCTGAAGCCAAGTTCAAGAGCCATGTGGTCAAAGGTCATGGAGAAGAGTCAGAAGCAGACAGAATGGCAACTTGTTAGCACTTTGTGCACCACAGTGTGCCACGCTGATTGGCCAACTGTTACGACCGGAATTCTTCAGTGTCCCAAAAAGCCAAGTCATTCACAGACGTCTATTCAACTGAAAACTAAATTGGGGAGGTTGTTATAGTCGCAAGTTCAGATCCTAAGGTCAGACGACAGGTCGAAGGGCAGACGTCTATGGTGGAAGGTGCTTGGAACTGATGTGAAATGACAAAATAAGAAGAGGACGAGGAGAGGAGTTTTTCAAAGGCCCTATTCTCAGTTCTGAATGAAAGGCGTGAAAGGCAGAAACAGTACGGCCAAGGCCCAAAAAGGTGCTGTACATGATATGTACAGTTATTCGCTGACTGCAACCACATGCGGTGCAAGTGTTAGCTAGTTGCCATGTAACTACTATCCAGATATAAAAACTCCCCCATTGGTTCAGAGTTTCAGACTTTCTGTCACTGAAGATACATTTCCCAAACTGTTCACTTCTGCCCCACATGTCTCACCCCAAACTAAAAATCACACCCAGATCATGGACAAAGCCACACTCAAAGTAGTAGGCAAACCACAGGAGAAATATCCTGTCCGATTATGTAGCCATCAGCCAGACAATTTGGCTAAAACTGTCCATGGATAGTTTGGCCCAAATGGCAACTAAGACCAGTTTTACAGCACTACTTCTGCATGAAGTGCTGTAGCCAGTTCCAGCGTAGCTGTCCAGCATAAGTCCTTTAGTAGGTTCACTGCATCAGTAACTTCTGCTGAACACTAAGTACATTTTATGGCTGATTAATGCGTTTAAGATGAAATGCGAAATTTACAGAACAAAATGTGATGTTTATGATGACTACTGTTGACAGAGTTGTGCAATAAACAAGTGATTACTTTACCACAAATTCCCTCCTCTCCTCAATTTACCTCAGCTGACGTCACAAGGCCATAGAACGCAGGTGCACTTACTCAGGTCGACTTCGCATCTCAATCCAGTGTACGTCGGAAGACAGTGACAACTGAAGGTGCTGCCAGAGCCAGAATAGAAGCAGGAACCGTCGTTCAGACAGGGATACGACCAGCACGGATTCTCCACCACTTTCCCTGGTAAGCAAAACAAATTCCCCTAGCGTATCTCCTCCTCCTGCCTCCACTGAACTCATCGTCCTGGTGTACAATCACTCTGATCAGAATAACGACACACATACTATGTATCTGGATGTTTACACAGCACTTTCCAAGCAGTCACATCACTTGAAATTTCCAGTTTCCCAGAGTAATTTACTTGGACTGGGATCCTCTTAGACCTCTTCCTACTGATCAGGGTCCGCCCAGGCCCCCCCCTTCTTCAGACTCAGATCCAGTCTTAATCTGTGACCTGCAGTCAGCCCACGGTTACATTACTGCTACTAAGAATGCTTTGAACGCACCCGTCACTAGCAAAAAATGTAGATACAGTCAGACAATTTGAGCCAATTCAGCAGTGTTTGCCAAACAGAGGGTTGTAACCCAAAAGGAGGTCATGGGGTCAACCCAAGTGGCACCCCACTGAAATCATATTCTTGATACACTTATGCCTAAGTTATGGTTTCTGTGACTAAAGAATACCAAGTGGGCTCTGAATGAATCAAAACACTCTGGGATTGTAAACACCCTGACACATACATACACACGCACGCACACATATGTACAATACAATTCATCCAGAACAATTCAACAGCAAAGGAGTTTCAAGCGGACTGTTCAGAGTCCAGGACCACAGAGTCCTTGACCCCTGGAGACGAGTTTCCTACGACTACCATGGAAATCTAGTCTGAGTTTCTAAAGGAGACAAAGTACTTTCTTAGCACTACTCAAAGATTCTGCTATTTACAGACAATACATTTATTGGAGACAACAAGTTCCTTGCAAGGAACCAGTTTAGGTGCTTCTGTCATTTGGCCCTTTACAAGATTCATACAGTGTCTACAGCATGTAACTGCCAGAGATGTAACACGTGACGTCTTTCTAGCCCCATTAGTGTCTGCTGACATGAAACATTACTCTCTCCAACGTGGAAAATGCATAAGTAAACATGCCACTGCAAAATGGTTGCCTCAATCAAACTCTATCCTGACTGCCCTAAACATCTTCTCTCTTGGTGCAGTGACTGTCTGTTCAGACCTCTCTCTGCACTGGTAGATAAACGTGCTTTGGGTAGTGGAGATGGTGGTGGCGGTAATGATGATGATGACAATGATTAAGCAGAAAGATGATGAGGATGACTTGCACCAGATAAGCAGTTAAGCACAACATGTCCTGGCCATATGCCACGCCAGGCTCTTCATCTCGGATGACAACTGAAGTCAAATCATCACATTAACTAGACATTGCCATTAGGTTTCTTATGGCCCGTTCTAAATATCTTCTCTCAAAGGCTCTGTACCTGACCTTCATCACTCAGTAAAGTTCTGCTAGAACACAGGCAACTGGTAAAAGAGCTCTTTCTAAGATGTCAGCTTCACTCCAGAAAGCCTCAAAGGCAACATAAACTCCAGCATAACATTCAATGGATGTCCATGAATTATACTCAGGCATAAAATCAGTTCTACCGCAGATACAGGTTCCTTTTAAGTTTCTTCTGGAAATCATTTTGTCCTGATTCTCATTTGGCCCAGCATTCCATGCCAAGCAAACAGTATGCTCTTCATAAAACAGAACATAGTGCTATATGCATACTTATTAGTTTTGATATCAAGTACAGACATAACTGAAGCAACCAAAACTAAAACCAAATCCAAATCCAAAAACAAATTCTAAACAAAAGATTTTTGAAACTAAACCTAAAAACAAAAACCTAACACAGAAATAAAAAACAAAGAAAACGTAGAGCAAGCAAATCTAAAACCAAACTAAAATTCAAAACCATAAAACCAAAATAAAACTACAATAAGCAAAAGTAAAGCAAAATAACAAACCTAAGTTTAAACCAAACCCAAAATTAAAATGAATGTATAATTGTATGAAGGCACTGCCTGTCCTGACGGTGATTCAAACTCTTGACTTCCTGCTTTGACAGTTGACCATCCTAACCATTAGACCGTCTTGTACTCTATCTGCCCATCAAAGCTGATGGCAACAAAAAGGAAACTGAGGAAACATTCCAGGCACACTTACCACATCCGAAAGAGTCTTCGAGAGGACACTGATCCCAGACGACCTCAAGAGAAACAGCCGATGGACTGGAGAGAAGGATCTGAGGTCCCTGCTGGATGCACCCAGTGAACCCTTCTCCTCCCACTTCCAGTGGACCTCCGCCGGTCAGGTTCAGACTCCAAAGGTACGATCGGTACGTGCTGTTCGCTAAAACAACGCTCCGTCTAACGATCGATCCCTGTTCGATCTGCAGCAGAATCTGCCCGAGAGAAAAGCTGCTCTCGATCGTAAACCACTCGTTGTTCGTCAGACTCAAGTCGTCGACTTCAACTGAATCCGCGACTTCGATGGAAGCCGACTTCCAGCTGACCATCAGAGAACCGTTCTCTGTCAGGCGCATCTGGTAGAACTCGTCGCTGTCCGAAGGACCGGTCTGGTGGATGAGGCGCCCTGCAGAGCAAGTCCTAACGCTGAAGAGAAACTGACTTCGAAAATTGAGTGCACTTGAAATGTTGACGTGAGATCCAAGTGAAGAACCATTGAAGAATGCAAGGCTGTGATTGCTGCTGCCATCTACTCTTTGTAACATCAACAGATCAAGTAAACACAGACGCAGAAGACCAAGGCAGCCTACAAATCCAACACAAAACAGAAAAATATCAACTAAAATCTAATCTAATCCGATGACTTCTATGGCGCCATTATCACAGAATCAATCACTGGTTGCTTCAAGTGAAACCATCATTAAAACTGCAACAAAGAGCTTCAATCTCCCCCTCTCCCACACAGGCTGCGTTCGAGGTCTTCAGGGATCACATGGTCGGATTCTGACTGGATTCACCACAGATTCTATTTTTCATGTTGAGTTTTACTCAGCAGCAACTTCATCTACCACTAGCATCACCACCATCACCACCACCTCATCAGCATCATCATCGTCATCACCATCTTTATCATCATTTGACACCAGACATTCTGATAGCCATTTTGAGATCATGAGCGCCAGGTGAGACAAAAAACTCAAATACATTCATTAACTACAACAGTAGCACCTCAAACACTTGACTGCACCTCAAGATTTCAATTTTACATTTTAGCTTTACCCTTGATGCAATTTAACATCATCAAATATTTATGAAATTCCATGGAGCGCTGCTTCAAGACCCCTCCCCAGAGAATCCCTCGATGCTGGACACAGAACAACCTTCCTTCCTATGACAGACTCTGTGGAAGAGCAGTCACTCTTTCAATTCGCCCCCTTTCACTTAAGCACAGGAAGTTCTGACCACCTTCTGAATTGAAAACCCTTAAACCGATTCCCTTGAAATTTTATGAGGGTCATTATGTCCCGCAAATCTCCATCCCATAAAAGTTTGGTAGAGATTGGGTTATCGGTGGCGCCTTCAGCGACACCCAATTTATACATAATCTGTTCATTTTCTGGGTTTACATTCTTGTCCCGGCTTGGAATCTGATATGAGTAAAAAGTCAGAAAAACACTGAAAAATCACTATTAAAATAACAGTTGGAATTAATGTGAAAATTTTAAACTAGAAGGCCAATTACTTAAATTTCCATGTTTAAAAATAAATGTTTGTTATCACCAAGAAAACAAAAACGACTGGAAACAACAGACATCACTGCCACCAGAGAGCTCAAAAACACAGCTAAAAATTACCGTCTAGCAGTAAAGCACGTAAGTCTGGCAGTAGGTGACACTGAAAGTGATTTGACACCAGACATTCTGTGTTAGCTTCTATCCACACTAATGACATGGCATGCTAACTTACTTACTTACTTACTTACTTACTCACTAATGACTGCTGCTATCAGACATAAGATTTGTGATTTTCGAAGTGACATCTATATCTGGACAGTTGACACAACTGAACACAGCCAACAGTTGCCCAGGGACTGAGAGTAGATTGATAGTAGACACAAGTGAATGCGGAAACAAGGCCACACACAGAATCTTATCAGGGTAGGCAAAGCAGCAGAAACACGGGTAAAAAACGGAGACAGAAGGTGCTGAAGAGAAGGATGTGGAGAAGAAGGAAGAAGAGAAGGACGAGGATGAAGAGAAGCAGAAGGACGAGGACCAGAAGTAGGAGGAGGAGGAGGAAGAGGAGGACGAGGAGGAAGAGAAGGGGAGGAGAAGGAGGTTGAGTAGCTGAGAGGAGAAGGGAATGTATGGGAGAAGAAGATAGAGTAGGAGGGGCAGAGCACATATCTACAAATGATCAGTTAACTGCCTTTGATCTCCTGCTGAAGAATGGATTCAGTTAAATCCTCCACAAACTCAGACAATCCTCTCTTTACAGCCAAATGCTGCAACCTCCATCGATGGATACTCCTCCTCCTCCTCCTCCTCCTCTGCTCCTCCTCCTCCTCCTCCTCCTCTTCCTCCGCCTCCTCCTCCTCCTCCTGGACAACAGCAATCAGTCGAGAAGACAGACTCTCTGCACATCCCACCGACCAAACGACAGCTGCTGCTGCGGCTGCTGCTCCATCATCCTACCATTCTTTCCCTACTCCAGATTCTGCCTTTGACTAAGGCAGAATCTAGCAACCCTCCTCCATCTATCATCATCGTCGTCATCATCATCATCATCGCTGAACAGATGATGGTAGATGACCTCAATGACCTCATCCAATTGAATAGCCACTCACCGCAGCCAAGTAACTGGTCTGTCAGGAACTGATGATGATGATAATGAAGATGATGGTGACGACGACAACGATTCTGATGATGGTTTGTGATGATGATGACGATGAGTTCTCTGCCCAAAGGCAGGTCCATTGGCTTCATGCCACCTGGGGATGAGATGAGTGAAGTGGTTTCCCATTGCCTTCCTCACTGACATTTGTGGGTAAGCAACTTGTCCAAGGTTGCTACACAGTAGCTTGAGGCAGATTCAAACCTGCAACCCTTCGATTATGAGGCACCACTACACCACTGCGTCCAACTGATTATGATGATGATTATGATAATATTGATGATCACAATTATAATAATGTTCATGATAATGCTTATTATGATTAGTATGATTATGGTGATGATTATAATGATGATGATTAATGCAACAAGAAGTGGATCAACAGTGCAAGGCAAATGTCCATTTCTGTAGCTCAAGTGCCTTTCTCCGGATCCTACAAAGGAGAACCTCAGGCAGAGCTCTAATGTTCAGCCGCTACGTCACTCAACAGTTGCTTCCCATGCACAGCACGTGTGATGCTCATCTGCTGAATAAGACACTACTTACTTACTTACTCAACTTATGCCAGAAACAAAACCACTTGATTCAAGAGAGGGTTATATGGCTTTCAAAAACTGATTACAGCAGAAACTATAAATACACATTACTATTATTATTTTTGAATTATTTTTATTATTATTTTCTTACCCTAGGTAAGCATATTCCCTCATGAAAAGAAAATTTTTATTATTATTTTTATTATTATTATTTCTTATATTTATTTTCTTTCTTATTTCTTATGTCAAAGTTTACAAGTTCTGAGAGATTCTTAATATGTCCTGTTCTGTCACAGTTACACGTTCTGAAAAGTAGATAGAAAGAGGGTCAGCAAATCGTTAACAATACATGAAATACAAATAAAGAAAGTTGCTTTGAAAGTCACGTTTCATCCTTAAACAGATATCTCTGCCTATGACCTTTTTCTTGCCCTTATGACCTTTTTCTTGCCTTTATGACCTTTTTCTTGCCCTTATGACCTTTCCTTTGTGGTCTATTTATTAAGGTT
This sequence comes from Norana najaformis, assembly GCA_964023275.1. NCBI lineage: Eukaryota > Metazoa > Annelida > Clitellata > Crassiclitellata > Hormogastridae > Norana > Norana najaformis. The sequence goes on from OZ029928.1 coordinate 3,736,327, forward strand.
AAAAAAGCGAAAAATTAACAGAAACGCCACAAAAACCTTTTCATCCTTTCTTCACACGTTTGATGACTTGAGCATAAAGTGTCTCTCTCTCATGAGAAAAGATTAGAACTCAGGACTTGTAGATCGTCAGCCAAACGAGGACAACACCTGAGTCAAATAAGAACAGTCACCCCAACTAAGTGACCCCAATTTCTTTCTTCCTCTTTCCTTCTTCCCTCTGAACACATTTCATTATTCACAAAAGCGCAACCGACTGATAAGCTGATTAAGCGTCGAATGGAGGAGAGACTGAGGTTGTAAACTTTACCGTAACGACCGAACATTTTGCAGCCGTTTGCCAACCAACCATCAACGCAAAACTGTCGTCCAGATTTCTTCCAAATTCCTCAGAAAAACTCTACACAGACAAACAAAGACACATCTGGAGTGACACACACACAAGCATTAGACACACGGTCGGCACAGGATCCCAGCCGCAAAGGCACCCGTCCTGCTGTGGCGCAGTCCAAGATGGAAGGGGTAAACTACCTTCTTCGCGTCAGTGCCGCTGAAGCCCTGCCTTGGCCGGTGTAGGGTGTCAAGATAAGGCATCGGCTCTGGACAGGGTCCACGCTGTAACCTAACACCCCATCGGTCTGAGCGGTCTCTCGCAGGCTCCGTAGCCCAACGGCGGCTGATAAGCCGAGTAGGCGCTGCCACAGCACAATCGCCCGTGGAGAAAGAAGAGACACAGGAGGAGAGAGGGAGGGAACATAGACTGAGACAGAGAAAGAGACACGCAGATGGGCAGAGAGAGAGGCATCGTCTAATATCAGACGCCATCATTCCGATAGTTGTGCTGGGCTAACAAGACTGATTTCATTGAAACGGTCATTCCAGAAACATCTTTCATGTTACCCGAAGCCAGAGAAACATTCGCATCTGTCAGCTGCACCTGTTTTAACCACCTCAGTTGCTTTATTCAGTATAAAGTAAATTGTAACAGCGGACAATTTACAAAGCATCGTAGCTGCACCGAAATCTGCTTCTAGGTCGATTCAAAAAGTCAACTGGTGGTAGAAATGGCAAAAGACGCAAACATAAACTGAGATTTAAAGGCTTTTAATTTTCTAATGATTCTCATTTGGGTTAGAATTACAAACAAGCAAACGACAAGATGGGCAGAAAAAAGAAGCCGATCTACAATGTTATTAGAATTGTAACTGAGTTTAGACATAACTGAAACCAAAAGCAAACCAAACCGAAACCAAATTCAAAAGCAAATCAAACGCCAAATCTAAAACAAAATCCATACAAAACAATAAACAATTTATTCTCATTTCTTTCTTCCCCATTCTTCTTCCACTTCCCATTTTCTTCCACCTCTCGTTCTCTCGCTATTCCTCTTTCTACTCTTCACTCATCCATCCTTCCTTCTTCTTCTTCTTCTCCTCCTCTTCTACCTCCTCCTCCTTTTCCTCCTCCTCCTCCTCCTGTTCTTCCTCCTTAAACTCCTCCTAATTCTGCCTCAGTTCAGTTTCCTCTTCCTTCTCCTTCATCCACTTTTCCTGAATCATACAAGGGCCACATCAAGATTCAGACACAATACAGACATAGAAACATGTATTCATTAAAATCCATTGGATTGATCATCGAATTCCTATTCAGTTTAGATGTTATTTTTAAATGACTGGACAAATTAACTAATTCATTTAAATGGAATTGACAAGTTAATTGGAATTCCCTGTAAACTGCACTTAATAATCACGGCATTAAATAGTCTGTTAACAAGACCAGCTTAGAAATGCAGCAACTGTCAGTATGCGATGTTTTAACAGACCTCCTCAGTTCATGTGCTGTCCTCAGTCTGTCTGAATCAAACCCGACTCGTGGTCGTAAAAGTGGCAAGAGACGAGAGCATTAACTGCGATTTTAAGGCTATCGTGACTTACTTCGGAGATTCAAAAATTCAAATGGGCTGCAGTGGTGAAGCATTTCACCCGATCAATTCAGTGAAAAAACAGCAGAAGATCGAGGCCACACAGATGCTGCATGGGGACATTTACATTTTCCTTTCTCCTACAGTCAGCCAAATGAGGGATGAAAAAAGGAATGAAGGAAGAAAGGAACCACACAAGAAAGGAAGGAAGAAAGGAAGGAAGGAAGGAAGGAAAAGCCAAATGGAGAAAAAGAAAATAAGGGAAAAAGGAAGGAAAGCAGGAAGAAAAAAGAAAGGTAGGAAGGTAAGAAGGTAGGAAGGATGTAAGGAAGGAAGGAAAGAAGGAACAAAGTAAGGCAGGAATGAAGGAAGGCAGGAAAGAAAGAAGGAAGGAAGGAAGGAAAAAAGGAAGGAAGGTAGGCAGGAAGGAAGGAAGGAAAGGCAGAAAGGAAGGAAGGAAACAAAATATGAAGGAAGGAAAAGAATGAAGGAATTAAGATAGGAAGTACGACTCCTAAGCTGTTCCTGGCAATAGTTGGAATCTTTGTCTTCTTTTGAACTGTCAGTCAGTTGTAGTGATTGTCATAAAACAGGACCAAGTTCTAAAAATCACGGCTTTTCTGCCAACAGCTTATTACCTCAATTCTCCACCGACTTAACACAGATTACCCAGATCTTCACCAGATCTTCTGATTCCCAAATCCTGACCCATCTCGAGAACAGAGACAATTGTGGTGGGTGGTGTGTATTTTACATTCCAAGTCCAGGGCTCTGGCACTCACCTCAAATCCTAGAATCGAGATACTGCAGTTCGTTCGCCTGGCAGAGTCTCTGCTGGCTTTTAGCTTTTAGATCTCGTCAACAGTCATCTTCTACAGATCACAGACTGCTTCTCCACGTCTGGCTATAGACTGGTATTCAGTCATATATCAGACCACATCAACGTCTTATTATGTCATATTGTTTTATATAATTAATTAATTAATTGAGGCCTATACCTTCTAAGCACTGCATTGCATATGACTGGACCTCAATGTACACGTCTTATATGGCAGGCATACTCACTTGGAAGTGACCATCAGCCAATGTCACCTTGTACGTGATTGGGTGGAATAAATCAAACTTAGCAATTAACACTTCATTTCTTTATGTCAAGACAAGCGAAGGGTGGGGATTCAGTAGAGACTAAAGGAAGGCATAAAACCCTTCCCCACGTTTGATGACATTAAACATAATCCTCAGTTTCTTCCTCCTCCTTCCCATCTGCCTTGTCTTCTTCCTCCTCTTTCCCATCTGCCTTGTCCTCTTCTTCCTCCTCCTCCTTCTTCTGATCATTTCTTTACATAGGCAGAAGGCAGCCAAAAAGTGAAACATTTCCGTCATCCTCGCTGAAATCATTTGCCCTCTCTGTCTCCTGTTGGCCCCCATCTGATTGGTCAGCTAAACCAGGCAGAAAAGAAGCAAGTAATTGTTCTCGGCAATCTTTTCGATTCAAGCGATGTCTTCCGTATCATCATCCACCTCTCTGACACGTGTTTTATCTAGGTCACAAAGGCCATCGAGGTCAATTAGCAAAACTCAACATCACATTTACAAGCGAACAAACGAAAGAAAGAGTTTAGTAAATGAATCCGCGTTGATAAAATTGTTTTCATGTAGCTGAGGATTTAAGTGAGGAATTGGGCGAATGTCAAGCGCAAGAGAAGCATGGCGGCCAATCGTTTCGACTTCGGCTCACCTGTAACTGACAAAACAGATGACTGAGATAATCTCTTACACCTGGACCAACATTTCAGAGTCGAACATCAGCTGAATTTCCGCAGCTGAACTGAACGTTTTCTTCTGTCTGAAATGAAGCCTAAGAGTTGCTGGCAAATGCGTGTTCACCGTCGGCCTAGGTCATCCTTTACCAAATAATGGCACGTATTAACAACGATCGCCATACGATGGCGGTCACGCTCGACTGGTTCGCTTCCTTGTTCTGCATGATTCACCCACAACCAACATTTCGTAACGACCTCGTTACATCGAAAGATAAAGTCGATCTAATCAACAACGACTACATCACGAAAACAACGACTATGACAACAAGCTACTAATATTAGGCCTACAATGACGATGATGGTGATGATGATGATGCCAAAGCGCCTCTACGCTGCTTCGCACACCCCTGCGCCGAATCAGACTGAACAAGGTGGCTGGGTAAGTAAGTATGTGTCTCTTACCACTCTGACGGCGCACAATAAATTGGCACGTTAAGACAGCCCAGTGACTATAAACAGTAAGTGGTTCAGAAGACTAATCTGTTGAAAAATCTCTTCAACACGCTCTGTTCGTCAAAGGCCTTTTTCTACTTTACCCGTTTTAAAACCTTTGATTTTGTCTAATGAAGGAGTTTTCAGTTTTCACTGCTGTAGTAGTTTCAAATGTTTAACGAGTTCTTAACGCATCAAAGGCCGTTAACTTCGAAAGGAATAAATTTTGTACAGTAATTGTTCACTTCTGCTTAAACATCTTAATATCCCCACTATGCTGGATTTTCAGATACGTTCGCCCTCTAACGAATAAGTTGGGATCAAATGTCTTCTTCTGTAACACTGAGTGAATTGGAAAAATTTAAAAGAAAAACTAAGCGACGTTAGGGCTCTGTATGCTACGAAAATAACCATTCCCTGGACCTGGAATTTTCAACAGCTACAATCAGATTGCAAAATTTGTCTGCGCGAGGACAGAACATGCAAAAGAAACGTGTGTTTTTGGATACCCAGGCAGACGAGTCAATATATCCGCCACTTCGAACCTTGGTAAACTTACTGTTTTTACCGTTTCAACTGCATGCTCTTAAAACGAACTTTTTCATCGACGGCAGTCATTGCGATGTAAGTTAGGCCTACAGTTCGGAGTCTTACTTTAAGCGTCTTGCATTGACGCTTTTGCGCAAACTATCGTCTGCCTTCGCAGACGACGCGGAACAACCGTTATGATTCAAAATCCTTCACAGCGGTTCTTTACTTTCCATTGCAGTCAATGCCAGCGTCAAGTTCTCTTCCATAATAATCCCACTTAATTGTTGTTACCTTAGCAGTGCTGGTCCTTTCTAACATATTATATTAATTTAACTACATGCTGGTCGATCTATATTGATATATGTATATATATATATATGCATGTGTTATATATATAATATATATATATAATATATACGCTTAGATATACTAGTCGCCGACCAACTCTGTGCACAGCTTCTTAATATTAATACATTCTCAACTTAACTACACAATTCAACAAGAATTGATGCGTAGGCTAAAGGAGAATCTTTACACGTGGAACTCCGCAAATGTGAGGGCACAAATTGGATGAGGCTTTCGATGTTTTAACGGAGAAAGAGCCGGAGGAGAGACAGAGTTGTATCTATAGTAGAACAGTATCAGTAAAACCAAACCAGGTTGAAAGCCTTTGGAGTAAGATATGGTGATCATTGGTATCCAAGGCTGCTGAAATATCAAGAAGGCAAAGGCTAGAAACCTGTTTTCGGATCCCAACACGTGAACAAATATAGACCTGTAAAGATAAAGCGACCATGAAGACCTAGCAAAAATAAACGTCAAAATGGCACTTATTTTGCGCATAAAATCCACAGCCAATCACGGGGTGAGGTTTCAGTATGACTCCGCCTATATGCCTAACGCGTCTGGGATCAACAAAAATGCATCGGGGTGGGGGCTTGGCCTCAATGAACTCCGGTGCATCCTGGCCTCGGGCTTCACAGCCTCTTGAAGCGGCCTTGGCGGCCCTGCGCCGCACAAAATATTTATTCAATCGGAGCGCTCGGGACTTTGTCCGAGCAAGATTTGGAGTGCAGTCGTGAGACTTGCGCAGCATAAAACAATGATGATGACAACGAAGAAAAAGGTAAACAAACTTTTGCTACTTCTCAATTAGTTTTATTTCTGCTTTCAGATAAGACCGCTCGGGATGATGTCCTTTAAATCAATTTTATTCAAACGTGCATGTGATTTTTAGAGAGATTTTTGTAGTTCATTGAGAACAATAGCTTTATTATGTTCTCGCGTGTGTAAATATGCAAGAAGGTTTCGCCGACGAACACTGTTGATTTGATTAATTTACTGAATACTTTACTTTTACGCAGTACAATATTCAGATTGTAGCCAAGTTTGCTTTTGAGATGAGATTGAAGTTGAGCTACAGGCCAGTGATGTAAACGATACCAGATCAACGAGGCCAAGACAAAGACGCACTACGCGTTTCCATTGTATTGGCCTCTCGGAAGTGAAAAGGGTGTTAGTTTAACTTAATATTTGCAGTTTAGGTTATCGTCACCAGGAATTTGTTCCATGGCAGCAAGGCAGTTTCATTGTTAAATTTGTCTGCCAGAAGTTGTATCTCTGTCCGGTACATTTAGAAATGAAAATTATTAAAGGCTATTTTTCAATGTTATGCCTGGAAGTAACAGTTGGTAGATACATTGATTACATTTATATTCATCAATGACTTCTGTATTTTTCTTGGAATTTTTTTGCATAATATTGCTATATTTGTCAAATTAGGCATTTTAGACTATTTATAAACAAAAGTCTTTAATGATATCGATGTAGTATTTCTTTATATTCTTTTTATCAATTTGTGCACATTTCTTTCATTTTTACAAAATATTTTGATGTATTTTAAAGTTTTTACCAGCATTTGCATGGTTTCTGTTTCTGGTGCATTTTAGACAGCCTCAAGTCTCATTCATGACAAGTTTCTAAAAGCTTGTCGTGTGGGTAAATTGTGTGATATTGAACAGCTGTTCAGATGTCATAGTATTGATCTCGATGCAGTTGGCAATGATCACAAGACGGCTCTCTTTCATGCTATCAGTGCTCGAAGTTTATCTGCCGTAAAGTTCCTCGTGAAACATGGTGCCAGTGTTTGCAAGAAGAGTTTCGTGTTCTTCCGACTTGATTGCTCAGCAATTAACTTTGAATCCTGTGACGAACCACCGTTAGTCACAGCAGCGCGAGCTGGTACAACCGATATCCTTCTGTGTCTTCTCCAGAATGGCTGCAGCCCAAATCAATTGTCCGACAGTCCTGCTAACCACACAACTCTGTTGTCGAAGGTCAGCAGCGGCAGTGCACTGCATTTCGCTTGTGATGCGACCAACATCGACATGGTCAAACTGCTGCTCACTTATGACGCCGATGTCAATGCTACTGACCGTAGACTCGAATGCCCACTGCATCTCGTTGTCAGATGCAAAGGTGCCATCTGCAACATACAGTGTGAGATTCTAGACCTTCTGTGTAAGTATGGTGCTAAAGTTGAGGCATTGAACAAGAAAGAATGCTCACCTCTGTATTTGGCGTCGTTATATGGATGCACAAGTAAAGTAGAAACTCTGCTCAGGTATGGTGCAAGCGTCAGTAGCTGTTCTGACCGTGACGGCGGATATGGTTCTGCTCTCCACATTGCCGCTTTCAAGGACAGGGCTGAGCTGACTGCACTTCTGGTGAATAATGGTGCTCAGATAAACCAAGTCAATGCAAACGGCTTCACTCCGTTGCAGCTGAACATAAACACCCATAGCAAGAGTGACATCGCTTCATTTCTCATCTACCATGGATCAAACATGAATGGCTTAGACAAGAATAACCTGAGTCTGTTGGCTTCCTGTATCAATAACCTTCGACTGGACTGTGAAAGTTTAGCGGTGCTTATGGTCGAAGCCGGTTACAATTTGAATCAGGATCTTTGGCTTGTGCCAGAAGAGCTACGAACTCTCTTCAAGCCTTTGGGTGAAACGACGACCTGTGTGCCTTCAGTTTCAATACCAGAAGGACGTGTGAAGAGATTATGCGAATGGCTGCAGAGGAAGCAGAGAAGTCCAGAGGAACTGTCCAAGTTATGCCGCTCGGTCATAAGGCACCAGCTGAGCGTTGCTCTTAACGGACGAAGCATTGTATCAGGAATAGCTCAATTGCCACTTCCTGCTGCTGTAAAAGATTTCGTTTTCTTGAAGAGCTGCTTCGACTGTTGTGGAGAGCAGGTCATTCTGAACAGCTTGAACAGTGCCAGCTGTCCTTAGGTGAATAGGAAGGGTATTAAATTATTTACATTGTTGTCAATCTTTGTTTTGTTTAGTATTGCAGGTTGTTGAGTTCTGAACAGTTTACTGTTATTTGTTACCATTTTACAATTTCGTGTGAGGAGTCGGTCTTCTGTGTTAAAACTTACTTTTTCTAATAAGTTTTATCACCTGCTTTTGCATGGTTTCTGTAGTTCATGCTTTTGTAGCACCCTTCATAATTCCCAGCATCACATTGTTGATCATCCTATCATTATTCATTTCGCATATCGTCATCATCTTCATCATCCTCGGTGTCTAATGCCCGCCATTTGGTGGTGCTTGGTACAAATGAATGATCTCTAGAATATTCTGACCATTTTTCAAGTCCTTTGCTTTTCTTTTATGTTTAGTCCAAGTTGTTATGTCTTCGTTTATGTTTGTCTTTCCAGCTTAGTCCACGTAGTCCTGTTTTGTTTCTTGTTCTTTCACTTGTTGCATATGGTGCATTGTGTGGCATTCGTTCAGTTGTCGTTCTTTCTTTCTTTGCATCCTTCATATCAGCTGCTACATTCACAATATTCTGCGGGGTAGAAAAATGTCCTGCATGGGAAACATTTGTCTGATCAAGTGATTTTAAAATTGCTTAATTTTTGTAATCTTTCAAATATTGTTTTGCTTAGTATTGCAGCTTATTAAATCATTTATTTGTTATTTGTGGACAGTTTTCAGTTTGTGTGAAACAATATTCACTGTTAAAACATGTTTTATTAAGTTTCGTATTGAGTGAATAAATATATATTGTGTAGTCTGTGTGTGTGTCTTTGTGTGTTTGGCATGATGGCAATTTAAATGGGTACATTTGTACATCGTAAAAAATGTTTTTGTTGGGGCCTGAAATGCTGTGAAATGTCAGCACATTGGTTGATCCCTTAGATAATGATGTGAAGCATTTGGGTTTTTACCTCCCCAAGTCTACATAGACTGAAAATTGCACCCACCTCTTACTAACCCCCTCATCAATGGTTGTAATAATAATAATGATAATAATAACCGCTCCTTAATCAATGCTGTGCAAGCTCTTTATTATTAATAGATTATTTGCCCAAAAGTAGAAATAACGAGAAACACAGCAAACTGCGATGGAAATTTTCTATGGAAAATCTGCAAAATTAGGTTTGAGTCTCTTTGACACTGACCTAAGCGAAGTAAATTGGTTCTAAGGACGGCAGAGAAGGCCAAGGGAAGAGAGATAGAGAGAGAGAGAGAGAGAGAGAGAGAGAGAGAGAGAGAGAGAGAGAGAGAGAGAGAGAGAGAGACTCAGACAGACAGACAGACAGAGGACGTTTTCCCGAGGTCGAAATATGATCGATGTGCAGAAAGCAGAGATGGACCGACGTCTGCTTGAGAAGTTCTTTGGAGGCACGTATCAAATGCACTGGCATTGGGCAATGGAACATCTTGTGCTTTGAACTTCGTATTATCATAATGTAGGTCTTGCAGGACATTCGGGTCAATCTTTTGTCATACCTGTTTTTGTTTATCGATGTGTATTCATTGACCCTATCGAGTGCAGGCTACGGAGCATCGGTCGTGAATGCTAAGCAACTACGCGTTGCACAGTTTCCTTACACGCTGACCAACTACAGTAAGTAGGAGAAGGAGAAAGCTATAGCTCTGAGGCAGAGGTGGCTGTGGGTGTATGGTGTTAGCCACTTAATTTTTCTTAACCTCAGCTGAGAGGTCTTTGCCTTAGTCGCGTGATCCTTCGACGTCTGGGCCACCAGCTCTTAGAAGCAGTTTCTAACGAGGGTGGGTGGCCAGACCACTCCCTCGTCGCCTGATCTTCTCACTGACAGTGCACGGTCAATGTACTCATTATAAGTGGCCTGGGTGGGGTGCAAATGGAGGCGAAATCTAGAAACAAATTCTGCTCTGGTGGCTATTTGAATCCCCGACCCCTCGACCGACAGTCGGGCACGCTAAGCACTAGACTACAGCACCCCCCCCCCCCGGTACTAACAAGGACACAATTCATTGAATGTAGGCCTAACTATGAGCTCGACCCTTCCCCCCATCCATCAAAAGTCACAATCGCTAGGATCGCCGTGATTTCAGTACCTCTATTTGCAAACTATGTCAGGAATTATCTAAGGGGTCATTCATAAAATGCAAGGGGAGGAAGGATGAGCAACCCAAATGCGGACAAAGGGAAGAAGGTTAAGCCCAATGTGGACGTTAGCATCTAAATTTCATGCATAGTTATTTCAGCACAGCCAGTGCCTGCAACACCAGCTTCAGTCTTACGGCAGAGGGTCTGTACTGCAAAGGATCCAATTAGAATCCATTTCTTTGACACGGGAAGGGTGATGCCAAATGCGGACAGTGTAGAGGGGTCCAAAGTTGGTCTCTTTATGGCCGACCCCTAAAACTCTCGACCATTGGTCCATTTTAAATACAAACAACGGCTGCTTAGAGTTGTTGATACTTCGCTGGACGGTTCAGTCAATTCAAGCAACATCAAGCCTTGTTAGCACTCAGCCCTGCATCATTTCGGAATCTGTAAATGAATGAAATGAGCCGCTGGGAGGTCTGTGCCTCAGTCGCGGGATCCTTCGACGTCTCGAACACCAACTTTTGTGTGGAGTTTCTAACGAGGCGTCTAACTGTGGCCTTCTGTCCGTTCGCCCGTTGCAGTAATAGCGGTCGACGTGTCATAGATTTTACATTGTGCCAGACTGACCTGTACTGACATGACAAAGCAAGTAAATATTTTAGAATAACTAGTATTTGCAAAAACGATTTCAAAGACTTCAGCTTGTTACTGTTTTTGGTCACCTCGCATCAAATAATTCGATATTTGCATAATATCGAGCAAAAGCAAAACAAGAAAAGCTGTTCTTGTAGTCCACACCGAGTCCCTTGACAGCAGGAGAATCAGTGGACGTAGTGGCTGCAGACAGGCTACCACAGAAGCAAATGGAAGAACACACGCGTGCTGTTAATTTATCCTAAATCGTTAGCCACAAAATACTTACCGGGCAGAACATAAAAATAAGCAACGGCGACATTAGACGACAACACAGACAACGACGATTGGCAGCATTCGTCAGAAAGTGAAAGGGACAGCGAGGTAACTCCAGCAGACATAACCCACATGCCACTAATCCCAACATCAACGCGATTCGTAGTACGTGAAGCCACATGTCCCACATATGACGTTGCTGTTGGCAGACCTGATCTAAAGACTCAACAAAGCCGCAAACTGTAAATCGAATCCGATTACACTAACCGTATTTCTAACCAAAATCAACACCCTTTTGAACATTAAAAGTAACTCAAACTTGATCCAAATCTTATCAACTATGATGTTTCCTTAATCCTAACTCAACCCCTCCCCACACTGGTCGTTCAAACCCAATGCTGAAACTTCAACCCTGATTCTAAACATACCACTAATCCCAGAGCATCATCAAACTCTTATCTCCAGCACCATTGTCAATATCAACAACCCTAGACACAAAAGTAACCCAACCTCCGAACACTGACCCAACTCTAACAACAGCCGTTGCCCTAACAGTAGGTCTAATCCTAAGCACATTACCAATGCTAACCCCATTCATAATTCCTACTTCAACCGTGCAAGGCAAACGCTAATTCCGATCCTAACTTAGCACATGTTTCTGCTGACTACATCTGGAAGTACTGGACATTGTCGTAAACTGTTGCCTTGGATTCCGTCATTTCAAGAGCAGCTGGAGGTGGATGCGGATGAAGAGTAGGCATGTATCTATCTGCAGCAACTGGATGCTGTTGTCTATGTCTTTCCATCGACCTCCACGTACCAACAGGATCTTCATTCTTCCCGGATCTGTATTGATCCAAGTCTATTTCGTCATCCATAGCGCGTCCTCTCGTCGCTGGTTCTTTAGTCAGTGTGAATTCGCCCCCTTGACGGCGGTGTTGGTGTTGTTGCTGCTGCTGATGGTAAAGCGCCTGAGTGGCATCACCACCTTTGACATGGCGCTCGGTCTGGATGCTGGCCGTCTCATGTGTTCCGAGTGGCGTTACTGTAACACTAGAGGGTCCGAAGCTGCGCGTGATCGACCAGGCGCCGGGGGCCATCAGAGGCACCACCGGAGGACGGGTGGGTCCTGATGGCTTCGTGCCCATCGCTGACTTCACCGGAGGAATGGAGACAGCGGCGGCGGCGGCGTCCTCCTGAAACTCCGGTGAACCTGGCGATGGCGAAGTCTCGGAGGAATAGTGTTGTTGTTTGGACTTAGCGTAGGAATGTCGATGCGTTTGCCGGGACGGGTGACTTGCCTTTCCATCAGCTCTGGAGACGGAAGCAGACGACGGTCCTGGAAATGGGCTGCTGACCTTTTTCTTAGCTGAACCAGAGGACGACGACAGACGACCCTCGCTCGGATCGACGATCACTCGACGGCGACGACGCACCTCCTCCCCCTCCTCCTTCTCCTCCCTCTCCTTCATCTCTTGACCGCCGCCGTCGTCTCGTGGCTGAATATCGTCGAGGAAGTTATATGGTGTCGCTGTCATTCTGCCGGCCAGGTCGTCGGCCGCCGTCTTGTTTCCCAGCAGAGTCCGTGGGATGATCGTCTCAACGGATAGCAGACTGTCGCAGTCCGATGACAGGACGGGGTTCCTGTCCGCCGATGACAGGACGGGGTTCCTGTCCGCCGATGACAGGACGGGGTTCCTGTCCGCCGATGACAGGACGGGGTTCCTGTCCGCCGATGATAGGACGGGGTTCCTGTCTGAGGTGAAGCGCTGGTCGACGACGGTCGTCGCCGCAGGAGACGCCGTTGTTTTGGTCTGAACCCGTCGTTCCTTCTCTGGACTCGACTGACGACGTCCAGTCGACGACCGGATGTTGCCCCCACCAACATCCCGACCGGCAGATGTCGCGTCCCACGTAGTTTTCGATGGCGGCTGTCGATTGACATTCTTTTCTGTCTCTTCCTTTGACATCGTCTTGAGCTGCACCACCGCCGTCCCTTTCTCCCTTTCCTCTTCCTCCTCGTCGTGCATTGTACCGTTGGAGTCGCTGAGGAAGAAGCGAACCGTATGCGTTGCGGGCTTCGTGACGCTGACTCCGAACTTCGGCGGAGGAATCAGCTGAGCCACCGAACGAGGCTTCCGACCATTCGCCAGACTGGCATTCGAGTAGACATCAGCTTTAGTCGCACCAAGCGGCTGATGGAAGTTACCCACAGCACTCTATGAACAATCAGACGAACCAATGTCAGAATGTTTCCTTCAGTTGGGTAGCAGGTGCATAAAAGTCACGTGGTGCGTAGAAACACAAATGAATGTCCATGACATCATTGCATGGTTACCCCTATAAAAATTTTGTTCAAACCCCACGCCTTTTGCGAAGAAAATAGAATCTACATAAAATTGTAGATGTAGTTACGTGCTGTCCACAATGCGAAGTTAATCGCAGCGAGACTGTTGCGTGGTCCAAACAGACCTAGTTGGACTTTCTGGCAGCTAAGCACAGATTACAAATGCTCCAGGGCTATAATGAAAATACCCAAATTCCAACATATCACCCGATGCTGCAATCATTGCACTGGTTCCGATAGAACGAAGAATCCGGTTTCAAACTTGTCTCACTATTACAGTAATATACATCGGTCACCCTACTTAGCATTTGTTTTTTGCGTACCCCTCATATTCACAAATATTGCACTTGCTCTTGTGAAGCTTTTACTAGCGTAGAGCCCTGAATCAAAACAGTACTGGGTTTCAAGTCTTTGTCAGTCGCCGGCTGAAGGCTCTTGAGTACACTTCCTGTTTTGTTCGTTCCGCTGGTTCTCTGATGTCGTTTAGGTCAGGGTTAAAGGTTCATCTTTCTTGGATTACCTGTACTCGGCAGCCTGTCTTTTGGTCTCTGGAAATTCGCGGCTCCTGACGACATGGTTCTGTCCAGTTAATTGTGACTTTGAAACGCGATTTTGCATGGAAGTGACCATCGATGGATGACTTGTGCATTACGATAACGGCGCTACAGAATCATCCAGATTAGATTAGATTAGATTAGAATCAGTTATGAATAAGCTGTAAATAAGCTGGTCCCCGCGGCGCGGCTTTCGTTGGGCGCTGTAGAAATCTTGGGATTACGAATTATCATAATCATTCAGGCAAGGTAAGGAAAATTGTTTGATTACTTCATTATGGACACTCATCAAAGTACTAATGTTTTTGTGTCTTCTGTGTCTGGAGACTTCTACTTGGGCTGATTTTGACTTTGTAAAGCACCCTAGAAGTAGCCTGCTACTCACGATGCTACATAAATTATCGTCATTACAATTACAATTACAACTACAATTCTACGTGTATAATACCGTTGACGTAATGCACAAGGCATCCACTGGACAGAACCAGTCGAAGCCTATGAATGCAAGGCTATGAAGCTCCAGTGACCTGGAAAACAGGCTAAGGAGGTGATGGGTTGGAACCTTTGGTGTTTTCTTATGGTCCTGGCCAAGAACTCCTAAAGCACTGTAAATTTTTACTGTATTTTCCTTGTGACACCTGCTAGAAGTGAGTTACAGGAATGGAGACGACTAGAAACTGGAGCATTGGCTAAAGAAGCCAAGACTTATTCGGAGGCAAACGAGGCCTGATCCTGTTGATATCTCGTATAAAAAGGTTAAAGATTTAAAAGATTTGCAAATGGCTGAGTATGCTCTGAAAGAGGCATGCTGGAACAGAACATGACGCCCAAGTCATGCGATGACTCGATGCGAGTGACCCAAGTGATCCATCCAAGTGAATCATCGAAGTACGCCGGTCGAACCTGTCACCTGTGCAACTGCTGAATTTAGCCGCAGAGAAGGAACTTGGTTTTGCTTGGGCTGCTAAAAGCCATTCACTCACGTACGTCCTCAGAAACAGCAGAGAGCAGTTGGATGGAAGAAACAGACGCAGAACTGCCGACTGAAATCAGGAGCTGGGTGGCATCAGCATACTCATGGTAGTTCTGCAGCGTATAGATGGTAGTCTTGTGATAGGTCACCACGCAGTTTACCAAGTGGTGTGGTATAAGGGTGAAGAGGACAGGACCAAGGTAAATTTCACACCATCGGCCCTACCTTACCTTACCTGACCTGACCTGACCTGACCTGACCTTACTTGACCTTACCTTACCTGACCTTACTTGACCTTACCTTACCTTACCTGATCTTACCTGACCTTACCTGACCTTACCTTACCTTACCATACCATTACCTTACCTTACCATTATCTTACCCTGTCATGGCCCCCGAGAAGGCCGAAGTCAGTGAAGTGTTAGAGGACTGGCCTTGGCTTCAGCTGGTGTGGCGATGAATGTAGGAGGCTGGTTGTCGTTGTCCTGTTCGCCCGAATCGGCGGCGGCGGCGGCAGCGGCTGCCATGACGCAGTAGGCATGGATGCAGAGGATGAGGCAGATGAGTAGGACGCATAAGCCGAGACCAAGCAACACGCCGCCCCACGACGTATACATCCTGCAGCACAACGACAGCAACAATACAGCAACCAAAATCATGCACCGATAGCAGCAAGACAAAACAGTAGCTCTATTGTGTAGAAACCCTCTGCACCGGGGCTGTTGACACTTTTCGGTCTCATTGAAAATAACGATAATGACCGCGATGGCAATCTGATGACGATGATACTTATAATGACTATGTTGACCATCATAATGAAGACCAGGATGATAAAAGTCATGGAGACTGGTGACCATGGTGACGATTGTTATAGCGACGCTTCGACCGAGAACGTGTATCTTCAGAGGAAGTCGGCACCAGCGGAGAAACCTCCTCTCTACCCTACTTATCGCTCCACAGTTTGTTACCGAGAGTCCTACCGCAGATAAATCTGGCTACTGCAGTTGCTGCTGCTGTTGCTGCTGCTGCTGATACAGGCACGTGACTCAGGTAGGCCTGACACAGATGGCACGAATTCGCTTGATTAAGGCAGAAGGATCCATGCACATGAAGTGCGTTTGGTTACCGCGTGGAGCGCGATTTATGCACTTGTAGTTCTACACTTATTCAAGAGAAACCAGAAGGATATACACGGAGAAAACAGAAAGCCAGAGAATTATATATGTATGTATGTATGTATGTGTGTATGTATGTATGTATGTATGTATGTATGTATATGCAGAGACAGGACTATAGGATATATGAGAGACACGTAAATAGCTGAAGAATGGACAGAAAAGGAAATAGGGAAACAGAGAAACAGTTGGAGATAGACTGACATCGCATCAGAGAGAGAGACAGACAGACAGACAGACAGAGACAGAAAAAAACAGAAAGAGTGAGACAGAGAGGGAAAGAGAGAGGGAAACAGAAAGAGTGACAGGTAAAGCGTAGGTGTGTGAGAGACAGAGACAGTGAGAGAGGGAGACGGAGAAAGGGAAAACAGAAGCGCGTGTGTATATATGTGAAAGAACGAGAGACAGACAGACAGAGAGACAGAGACAGAAAGAGAGAGAGAGAAGGGTGAGAGGTGGAACGAGAGAAAGAGCGAGAGAGGGTGATCAGAGGCTGTGGATCTCAACATTCGCTGAACCGCACAACCATCTGAACAAGAAATCTAAGAGCCGACTCAGCCGAAGGAATTTTGCGGCATCTACCAGGATTCAGCTGAAAGCCTTCAATAGCAGACATAAACACAGTCCGTTGTTTATCAGCATTGAACTGTACGCAACGACAGCCGAGACATTGGCATTCCAAACAAGTGGTAGGTAGGCGACAACATCGTCGTTCCATTGCCTGCTGTCTTTGACCTTTACCTTTCGTTTATTCGTATAATTATCTTAGACTTACGAAGGTCTGGTGGTCAAGTAATACGAAGCAGGCGTTCAACCAATCATACATGACTCCTCTTGACCAGTTAGCCATCTTTTGTGTTAAAACAGATTCGTCTAAATAGATTAATATACGGCGCTGTGAAAGTTTAAACACCTGCAATAAACATGTTTGGAAAAGAAGGAGAAGCAAAACCATCGGATAACTGCATGTTAGATTGGAATTAATGGATGTGTTACACGGCCTTAGATGTTGCTCGCATTCCTATTTCACAGATCCTATCCTGACATCTCTTCTTCCTCTTGCCTCTCTTTCTGCTCCAATTCCAAGCATCAAACACCGTAGCTGCCTGACTTTTGGATCTTGACCTGGAACCGAACTCTTTTGTCTATCGACATTGTTTTGACTGAGCGCCTGTGAATAATCTGGTCCCCGTGACCTGACTTTCGTTGAGCGCTGTAGAAATTTTGGAATTACGATTACGATTACGACTGCAGCCTTCAGGTGTAGCGGCAATTTTTGGAGGAAAGGTGATAGTTCTTCACGAGCTGCAGGTCTAGGTTTCTCCTAATATGGAAATGTTAAAATGCAGTAATATTACGCATAGATTCACAAACGACGAACAGATATTTACATCTAACAATACTATGCGATTTCGTGATGCTGTGGATTTAGTCGAACTCACGAACCTTCGATCTGGTATTCAAATGTTGGATTGACATCACATAGTGTACATAACACTTGGAGACTGGTATTATGTTGAATTAACATCGCATTGTGTACATAACACTTGGAGACTGGTATTCAAATGTTGAATTAACATCGCATTGTGTAAATAACACTTGGAGACTGGTATTCAAATGTTGAATTAACATCGCATTGTGTACATAACACTTGGAGACTGGTATTATGTTGAATTAACATCGCATTGTGTACATAACACTTGGAGACTGGTATTCAAATGTTGAATTAACATCGCATTGTGTAAATAACACTTGGAGACTGGTATTCAAATGTTGAATTAACATCGCATTGTGTACATAACACTTGGAGACTGGTATTATGTTGAATTAACATCGCATTGTGTACATAACACTTGGAGACTGGTATTCAAATGTTGAATTAACATCGCATTGTGTAAATAACACTTGGAGACTGGTATTCAAATGTTGAATTAACATCGCATTGTGTACATAACACTTGGAGACTGGTATTCAAATGTTGAATTAACATCGCATTGTGTAAATAACACTTGGAGACTGGTATTCAAATGTTGAATTAACATCGCATTGTGTACATAACACTTGGAGACTGGTATTCAAATGTTGAATTAACATCGCATTGTGTAAATAACACTTGGAGACTGGTATTCAAATGTTGAATTAACATCGCATTGTGTACATAACACTTGGAGACTGGTATTCAAATGTTGAATTAACATCGCATTGTGTACATAACACTTGGAGACTGGTATTCAAATGTTGAATTAACATCGCATTGTGTAAATAACACTTGGAGACTGGTATTCAAATGTTGAGTTAACATCGCATTGTGTACATAACACTTGGAGACTGGTATTATGTTGAATTAACATCGCATTGTGTACATAACACTTGGAGACTGGTATTCAAATGTTGAATTAACATCGCATTGTGTAAATAACACTTGGAGACTGGTATTCAAATGTTGAATTAACATCGCATTGTGTAAATAACACTTGGAGACTGGTATTCAAATGTTGAATTAACATCGCATTGTGTACATAACACTTGGAGACTGGTATTCAAATGTTGAATTAACATCGCATTGTTTACATAACACTTGGAGACTGGACCCTTGCTTGACCTCCAGACAAAAGTGTCTTTCCAAACCGTTCTCGAGGCCACAGGATAGGTTGAACAATGCCTCGGAAGGCTCTGTGGGTCCCTCATGCATATTTCTGTTTACATTACATCGGACGCAAAACAGAAGAGCACAAATTAAATGCACACGAAGTTCACTTGAAACTATCAACGTATACGGTGCAGCTGATCAGAGTTGTGTCATTTAGACGAACTGGAGTGGGTGCGTGTGTACTTACGTGCCTTTGTGTTTGCTGGTCACTAGTAGTATCATTCCAGTGAAGACGAGGATGACACCGGTCCAGAAGAGAGTGCACATGACACTTCGTGGTACAATCCAGTTATGCTGATAGATCGAGTTCTGGATGAAGTTGTTCATCGTCAACTCGTTCTCTTATGCCAGGCTCTCTGGAAAGGGACGACGCTTGTCGCCAAGAAATGAAGCAGCCCTTCACGAATGACAGTCCACTTTGCTATCGTCAACGATCAAACCAATGGCACGAATCATCGTCACAGATGTTGCCAACATCGGCCAGCCTTGTCAGCCTGTTGCAGACATTTCTAACAGACGGGTGTGCATGACATCGATTGCTTAAAGCTACGAACAAAACAAAAAAGATTCGTTATATAATGACTTCAGAAGAAGAATGCGGGCTACTTTTATTCAGACTGGACTTTCTTACCTGCAACTGTAGGATGATTCACTTGGAAACGACATAATTTACTGTAGCTTTGCACTTCAGTACATCAGATCCTGACATCTAATCTTCTCCGTATCTTTCACAGCGCTCAAATTCCAAGCACCATCCACCGTAGCCGTCTGTCTGTCTATCTGCCTGACCTTTACATCTGACCTGGAATCGAACCTCATCCTTCTTGCTTTACTGAATTTAATCTGTTCTTGCAACTTCGCTTTTTTGGGCGCTGACAAAATCCGGAGCTGTCGATTACAGTGGAACCACAGAAGCCTAGATTTGAACACTTAAAGAGGCGAATGTAACTTAGGAGTATTCTGAACTGTGAAGCATGCAGTCTCTGCGATTCTTTGTTGGCTGGCACCAGTTACCTTCCTTCCATCTGGTCGTTTTCAAACCAATGACACACAAATTACTCTTATTCGCCGGTTCTATTCCTGTTAGCTGTCATATATTCCTATAGCATTCCTATTTCTATTTCTATTCGCCATTTCTATTCTAGTCCTGCCTAGTTCTCCCCAGTCGTCATTCACATTTTCCAGTTTAGCATCAGCCGACATTTGCCTCAATCACCACCGGCGCTACGAGCTGCGGCTTCCCTCCCGGTTAGAGAAACACTTATGCCCTAGGGTCTATGAGCTGTGGCTTCCCTCCCGGTTAGAGAAACACTTATGCCCTAGGGTCTACGAGCTGTGGCTTCCCTTCCGGTTAGAGAAACACTTATGCCCTAGGGTCTACGAGCTGTGGCTTCCCTCCCGGTTAGAGAAACACTTATGCCCTAGGGTCTACGAGCTGTGGCTTCCCTCCCGGTTAGAGAAACACTTATGCCCTAGGGTCTACGAGCTGTGGCTTCCCTCCCGGTTAGAGAAACACTTATGCCCTAGGGTCTACAAGCTGTGGCTTCCCTCCCGGTTAGAGAAACACTTATGCCCTAGGGTCTACGAGCTGTGGCTTCCCTCCCGGTTAGAGAAACACTTTGTACCCTATGCTGTAATTGCAAATGTAATCACTGTCATTCACATGCATCAGTATCTCTCTATCCTCATATTTGGACAACGAAGTTGTCATTCTGGTAAAAGGTTGTCCATTAAGGACGTCCGCAAAGAGGGACAAGGAAGAGTAATTAAAATGCGGACAAATGCGGACAATGAAGAGGGTTATAGTACTAAATTTGGTCATGATAGTACTTTCAGCCTTTGCGTTAAACGCCAACATAATACAGTCAGAGAGTCTGGCATTCTGCACTGCCTTGGATCGTTAGTGGACTTCCCTGGAGCAGCCTAAGCTGTACCAAGCCTTATACCGAGCTTCAACAGCCGTCAATAGCTGGAGTGCGGACTTCTGTGATAAAAAAGGTAATGCCAAATAAGGACAAATACGGACAATAGGGAGGGAATGGTCCAAAGTAGGTCATTTTGCGGACGTCTTTTATGGACGACCCCCAAGTCCATGATTATGGTTAACTGTCGATCCCAGACAGTAGTATAAAACCTGTTGGCAATTCAATTAAAGTTTATGAGACACGGACGAGAAGCCTGGTGTCTATCACTCTGCGGTACTTGGGGCCACCGGCAGAATTGGACTTCTTCATCCGATCGCTATCGCTGTTTAACGGGCAATAATTCTAGCCACAGTTTGATAACTTCAGGTCTAACAGCACAACAGGCAAAATGGAGAATTACTCTGTTGTTCTACCATTGGTAAAGCCGTCTTCGTGGCTTATTGCATGAGATACACTTACCATTTCCAAAACGAATGAAACTTTTTCTTCAACATTCACTCGCGACCGATATACATTTTCCTGCGTTCAATGGACTAATATTCCTTCTTTTTCCAAGATAGTGTAATGTATTCGTTTTCGCATGGTTGCATGGAAAGCAAGCGGAATAACGCCTTCGTTTCTTATCCTTCTTAATCTTGGCTTCAGCTGCTGGACGCTAGGCCAGAGATTACACGTTCTGCACACGAACGGAGGCAGGTGAACAGCCAGACAGACAAAGAGGCGGACAGACACGCAGACAGCCCGATGAACACCTTCTCCCTCTCATCTCCGCAGATAAACTGACAGGCAGGCAGAAAGTGCACAGACATTTATGTATAAACGAATCTTTATGCCACACCTTGGCAGCCTTCACTGCACATCGATCGAGAGATAGAGAAAGAGATATATACACTGATAAATAGATAGATAGATAGATAGATAGATAGACAGACAGACAGACAGACAGACAGACAGACAGACAGACTTTGACAAAGACAAAGACAGAGGCAGAGACAGAGAAAAGCATGTTGGAGAGGATCGACAGGTGTAGCCGGAGGAGCCGAGGCAATAGCTCAGTTTCTGCGGCCCAGAGACGTCGGTCGGTCGGTCGGTCGGTCGGTCGGCAGAGAGCGTTGCGCTCTGTCTGTATTATGGGTGTACCAGCAGCAGCAGCAGCAGCAGAGGCAGCAGCAGCAGCAGCAGAGGCAGCAGCAGCAGCAGAGGCAGCAGCAGCAGCACAGATACTGTCTGACCCATGCTGACTCTCCCCCTGCTCACCAACCGCCGCACATCTTTACCTGCGAGGTCCCATAGCATTCAGTCCCATTCGGCGGGAAATAAGACGAACGCTTAGGGGGAGGCGGCAGTACACAGAGTGGCAGCGACTGCGGCTAGCTGAGCTTTTAGCAGTTTCCTTCTAGTTGGGTTCGAGATTGTATGCGTTTGATTGGGTTTGAGACTACGTACTTAATATGTAAGTGTGTGAGTATGTAGCTTGATATTTATATAGCGCCGTTTAAAATCGCTAGACGCCACTGGTTGCCATCCTAACGCGCTACACGATGTTATATCTCTGGAAGTAAGTCCAAGATCGTCGGTGCATGGACGAGAAATGCATTCGACTGACCAACAGAATCCACTCGACAGCTGACACCTGACGCCGTCAAATGTGACTATGATCGGCTGAGGGGTTGTACTACACGGTTTCGCTCTGATGAGCGGTTTTATCTTTTTCTCCATGTTCACAGTTGAGTGAACAGCACTCGGAAGTCTTTGTTTCACAGCTTTGGTCTGCTCCGATATTTATTCTTAGGTCGCTATAATCGCTATATGATTGGGTTGTCGCCAACTCTACTGCCGGTCATCTTGAAGACCAATATCTGCTACACGAGTATGTAGGGCCGGCCTTAGGTATAGGCAGAGCTGGCAGTTGCCTGAAGCGCCACAATTTAGGGGCGCCATTTTGCCCCGAAAAGGTTGTGTTTTATGTTTTTATGTTATTCAGTCATTCTTTCAATGATTTCTCCTTTGAATTCAAAAGTTTTCTTAATCGCAATCTGGCCATGACATAGGGCTATTTAATCACTAATAAAATTGTGAGTGAAGGACATGCTCAAAGTCCACAGTAACCGCCTACCGCCTTTGTACAGCATGTTTCGCAAATCGCCAGACGAATAACGACAGGTTTCCGGTGTTGGACTCGGCCAGTGTCGGTGTTAGATTTCTGGTCAAGGCTATGAGACGGCCTGACTGGGCGATTGCTGGATATGAATCCGATGCCAGAGCAGCCAGATTCCGTGTACACAGCACATAGGGGCTGGTCTCCGTCGGCGCCCGGCTCTGCAGCCTAGGGCTGTCAGTCTGGTAAATTAATGAGTCAATATGTGTACCAAAGCAACGGTCCAAAGTTGGCCCAAGGATGCGCTGTCGTAGTGTGGCGGATCGGCCACAAGGCAAGACTGCTGGAAAGAGGCAGGAGTAACTATGACCCGCGTTAGGTAGCCATTAAATGCTGTACTTATGTGCACGGTTCGGCCGCGTTACCTGTGTAAGATTTTAAGGAATTTTAGTAAAGTAACGAGCAAAATTGTTGAAATTTATAGGCTCTAAAATGCTTGTATTAAGCCAAATAATCGGTAAAAGTTAGACACCTTTATTTACGTTTTATCAATCGGCCTAGTATATAAGCAAACCACCGTAAACAGAAAAATGGGGCTTGAATAAGAGGTGTCGTGTGCTGCGATGCCTACAGTGTGAAGGATGGTAGCGTGCCTTCACATATACGACAGTACAGGAGGAGCGATGCGGGCCTCCTGAAAACAGAGTGAAGGATGGTTGCGAGCCTTCACGGGAACGAGTCCGAGTGTTTTTCAGTGAAATTATAGCGTATACAAATACACGGACGAGGGTGACGTCCGGAGAAGCCCGTGTTCGATCTGGTCCCGGTTACGATCAAATATACGGACGGGAAAAGTCCGGAAAAAGACTAATCTGTGCGCTCCCGGCGGGACGACCGAGACAAACACTGTCTGGTTTCGGGCTGACGGCGTCGATCCGGTTAGAGGCAAGGGCCCACTCTACCGTAGATCGCGGGGCGGCCTTGGCCAGGACGGTGAACGTTGAGGTTGGACAGAACCCGGGGAAAGACCCCGTTCGTAAGAAATAAATACAGGTCTGTGGCAAGTAAAGGGTTGGCATCGGGAAGCCTACCCAAGTAGTCGGCGAGTGTCAAGTAAAACAGGCTCGTATAAAACAAGTGGGAAAGTTGCGGAAACTACCCCTTTCTTTGGCCGCGTAAGAGAAAAATCTGATCGGTGCGCTCCCGAGAACGTCGCAGCCGTTACGAACCAATCTGTCTGATTTCTGACTGGCTCCGCGTTGGACCAGCAGGGTTTGGGCCCACCTTGTTGGAAAGTCGCGAGACGGTCGAGTAAGTTACGATAGTTGGAAGAGAGAGGCTGGGCGAAGTTCGGGGAAAGATGCGGCGACAGGTCTGTGTGAATTTAAAGGGAAGCATTTGCCGTACGAGAAAACCCGTGCAGTATAGAAAACTAGTCCGTGCGCTCCTGAGGAGGTCGCAACCGAAACAAACCAATCTGTCTGATTTCTGACTGGCTCCGCGTTGGTCCGCAGGGTTTGGGCCCGCCTTGTTGGAACGTCGCGAGACGGTCGAGTAAGTCACGATAGTTGGAAGATAACAGGTTGTGCGAAACTCGGGTAAAGTTGCGGCCGCGGTTTTCCCGGCCGAAATTCAGATAGCGGGGATACGGGAAGACCCGTGGATTATAACTCAGACCAAGTAAAGCTCGGATACGTAAGAGACCGGATCATGTAACGCAGACCAAGAAAAGTCCCATTAAGGAAGGGACCGAAAACTAACGCAGACCAAGAAAATACCCGGTACATCATAGTTCGGGTCGGTCCCCCGATAACACCGGAGTCGAAACGGGAAGATACCGACTCCTCTATATTGCTTGTCGCCACACACTGATCAGAGGGCTGACTGAAGTGCGGGGAAGGGCCCCCTCGTGCGTAGGTCGGTGCGAAGGTCCGTGTGTTTTACAGAAGGTTAGAGAGAGGACCTTCTTTTCAGTGTTCCATAGGGGTATCCTATCCCCTGAAGCACTGTTGGTCGATAATTGCCAACAGAGACCTGGTACGGAAATTTACTCCGGAAGTTCACGGAAATGGAGCGAGATAGTGGGAAGATGTGTCGCCCAATATCCTTGTGCCTAGGGCGGAAAGACACAGAGGCTCGTTGTAAGACTTCCCTGTTCCTGGAACCGAGAAAGCGACTGGTGTCTCAGAATATTGGCGGTAGCGGGCGAGTTACAAGATGTAAAATGGTGGTTACGAGAAAGTCCTCACACAAAAAGGGAACGACTATTGCCGGTAAAGGAACGAACCCTGTTCTGAGTAAAGGCCATCCTCAGGACGTCGCCCATCCGGCGACCGCGGAAGAGGCAGAGTCGGATCCCGAGACCGAGTGTTAGTGTTGATTTCTTAAGGAAGCGGCCAATCCTGAAACTTCCTTAGAGAGAACGGACGATACGGACAGAGGCGATATGGAGAGGCCATTTTACAGTGAAAATATAAGGGGCAGTGAGGCGGGTGGCTCTGAGCGAAGAACTGGGCTGGAGTACTCCACCCTATGGACAGTTAGCCCGACCGGAGAACGCCACAGTAGGCAGGCTCAGTAGTTGGCCACGTGTGTACGTTATACGCTTCAAGTTATCTTTTATAGGCATCTTCTACGCAGTGATAGAACACAACTGTGTGACACGAGCAAAACGAAGAAAAACGCGTCCACCAGAGTAAAACAGGCGACTGACTGCGGGAAATACGCTAGTTATTCATATCTTTTCTATTTTGTTTTTGCAGACGTGGTATTGCCAACTTTGAATCTTTTTCAAATTAGCAAATTTCTTTAATTTGCGAAAATCCTAAGTTAAGATCATATTATCGATAACTAAACAGATTTTGTAGCTTGTAATTAGGTGGGGACGGGGGGCGCTAAAATGTATACTTTGCTTGGAGCGTCATTGAGGCTAAGTCCGGCCCAGCGAATATGAATGGATGGTCCCCGGGAAATACCAAGTCAAAAAAGGACCAATTCAGCCTGCCATCCCTCCGTGGTCGGTAAATTAGCACATGTGTGTTGGAGGAAGAGTGGTTACTGTTGTTGCGTTGATGCGTTTGTACGACATATTCTTGAAAACTGCGATTCTGAGGGCAATCCATGGAAACATTTAAGCAACTGAGTAGTAGTAGTAGTTCCAATGTTTAACGACATCTTATGGCATCAAAGGACGTTGACGTTGCCTTCTTCCTTTATCCGGACTTGGGACTGGCGCTACCCGAGTACGGCAATGGCGGAGTTACAGTTGAAGTACTATACCTTTAACGTATTTCAACTTTTTGCTGATTCAGTGATTTCCGGTTGAAATCTTCTTAGCTTTGCAAGTTTGGCGTTTGTGCTGTAGTCAACCTTCGTTGACATGAACTGCACTGCATCACTTGTCCATGTCACCTTTCTGTACTTCTCTCTCTCTTAATGAGTCAAGGGAGAGCCCAGGAAGTCTATAAGTGGCAAAGCTATGCCAAATTCTCGTAGGCCCTACATAACAATAAAACAAGTTGCCACTAAGCCAATTTTAGGCTGTAAGCGCCTTCTCCAATGAATAATAAGCTTATAATTATTAAGCAGCTGCTACTGAGTGAAGTCACTGGGTCTCTTGGCTTAACCCCCCCCCCCCCCCACAGGACACTAACACCAACAGAGCAATCGAGAGGTGGCTCTTTCTTAGTTGATCTAGTTAAGTATCGAAGACCTACAAAGTGACACTTTTGATGCAACCATGTGGCATTTAGAGCTGGCCAGAGCTGGAATGCAAAGGGAGGCCAAGTCCTGCATTGCTGTGCATGTGTTCAGGGCTTCGGGATTCAAGTACTGCCGGTTCAAGGGCCTAAGAAAAGGAATGAGCGTCTCCGGAATATACAGTCTTGTGCGAATTACTTGGGACAAGCATTATTTCAATGGAAATTTGACATTTCAGGTTTTTAGCAGAGAAGATGATCCCTATGTTTTCATTTCAGATATCATATGGTCCCTGCTGCCGGAAATGTAATTATCTGTAAGAAAACATGGATGTCACGCCAAGAAAGCGGTCAAAAATAATTACTTTGGCCAATTTTACAAGTAAAACGTGCAGAGAAATTGCTTTAGAATGTGGAATAGGGAAGAGCACTGTTGCTCGGTTGATAAAACATTACTCAGAAACTGGCAGCATTTCACCCTCACGAGTTGGACGATGTGGCAGGA
Source organism: Norana najaformis (assembly GCA_964023275.1). Lineage (NCBI taxonomy): Eukaryota > Metazoa > Annelida > Clitellata > Crassiclitellata > Hormogastridae > Norana > Norana najaformis. The sequence continues at coordinate 3,763,262 of OZ029928.1, forward strand.
AACGAAAAACTTCTCAACGTATAGACAGACTTTTGGTCGGGATGAGTAAGAGAGATCCACGCAAGACTAGCAGAGATCTCAAACGAGACATGGAAGCATATGGTGTTCACATTGACTCCAGTATGGTCCGTCGTCGTCTGCTGGCTGTGGGAAGAAGAGCGCACAAGCCATAGAATAAACAGCTACTCACCTCCGCCATGAAAAAGAAACGTTTGCTCTGGGCTAAGGCCTACAAACATTGGACTACGGAAGACTGGCAAAAGGTAAATTCTGTTCTCCATAAAAAGGCCATACTCTTAAAATTACACATGTGAATGTCCACGTGTACTGCTGTTGCTTTCATGATGACAAACTCTAACAATATTGCACTTGTACAGTACATGCACAGCCTACAGTGTGTGATTTACATGTATTTCTGTGCTGCAGGTTGTCTTCTCTGATGAGAGCCATTTCGAAGTGCAAGAACAACGTGTGCAGTTCGTAAGGCGATCCCTGGGTGAACCGATAACAACCGAACACATCCAACAGAACGTCAAACACCCGGAAAAGAAAATGTTCTGGGGGTCATTCTCAGCGGCTGGTCTTGGTTTCTTGTTTCCTGTCACCGGGATGATGAATAGCGACAAATACATTGAAGTCCTTCGCTCAAAACTTCTGCCACACCTTCGTCGCGACTTCCCTAGTAACGACGGCATATTCCAGCAAGATCTTGCTCCGTGTCACACGTCGAAAAAAGTTCAGAAGTTCATGAATGACAATGCCATTACGGTTCTTAAATGGCCTGGCAACTCGCCTGATATCAATCCCATAGAACACTTGTGGGCCGTCATGAAACAGAACTCAGGAAACGAGACTGCACTACAAAAACTAAGATGATCGAAGCCATACTAGCGATATGGTTTCACGATGCAGAATTGTCTCTGACATGCCAGAAACTCGTTGACTCCATGCCTAAGAGAGTTAATTTGCTACTCAAGGCAAAGGGAGGACATATTAAATACTAATTGTCTGAAATAAAAGCAGAAGGACACAAAATACTTACTTTCCATGATTGAAATGTCAAATTTTCATTGAAATAATGCTTGTCCCAAGTAATTCGCACAAGACTGTAGAAGTCACGGGTGGCCTATTCGGCTGGGTCATCAACCGAAAGATTGTGGGTTCGCGCCTGCTGAGTGGGTTCCATGTAATCTGGAGAAGTTGTTCCCGCATTCGGTACACTAACGATATGACGCCGGGAAGTAAACGGCAAGTCTTGTGAAACACTGGGACCATGGATTCGTCCATTGCCGGCTAAAGACCGAAGAGCAGGAGGCAATGAGAGCTCCCACTACGTTCCCAGCCCTAGTGACATGCAAGGAGTCAAGGATGAAGTGCTCATTTGGCTTGAATCCTATATCAGAGGCCGCACTCAATCTGTCCACTTGGCCGGGGAGGCAACACCACCTAGACTGGTCACCTGTGGCGTCCCACAGGGATCAGTCCTCAGGTCCCTCCTCTTCGTGCTATACACAGCTGACGTGGAAAATATTATACAAGCCCATGGTCTCCTCCATCACTTCTATGCGGACGATACACAACTCTACTTCTTCTGTGAGCCATCGCAAACAGCGGAGTTGAAGCAGAGAGTGCTGCTGTGTATTGAACGCATTTCGGAGTGGATGGCTTCCAACCGTCTCAGACTCAATCCATCGAAGTCTGAGTTCATATATGGTGCACCACTCTCCGACGTCAGCATCTACTCGACGACAGTTCATTCGCGAGGCAGTGGTTCGACCAGTCGACACCATCCGCAACCTTGGAGTACACTTTGACAGCTGTTTGACCAGGTCGGCCCATGTGAGTCAACTCGTTCGTGGCTGTTTATATCAACTGCGTCGTATAAAATCCATCCGCAGACTGATTCCCACCTCGACAGCCATCACCTTGGTCAACAGCTTCATAGTCTCCAGGGTTGACTACTGCAACAGCCTACTAGCGGGGCTGCCTGCTTGCCAGCTAAATCGGGTGCAGTCAGTGCTGAACTCTGTCGCACGTGTCATCTACGGCCGGACACCATCCGATCATATTAGCGACAATCTGCACTGGCTGCGCGTTCCTCAACGGATCACATACAAACTATGTCTGATCATCTACAAAGTACTGAATGGCCTCAGGCCGGACTACATCTCTGAAGTTTGTATTCGAGTCGGAGACAATGAGAACAGATGTCGGCTGAGGTCCTCGTCCTTCTGCAGGTCCCGAGGTCTTCCAAGCGGTTTGGCGAAAGCTCTTTCTCGATTGCATGGAATAGCCTTCCCGACCACGTGAAGAATGCTCCATCCTTGGATACCTTTAAGAAAGGGCTTAAAACGTTTCTATTTAAATTATCGTATGACTGTAGTTAATTTTCTATTGTCTCTTGAACTTATGTACAGCGCCCTTTTCTTCGGCCTCGGTCGTGTTACGGCGCTATAGAAATTGTCTTATTATTATTATTATTATTATTATTATTATTATTATTATTATTATTATTATTATTATTATTATTATTATTAAGGAGCTTTGCTTTTCCTTGTTTTATATACAGCTCAGTATGACGTTTGGCCTGGTTTACTTAGTCTAGCAATCATGACTCCACAAATTTCCTTCTTGAACTTCGACGACTGATCCCAGACTCATGACTGCTTAGAAGCGACCAGACATCGTTGTTTCCGTTATTTCCTTTTGTCCACTCTACTGTGTTGCGTAGCTAAATTTTCAGTTTCCATGTGCGTTGGTCTGCTCGGAGTGGGGGTGGGTGGGTCTGCAATGCGGCAATTACGGTTTCGGGCCTGCTGATCGGACTCCATGTAACGACTTTGGTCAAGCTGTTAACGCACACACCTGCCTCGCTCTCAGATTCACTGACTTTGCGTGCAGTACAGGTACATTACTTTCAAAGTGTCAATAGTATTTTTGCACAGATAACTGTCGTCTACAGTCCCTGCAGTGATACGTGTTGACCTGTGCTTGTATACAGGACCAATCTTAGCTCCTCCAAACAAAGAAGCCTGATTCAGCAGCAGTCAGAAAGATGCATCATTGGATGCAACTGTTGCCTATTGATTAACTGCTCTGGAATATCTGTGTTCACTGCAACGGCAATTCAATCAAAAGCTGAAGGTTGACTTCTGATCTGGGGGTCTACCTCCAACCCCCAGCAAATCCAGCGTTGTCATCCTTCTTCGTCTTCTTTCCATCTTCCTCCGAATTCTTTCTCTCGTCGTCGTCCTCCTCTTCCTCTTATGTTTCTTCCTAATCATTCCTCCATCACCAGTGACCACCACTCACCCAATTCCCTCCTCATTTCACTGTGCTGCAGATGTTTACAAGCATATCCACTTCTTATGCAGCTACAGGCAACATAGATCATGCAGCTTTGGCATGGCAGATCTACCGTAGGACAGACGAAAGGCCGCAGCCTCTTTCTCGCACGGACCAAGCCTCGACTTCGTTCCTTAGCCTTCCAACTCTTACGCAGTGAGCAAGTAACTTCGTATCAGCACCAGATGGCGCAACGGAGCCAACACGCCGGATTTCTGCGCTGCAGTATTCGAACCAATAGCGTTTCTAGTACCAGGCAGTGATCGCTGGAAGCTGGAAAACAAGCCAGCTGCTCCAGCTGCTCCAGTTATCCGCTATAACTCCACCACCGCCTGTAGGAGGGCGGTGCCAGTTCCAATGAGCCCGGATGAGGAGGTGGAGGAGGAAAAGGAGGAGGAGGACGCCGACGACGACACTAATCATCTTCGTTATGACTCAGCGTCGTTAAACAGAAACTACCAGTTCTGCGATAGAAGACAGTGCGAACTGATAAAGGAAGAATAAAACGATGGATACACTGGGATACCTGAGTTCAATGTCGAAATTTATTATTTTAACAGAGTTTATTGTGGGAACTATTAACATCGAAGAGCTTATTCATCAACGAGCTTTTCCTGAAAAGAATAATAAATATCAGTTACGTCCAAAGCCCTTTGTTGAATCCCAAATTAAAATTTTGTCGCCTTAAAATGCATTAGGCCTAAGCCTATAGAAATTCGAAGAAGAGCTTCGATTAGGCCGATGAATTCATAGGCCTAATCCTAGCCTACTTTCAGAAATTGTACTATCTTAGCATATTTACATTATCAAACTATTAATACAGAAATGCAGAAAAGTTGTCGAATTTGCTTCTCTGTCAGTTATGTAGGCCTAATTGAAATTTGGCGCACCAAGCGAATGGTGGAACACGAGCGGCCGTCGTTCGGATTTCTCTGAGCGCCTCAACAAAATTATTGAATGCGGCTGTCGTGGCTTCCAATGATCTTTTACGTCCGTCGCCCGTCCGTTCGACGTTCGTTTCCATGGGCCTGTGTGTTTTTATATCTGCCTGTTCGCCTGTCGGTGCACATGTCTGTCTGCGTGTTTGTCTGTGGCCACACCCATTTGAGCTTAGCGGGGCACGCCATTATCAGAATCCAAATCAGTTTCGGCGAGGGTTGCTCACAAAATAATCTTCAAAAATACCGTTAAAGCGAAATATGTGCGAAAAAAGGATAAAGGACAGGAAAAGTCAAGAAATAGAAAACCACGCTTCAGATTCACATTTCTGTGGGATTTCGTGCGTATTAAATTTTATAATAATAATAATAATAAAAAGAAGAAGAAGAAGAACCGGAAGAAGAATAAGCAGATGGAGGAGGAGAACGAAGGGCAGAGCGAAAAATTATACGACGAGGTTCGAAAACAAGCCGAAGAAGGCGAATGATTGAAAACGATATCAGAAATTTTTGATTTTGTTGAAATGAAACTTAGAAATCGGGCATCAAGTGGGCGAGGACAAAAAATAAGCGGATAAGAAATTTTACTCCACAAAAGACCTCAACGATTCCCAAACTGACCCTCTTCCCTCTTCCAGCTCTTGGTCCATTTCCAAACGCGTTCATTGGCATGAGGCCATTGTTTGTCACTGTCTTCGTGCGTTTGCAAAAGCATCGTCTGTTAGCCTACATTCCTGCTAAATGGAAACAGGTCAAGGTAAGTTATTACCTTCTCTGGAACTCGCCCAAACACCTTTTTCTGCATGGTCAGCAGGCCCTACAATACTATTTCCCCAGTAAATAGCCTATCAGCTACCTCTTAAACCGATCCGATCTTATCGAAAGCCTTCTACAGGCCTCATATCACATACGCATACAGAAATAAATGATGATCGCTGCGAAGTTACAAAGGACAGGTCGAGAGGTTAGAAGACCAGATGCAGGAGATAAATTCGATACCCAGTTGGAAAATTTGATTAGGCCTATTAAGTCAGGACCTCGATCAATCAACTTTGACGTGAATCGATCCATAGACTATTCGAGACGCCGAGGCATTATTCCCTTACACCTATGGCCACAGAAGCACGGACGTAAGCTTTCGTCTGGCAGTCTCGTGTTCAACTACTGATTTCAGTAACAACGGGGCCTGTGTCGAAATGTGGTTGGCTGCGGAACTCTAGTTCTCATCGAGAAATAACATATAGCTTAAAACAGACCCACTGCACGTTTGCTGATTCGCAAGTAGAATGTTTTTCTTATACCGCATTCGAAAATCTGCATGCATCGTTGACGAATCAAGATGCAACATTAGCCTACACTAAGTTTATTCGTTCTATCGCGTACAGTGTTTCCTAAGTCAAAGGCAATCTCGATACTGGTGGTGGGTCGGTTTAACCGATGCTGAACCGATATCCAGCTTAACTCAAGCAATTTTGAGGAAGGTTCCCACCCGACCATCTCAGAATTGGCTGAAATTTTAACCACATGTTGCAAGATATATTGGATGGAAAAGCCCAACATTTTTCTGCAATATTTAAAATCCTTTCCAAGATATCGTTGATTCAGTGACCCCACCCTCCGAGGGCATTTCGCGAAACTTCAAGATGTTCACTTTTTGAGAATTGATATCTCCAGAGCTGTTAGATCAATTTAGATGATTTTTGTCCAGCTATACAGTTTCTTATGCAGATTACAAAAATATAATTATTATTATTGTGTGTCCTATGATTTCAGCTGTATTAAATGTCAGAAGTACCTTCGTATTCATTTTATTTCTAAATTTTGCAATATTCAATTATCAATATCTTCACATGTACCAGGCACAATTGTAAGTAACTGCCAGCCAAATAGACAGTATACATAGGTGTTGTCGAGACTCGTCAGGTCGAACTTGTCCGTACTGAAGCGGACCAGACCGTTTTCGTGCAGATAAACGCGAAGTGGGTGGAAGCAGACGACGAAGACGTACAGCCGCAGATCGAACTTGTATCGCGAGATGAGCATCGGGTTCGAGATGTACTCCTGAACGACGCCTCGTTTACTCCAGTCGATGCGCTGCTGCAGCTGACGCAGGTCGGTGAAGATGCAGATGCCGCGTCCCCTCGACTCGTCCACCGGCTTATAGATCCACAGTCAGCGCCGTCGACTCCTCGGCCGCGCCCCCGCCGACGCCTTCCGACTGCGCCGGCGCTGCTGTCCACTACAGCCGGCGAAGGAAGAGGGGGCTGCGGCGGCGGAGGTGGACTGGAGTTCAGTTAGGAGTCTACGGTAGTCGGTCGGCAGAAGGAAGGCAAAGGGACAGAAGTTGTAGACGTTTGACCCATGGATGGCACCCATGCACTTCATTGCTCTGGCCAGTTTGTCCTTGCGGGTTATGGCCGTCGACTGCAGATGGTGATTGAGGCGTTGCCATGGCACCAGAGATGAGTAGTCGCTGAATCTAAGCCAGACGACGACCACTGGATGTGCCAATCGTCTGGACGATGTTTCCTTTCGTCGAATTCAGTCCATCCTCTTTCCAGCAACACCTGCCGCACTAGATCCGGAATGCTGCCATTCGGACCGACGCGAAACACCAAGGACCTCGCATCATCATCAGCACCACCTTCACCACCACCACAACAACCACCACCACCACTACTAGCAGTGGCAGGTGATGATGAAGACATCATTCAGTGGCAGAGATCAGGCTGGTTACGAAACGTCTGCACTCAGTCTAAATCTGTAGTCCACAACATGACCATAACTTTAACCATAACCACCATCATAAATTTAACCCTAAACTTGTTCATAAATCTAACCCTACAATCTAATTCTATGACCCAACTCCTAACCGTGTTTCAAACTGTAACCCAAAGCCTAATTCATTTACCTATTCTACCCATTCTACTCCTGCAGAAAGACACCTCTGGTCGTTTCACCCCGTTACAGGGCCCCATCTTTTGTCTGATTGGTTGATGAACGATGACGTCATTCTTGCATGGAGATCAGTTTCTGCGAATCGATGCATCCCCTGGCGCCGTCTGCTTATTCTTGGCGCCAACAGACGAACCACATCACCGCCTGTTGAGCTAAAAGCGAAGTGATCGTTATCAGAAGCATTGCAACAGTCGTAAACTGCAATTCTTCAAACTGAAAGCAGATTCCAATTCCATGTAGGTCTATTCCACTACTTCTGGAACTGTGTAGCCTACCAACCAACCAGCAGATGATCTACTCGGAACTGTCCAGGCACCGACTCAAGATACACGGCTCCTATGGGTCGCTCTATAGTTACAGAGGAGGAGGAGGAGCAGGAGGAGGAGGAGGAGGAGACCGAGCGTCGACTGAATATACACATCGCCGCAATTAATCTGATTGTCCGTCGCAGTCGACTGATCAATGCAGAGGCGGACAATCAGAGCGTCTTGTGATGGCCGCCGCCTTAGAGAAAACATTCGGAGGACACCAGTTTAGGCGACGCATTGACATCGGAAGAAGACATGGCTCCTTGTGCGCTTTTCTTTGCTCGGCTGATGTAAAGCTGGGTGCTGTATATCTTGAGATAAGCAATCTCTAATGGCTACTGGATGCCTGGTGATGACTCGTTGAATTAGGTGTCCCATGGTCGGCCTCTCGTATCAACGACGGTCATTGAAGGAGCCCAGATAGTCCTAGACATGCGTCCTATTGCTCTCTGTCTGTCTGTATCTGTCTGTCTCTATTTGTTTCTCTGTCTTTCTCTGTCTCTAGGCAAATGAGTACGTAACTTCTGTGCCAAATCACTCATAATCGCTTCACTTCAATGCGCTCATCATAGCTTATCGAACCGCCCAAAGTATTCCGACTTTTGGGTGTGTCGTAGTCTCCCCCAAAGGGTCCGTGACCGATAAGGCGATAACGGTTATACAGCACACAGTTTTATAGATAGGCCTATTTTAAAATTTCTGTTGAATATTGGACCTATAAAATATAATTTCTGCATTAGTGACTGGGGTGTTAAAACCGACATCCCTGGCATGAAGTTTTTAAGTTCTTGAGACCAAGACTGGGGTCGTTCATATGTTAGTCATTAAGGTCGCCAGTAGGGTGTGGTGGCGGAGATAGGCTGCCAACTGACGTCGCTAAGCCGACGTGCGACCAACAAGACGCCCCAAAGCAACACAAGACAGCCTCTTATAATTTCTATTAATAATCTGACATAAAAACCTAATTCGTGCGCAGTCGACTGGGGGGGGGGGGGTACGTTGGGTTCATACCAACCTCGTTCATATGGGTTGAACATTCCCAAAACAGCCGCCAACGATTTTAAGTTTTAAATATGTCGCGCCGAAAATGTGACTTACAACCCAAAGGAAGCTGTGTAGACAAACGGAAGTACCACGGGAGCGTCTTTCCTTTTCCCACGCTTGTAGGACGATGTCAGTGGTAAACGTGAGAGTTAGGAATAGGGTTTAGCGGCGTATTTCCCACTCCTACTGTATCTAAGACTAACCCCAACACTAACACTAACCCTAACCATTGACATCCTTATACTGGACATCCTCATCTTGGCGGCTGTTTTGGGAATGTTCAACCCATACTAGAGTGGGAAACGGAAAAACGCCCCCGGGGAGTTAAAACAAAAATCCTTGGCCTAAACTTCGATCAAGACTGGAGACCTTGAATTTTGACCTGGAGGGTTAGACGCCCGGCCAAGCCAGTCCTGCAGCCAACGAGGGGGTGTTCGTAGGTCTAAGGGACTGTACGCGGACTGCAGTATCTGCTGAAGGGTTACACCAAACAAAAGAAACAAACGAAAAGCTTCTACGGAGTCGTCCACAAAGGACGTCCGCAAAATTGCCTACTTCTGACCCTCCCTCCTCTTGTCCGCATTTTGCATTAACCTGATCTAATCTAATCAAAAGACTTCTATACTGCCATTATCATAATGCCCAAGGCATAAGTCAATTGTAGCTTCAAGTCAAAATCGCAATCCAAAATCATAATCCGTCGGAGAAGCCGCGTCGAATCCGAAACCCTGCTCTCCCTTTTGCGGACGTCCGTACTCCAACGGAGTTCTTAGGCTAGATTACCGCGCTGATCTTGTGGGCCTAACTGGGATACGGCGTGGGGAACTTTGATACCACCGTGTCGAGGGATTCTATTAGTATATTATCGTAGTGTATAACGGTCCTAAGCTGGTTGTCAGCCCCAGTATTATGACTGCAAATGACAGAGAACCAGTCTCCCTCCAACACGCGTCCGACTAATAGCTTGGTCGCCAATGATACACATGCAAATGCCAGATCTTAGGCTGCACCAGCGAAGTCCAGTAACGATGATTCAAAGCACGGACACAGACTTCCTGATGTCTGACTGAAGCTGGTGTTTAAGGCAGAGGCTGTGCTGAAATAACTGCATAATTATACACCGGAGACTCGCTAGAACGCGCTTCATCATAACACGAATCCTGATGCAACGCCTTCGGGGACGTCGATCCCACAATTATTCACCCATTAGAAAATAAATCGTTACAACGAGACCTCCTCGTTAGAAAGCGGTTCTTAACGCGGCTCCTAACTAGTGTTATCACGAGTTCCTGGTGTTCAAAATTTAGACCCAGACACTGCACTGGGCTCAACCGATGGATGGTTGAGCCCAGTGCAGTGTCTCAATCGCCGAAATGCGGACAAGGGGATGGATCCCTTGTCCGCATTTCGGCGATTCCTACCACCGCCTTCTTTGCAGACGTCCTTACTGGGCAACCTCAGGTGCAATATATTCCATCGACAGAGCTCTTGCAACTGGGCCTTAAGCTGTGCAATTTTCACTCCAAGTGTGGACGTGAGGCTGACTGACAGGAGTGAACTTTGCCACCAGAGGTTAAAACAACCTCTCAATCAGTATGTTGATCATGATCATAGCTGTTGGTTGTTGCTTAATCTCGTCATTTGTTAACTGTTGCTGTTTGTGGGAAAATTCTGCCACTGTTGTACTGGGCTGTATGCCGTTGTTATTTGTCATCTGTTGCTGTTGTTCATCCTAGAGCTGTTGTCTGTTTGCTTCCTGTTACTTTCTGATGCTTGTTACTGTTAGCTGCTGTTGATTCAAATAAATTCACTTGGAATAGTTTGCATGATTCTTTTATGTCACTGTGGTTGACTGCTATTCACATTGGCGATGATTTCAACTAATGTCACCTGGAAGATTGTATACAGCTGGTTTACACTGAAAGACATGTTTGTCTCAAACTTCAGAAGGATTCAAGTGGTTTACTTGTGCTTATTATATTTATTGGCTATTAACAATTTAATGCTGTTAAGAAGGCAAGCGATCATAATTGCAGAACTTGAGCAAGAAAACAATTTCACTCAAGACATATTAACTTAATCTAAAATCTAAAATCACTAAATTCATTATTTTATAGCACAAAATAAAGTCCGACAGCTGTAAACAAATTAAGACCCAGTCCAACATCTACGTCCCTTACCAAGATTTCACATTCAAAGCCACTAGCAATTCATCAAAGACTGAAGGTAAAATGTTAACTGAAAAATCTAGAATTCAAAGCCTCAACTAACTCTTCCAAAACCTAACAACAAGACAGAAATAAAACTTGACCATTTTAAGCATTATATCCACAGTTTTAAAACTAATGTCTGGAAAAGCAACACTTACGTGGCTAGCATGCTCATAAATGTTACTTCTCTAATGTCACTGAACATTTATTACAGCATATTGCCAGACGGTTTTGTCTAACTACTTAAGAAGGCCACTTTATTGTCTAATTATGGACCACAATACATGGACTTCATTAGCATTTGGCTGTCTCCTCTGGAAGGCACTGTTGTCGGCAGAAGCTACGGCACTGACTCGCTATTACTCGACTTTTCCATTGGATGCTGACTGTTCTGCTCTTGAGCCGAGGGTGGTTCTTCAGCTGCTGCTGCTGCAACTGCTGCTCCGCCTCCTTCTGCAGACTGGTCCAAGATCTGACCATCAGCATTTGCATTCGGTTGAAGAGGCTGATCTTCCAGTTGCTTTATATTGGCCAACAGTAACTCCTAAACCAAAAACAAGATTACTCGGCTAACAATGGCTTCAAATCGTGCGACATATGGTCGACTGGTCGAACGTTTTCCCTTGACCCAGTTATTCACACACAGCAGCTTTGTGCTTTGTCATTAACTGTTAAAAGACGGGATGAGTGGGTTCTACGTGTGCGTGAGAGCCTTCCAGTGGCAAATATCCTGATGTTCAAGCATCACTTGCCTCTTGATGAACTTGTTGGTCGTAATGAACTCTGACATCATTTAGGCCGGCAGTGAGTAAGCACGCAGAACATGTTCTAGTTTAGTTACAATGCATTATATTAAAAACAACAACAGTCTTTCGGAATTTATTAGGTGCCACTACATAATGACTAACTGATGGCACTGAGCAACTTTGAGTGAAGAACTTGCTCAAGATCCCTACACGGCAACATCTCAGGGGAGGACCGAACCTGTACTCTCCGCAGTAAAAGCCGAGTGCTCTAACCAAAAGACTACCAGGATCCACAACTTAGTTGGGAGAGCATTTTAAATGCAAGCAGCGCTGCATCCAGATTGTGTTCCCACACCGGGAATCAAACCCAGGCCACCAGAGTGAAAGACTGGACCATGTGGGACTCTACTAGACCATGAGGGAATTAGTGCATGTGTGATTAGTCACGGCGCAAGATCTCTGCTGGTAATTCTCTTTGCCATGTTTATCAACGCCGCACAACTGCTGATTTAAATGATACTCATCCACATAACGTACCTAATGAGCTTAGAACAAGTGACGTACCATGCCACCGTGCAAATGAGCACAAAGCGTTTTCTCTCTAAATGCTAAATGGCAAATAAGAGTTCTAGATATGTGAAAGCGACTTCGCCTGTCCATCTGTAAACTGACGGAGGCTCGGCGTTTTCGAATTCTAACAGTGTCATGTCCGAGCAGGGGGAGGAAAGGGAGAAAGAGAAGGAAGAGGGGAAGGGAGGGGAAGGGAAGGAAGAAGAAGGAAAGACTGCCAGCAACAGAGGACTTTGCCCAGAAGAGGCATTCTGCTGAACCAGTGAGCAGTTGCTTAGCAACGGATAAAAATAAAACACTAACTACTCATTGGCCAAATGTAATGATACACACACACAGTACATGGAATAATTCAATAGATAACAACTTCTTTCAGTTGGCCAAAGGTAACTTCCACCAGACGCAGCAATGCTTTCCTACAGCTCCTCATAGACTTACAGCGATCGACAGCACATCAGCACAAATGAGGCACAGAGACCAATTCAATCCGAGTTAAGTTAAGCCACCAAGCAAAGACCTGCAAATCCACCAACTGGTAGAATCCTCTAGTAGATGCTGCATTAAGTAGGCTGCCCAATTACCTGTCACATGAATTGTAATTGTAACTGTAATTTGAGATTTATAAAGCACCTCTTAGAGGATAAACTCAACAGAGGTGCTTCCGACCCAAAGGAGTAAAATCACTGTTAAACAGTACAGTCTTCAGGCGCCGACGGAACACTGATAGGGGGAGAGAAAGGAGCTCAAGTCGCAATTCTCGAGGGAGACGATTCCAGCAAGTGGGACCAACGTAGGCGAAGCTTCTGGACTGGGCAATAGCGGTGCACATTCGAGGGACAAACAGGAGATCCTGAGTGGCCGAGCAAAGGGTGCTACGGCCCGGCAACGAGGAGACCAAAGGGTAAAGGGAAGCAGAGCCAAGAACACAACTGCGCACGAGGGAGAGGATCTTAAAGTGGACATGCTGCTGGACAGGGAGCCAGTGAAGAGTGTCACAAATATAATACACGGCTTGCGTTGAGTAACAGCAAATCCTGCACAAAGAAAAGCTGGTCCACGTAGAGACAAGCTCAACAAGCAAATCAAAGAATTCTGCTTACTGTTTCTTTTGCCTTCAATTTCTCGGCCTCTTGTTGCTAAGATGAAATCAAAATCCACACAAAATAAAGTTAAAATAACTAGTGGTGCTACATATTCTGCAATATTTAATGATCAATAAATATCTGAAATATCTGTTATAATCACATGTTCTGTTAGAGTTTCACGCCAGCCGATTGCATTAGTCAGGTGGCTCTGTCGCTTTGGCGAGTCAAGTAAAACTTTCAGTATGTTATCAAGCCAAGCAAAGGTCATTTGTTGTGTTGTCAACAAAAACTGACTAAAAAGAAACAACGTTTAAGCCAGCAAACAACCAGACAATGAGGCAAACACTATGTTCTAATGTTGCCTGATGCACTATCTAGAGACACATGAGCAAATCAGTGACACACAAAGCTCCTGTGACTGTTTCACGGTCATAATGCATGAAAGTGAAGAAGTAAGTAAGTGGTAGCAGTAGAAATAACAAGAGCATCATTATAAACTGTAGGATCCATAAGATGCAAACCATGAACAGCTGGAAGGCCATCTGAGTCGCCGTCGCCATCGCATGACAGATCTGCCAAGAAATCAGCAAAACAAAGAACGATTTCATTTATTGAGAAAACAGCAGAACATCAAGCATCATACAACTCAGTCTGCTAACAAGTCCTCTCTCTCGTTTGCACTGTGCATTATCAAGAAAGAGTCCAGAAACGGAATTGGCATGAACTAACATCGCCATTAGGAGTGGCAATTGCCTTGCACCGTTCAGCGTATTATTATACGATGCTCTCAGTCTTATGTAAGGTAAAGTAATCAATCATTAATTAATGCTGGTCCTCAGATGCACAGTTCTCGGCAGCCGAAACAACAACCCGAAAACAGGGTTTCAATACGAAGGACACCCGTCTGTCCTCAACATACAACAATACAAACCCTCAAGAAATGCTTCAGCAATCATCTGCCACCAAAACAGGTCATCTTTAATCTTTTTATTGTAACCGATATTGTTATTGTAATTATAATTACCAATAATATTTTATCTGAGGTGTATATGATCTCTCAGGATTTCAAGAATTAAAAATAATAATAACTCTTAAAATTATTTGTAATTAACACTTAAAATAAGAATGAATAACAATTACTATATAGGGAAACGATATATAGGAAATAATAACACATGAAATAATAACACATAGATAGAACCTTTTTAGCATAAGTTACTTAGCCTTCTTTGCAATTGGATCGCCTTAACTTTTCAGACCTGCAGGTCAGTTTGAAAAAACATAAGCCACCAAGCAGAGGCGAGGCATGTAAATCCACAAACTGGTAGAATCCTCTAGTAGACTGCATTGAAAATGCTGCCTAAAAACCTGACATGTGAATATTTATCCCCTTTTTGCTTGCCCAGTTACTGCAATTATTTAAAACCATAACATCGTTCAAATGTCGTTCTGCGCTGTTATATCAGCAGCATGTCTTAGGAATATTTGACATAAATTATGATGACAACAGAGACAACGTGAGCATCTGACCTCTTCGCCAGATGAATTGCACTCCAATATGTAACAAGTGAAAGTCGATTTGTCTGATGCTGTGTTGTCACGCAAACGAGTTATGAAGCCAAACAGCCTGAAAACAAAAGACACCTGCTTTTCTCTTTGTTTCTCTTCTCTTTGTCTTCATCACTCTGCACTAATTTAGCACTAATCTGACATCGTAGCAGACTGGCTGAGCATGGCTAACGACTTGGTTTCAACTGCTTATCCACCACAGCTAGACTTTTGGTTTCCCTGGCCCATCAGATTTCAATGGGCTTCTCAAATGATATTCACTGATATTCTACTATGGTTTCCCTTGAAGTGACAATTGATTGATGCCTTGTGCATTATTATAATGGCGCTACAGAAGTCGTTACATTACACCTGCTTTGTAATGTGGAATGTGTGGATTCAAGCCTCACTGAGACGGTTACAGACCTGTGATCTATGAACAAGTCCTTATGCATAGTTCAACATCACCAACGACCTTTCATTCAAATGGGTGCTAAATAAACAAGGATATGATAAAACGTGCTACAGCCTGTTTGTGCACCTGTCATCAACACTTGAAAAGTGTTCTATTTTCGTTGGGTACAGTGCGGACTCGTTAACGCGAAGTCGTGGGGGGACACGCCTTCGAAACAGCGTGTAAACCAGTTCACGCGTTAAACGGGACAATGTTCTAATATATCACCTCTGCTACTCGGTCGCCCACACTTTCCTATCCCACGCTGTTCCCTTCAGCCAAGCTCCTCCTTGCCTCTTCACACTGCCAGGCAGGTCTGTACTCAGCTGGCCGCCCCGCCAGCCGACCTCTCTGCGGTCGCGCCAGTCAGGCCATACCTGCCTTGTTCTGCCGATTCCCCCTCCTAACCGGTTAAAAGCGGTTCCAGCCAGGCTTCTTTGTCCATCCCTCCTGCCCTAATTAGCGCCCTCCGGCAGTTGAGTCACATGCCCATTTATTTAGAAGACACCCTCCTGCTTGTACGACTAATGCCAAGTTTGGGAATGAATGGAATGTTACAGCTGCCAGAGTACGTCTCCACTGTTTTAATTAGCCTTATTCCAGGTAGTAAAACGCGTTAACCGATACGGCATGTTAAGTTAATAGCTTTGGGGGACATACAACCACTTCGCGTTATGTGGAATTGTGCGTTAACGCGTCCGCACAGTATTATGTAGTTCCCATGGTAACTAAGGCCTTATGGGTTACCTTAATTAACCACTTGAGACATATGAAGCGTTTTTCTCAGAAATTATAACACGACAGGAACAAAATTAAACAAAGTTATTATTGAGCTGCATTATACATTCAAACAAGCTACGAAAACTACAATTCCTCATTCTAAATGAAACATTACAATTTCAAAGTTCAACTAACTATAAAACACAAAAGTTTAATAAAGTCATTACACACATCACTGAGGAGCCCAGGGGATGGGCGGAGCAATGCACAGTGAAAGCGATGATGAAGCGAAGAAAGCATGATGACGAAGTTTACTGTGGCAATATGAGACAAGGTTTTCTAGGATGTGGAATTTGTGGGACAACCTCGTCCCACAGTGACAAGCAGACAGCTCACCTTACAAAACAGCTCACTCAGCGTTTAGTAAGTTAGTTGTCTCGACATTTAATACAATGTCTTTTAAGCACCTTGTAAAAGCAGCCTTCATCAGCCTAAACGAAGTGAAAGTCATTAAGAAGAAGAAAAAGTTCATCAGAAAGGGAAAAAAAGTTCAGATAAGAAGAGCCCACAGCTGACAACTGAGCTCCTGGACTGCACTGCATCAAGGACAAGCAGCAAAGACGGCTGATGAAGTCCACAGCACTCGGCTACCACAGCAGTTGCTCGCAGATGTAGCAGAAGAGACACAACAGCATCCAGATATCTCTTTAGCCACAAGATCTGTGTGGGAAACGGCCAATTTCATGCGACACAATGCAATTTGAACTCTGAATGAAGTGACGAAAGAACAACTGCAGAGCCCCATAATGTATCATACCTGTGGTTTTCGTTGTGAACAGCCCAGTATGAGACGTCATGCAATGCAAATTCAGCCGTTGTGTTGCCATTTGCTGGATCCAACAACCTAGAATTCCACCAAGGCAGAACATCAGATGCTAAATGATGCTACGTCATATAATGCATCAAATTATAAGACCTTACCTGTCAAGTCATCAGCCTTAGAGTACCTGGTTAGTAAGAACAAAAGATGGGCATGGCAAACAAGAAGTAGGCCGACTGTTTAAAAGAGCTCAAGACAGTTGCCGAGAGACAGAACAAGTTGAAGAATAACTGAGGTTGTGACTTTCCCTAGTCTTCATTTTGTAAGTCTATATATATATATACACATACATATACATATATATATATACACACATATATACATATATATATATATACAAATATATATACACACAGCAGTGTATGTTTTTAAACAGTGTATATTGTATATACACTGGTAACCGTTTAAGTGATGAGTTACGCCTTAGTTTTATGCATAGATAAATTGGATAATTTTGCCTTAAAAAGCTTACCTGGTAGTTGTTATATAAGTATTTGAACAATTGACATTGAGAAACTGTATGTATGTTTCCATGTATGTAGGTATGTAAGCATCTGGCTATTTACATAGCGCTTTTAAGAAACTCACAAACACGTTACAACACGGCCATCTAACAAAGGATGGGCAAGGTGCAATTTAACATGAGCTGTAACAACACTGGGCAAGTTCTTTGCTCACACATGTCTCGGTCACCAAGCAGCAGAATTTGGAACTGGCACAAAGCTGCGAGTTTATCTTGGCCCTTGGTCCTACAGCAGCAGCCTCAGATACAACATCAGTCTCAACTCCTTATGCTTACTGCACACAAATCACTTAAATTATAACGAAGACGATGATGATGATAATGATGATGATGGTCATGATCATGATGATGATGTGATGATGGTGACGACAGCAGCAACAACAACAAAGATGACATTAGGACAACACAGAGACTAGTGAATACCTGACGGCACCAGAGTCGATGGCCAAATGAAATTCGGTCATTTTGAAGATGTTGTAGATGGCACGTGCGGCCATTATCTGTCGCACGGTTTCCAAGACAATCGGCTCTCCTACAGAACACACAACGCAAACGTATGTGGACGGTCACCTCTGGCTGCTGTACACAGCAGATGCCAGTGAAGCTTACCCAGCTATGAACTAGAAGGACCAAATGTTCAGCAAAAGGACCAAGAAACTTTCTGTGAAATGCGGCATGTACATTGCCCCTCTTAGGTGTTTCTTAAAGACAAACCCTAATCCAATTCCAATCAGACAAGAGGCAGGAACTAACATGCAAGCTCTATGCGGTAAATGATGCCAGCTAAAGCAGCTGATCTGTAAATATAACTTAATTGTAAGAGAACATTTGCTTAGCATCTCTACAGGACCTCTCTTGAGCACTTAATTTAGGCAAAAAAGCTTACAGATGATTAAGGTGTTTTGATTCCACTCTGGTCTTATAGCAATAATATTTAATATTTTAGTTTTAACATAATTAAGTAAGTAAGTAAGTATACTCTTTATTAACCAATAGCTAATTGCACACTGGTTTACAACTATTTAAGAACACAAGAAAATTTAATATGCTTACAGCATCCTATTAATAAAACATTTACGTGTTAAATTGTCAGCAGGAGGAATAATACGATCATGGGTGTGGGGCCGTAGGGAATAACTAAGGGTTTTAACTGGTGGGAGTAGCTGATGTAAGACATGATTTGGGTTGTTCAAGATTGCTTTAAAGAGACGAGCATCAGCTTTTTTCAAAAATTACTTTTGAAAATGACTTTTTAAAAAGCCCACCTTCAAGTGTTCAGTTTATGTGAATCCTATAGTATAAAAATCTGTCAATGCATTTTGATTTTACTTCAGTTTCAATTGTATTTTAAACCTTTTTAGCTTAACATTCTTTAAAACAGCCCACTTCAATTTTCTCTATTTTATGTGTGAAAAACATAAATATTGACTAAAGCAGTTTGATTCAACAAAAGTGATTCATAAGTGAATTCTGAGGATTTCACAAACACAGGATCCATTTAAACATTTATTTAAACTAAAATATCACACTTAGAAAACTCAAACTTCCCTACCACATGAGCCACATGAGACCCATTCTGATGGATTGTGGTTTCATGCTTTCGGGACAGGAGTGCCTCCAGAGTTTCTCTTGAATCTTACAAGTGGTGCTATATAAATTTGTGAATACGACTACAACAAAAAGGAACCAATGCATTGCTTTATTTAGACTTTCAGTCAGTTTGGGTCGTTTGCCCTAAATTCTACATTTTGGTAATTTTCAAAATTTTCAACATTTTTGCCCCAGACTTCTTTCAATCTTACAGGAAATGATCAGCTGGCAAAGTCATACATCTCCCAAATGCCACCAAAAAAGCATAAATTTTGGCCTAGCAGTGCTGGCTTTTGGCAGGCACAAAAGCAACAAAGGTCCCAAGTGGCAGGTATAGACTGGACACCAGTAGAGGCTCCACTGGCAATCAGCAATGAAAATGATCTTCAAATGTTTTCATTGGGGTCAGCTATTCGCCCATTTATCACATGCCTCTATCGATGGCATTCCTCACAGGCAGAGTTACTACTTGTGCGAACGGATGGCCACTGGACTCGTGCAAACACAGCAACCACAATCCATCCACCATCACCAGCTCAACAACTGTCGACTGCATACAGTGCCTCCTCTGGATATGAAACCCTGACACAGCAGTGAAGATTAGACCCATTAATTATCAATCAGACACTTAACGTAGTCAGCTGAGTAGAAATCTAACCTCTGTCAGCCTTCACTTGTTGTGAGCCAAGAAAGCGCACAGGATACTTGGTCAGACCATCACCATCTGCACTAGCAAACGGATTCATACGTCTAACATACATAGCACAAAACCATTTATTAAAAACGGTTTCCTACTAGAGAGATATTATCTGTGCTCAGCCTACCTCAAAAACAAAGCCAGAACAGGTGCAGCTCTGGTAATAACTGAACCTAGAGCCTAAAACAACAGTTTGGCCAAAGCCACTAAGCAACCGTTTAATTTAATCCTGACGTAACATCAGCTATAACTGTAAATTCATTTGCTTATTCCTACATGTGCAAATTCAACCTGAATCTTTCGCATAAAAATCAGAGCCTGAGAAAACGACCATGTGTGTCACATCTTGGTTTCTGCTTCAAGTTAAAGAGAGACAGTTTTGCCAGATGTCGAACTTAAGCCGCAAATGAGACCAGAGTGGAAATAGGCAGAGACTCAGATGTATCTAAAACCAAACAGAAAATAACTACGGTCACTTTGACAGCCTTCAGTTGTGAAGGCCAACTGAGATCCTGGACGTCCAAGAGAGACCAGAATCAGGCTGTGGTGGAAAAGTCAGTTCAAAGAAAATCGGAACTGCACCAAATGACATCAAACAACCAACAGGGCTGAAATCATGCACAGCACGATGGTCAGTTCGGTAGCATTTGGGGTCTGTAATCCAATGATTGCAGGTTTGAGCCTGTTGAGTGGATAAGTTGGTTGCCCACACCCTTCCGTGTGCCTCAGACTCTGGTTTTGCTGTTTCTGCACACATAATGAATGCAACAAACAAACAATCGTGGACAGTTAATTCCAAACTTTAGATGTTTTGACTGGGCACAGCTGAAATCTAAGTGTCTGAATCTGTTAGTCTGAGAACTGAAAGAAGAGTCAAGATAAGCAAACCTTGGTTGGCCATCACCTCCCTGAGCTGAAAGTGCCTTAGCAGTTTCTTCATAAGGTGTTATTATGTCGAACTGTATGGGCGCATCCGGGAAGAACGTTCCTTCAGCTGGCGTTGACGGGGGAGTCGACGGATGACTCGACGAACGACCAACATTAGAAGAATCCCTAAAGAAAGGAAAAGTAACAACTGCCATTAGCTTAAAACTTATTTATTTCATGTTCTGAATTATTGGAATCCATTGAAAACACGTGTTCTTAATTATTGGAATCCATAGAAAACACATTTATTTTGTTCATTCTCATCTGTATTGACATAGAAAACACAGCACAGTCTTTCTAATCTGTCTCTTTCACCTACACTGATGTAATGTTTACAAACGATCTTCAGTCAGCAAAAGCTAGAAAGGACATTTTAAACCTTCACATGAATGCTCCAGCATCAGTCATCAGGTCAAAAGTCAGTCACTGGGTCAAAAGTCAGTCATATGTCCCACTACAAGAGCCGTCCTATTACTACACATAATTCTAAACAATTACAAGATTTGAAAGAGTTACTCTAATCAATAGAATTAGTTTTCTGTATCATAAGTACATCTTAGTATTGCACTGTATTCTACGTTTCCGCAATAAGTTACGTAATCAGAAAGCCTTATCAAAGAAGGATCTTACCCTAAAGTGAATTACAAAATCTTCTGTCACCTGAACTTATCAATGACCTTTGGAATCACGACTGGCACTGATGACAGGACTCCAGAAACGGATGACGAACTGGCTGCATCGGGCGTCACAGTCTCACCACTCTGCAACCGAAACCATAAGAAATACCAAAGCTACACACGTCTTACCTTTCAAAATCCACTGAGTGGAAATAGATAAACTAGTAAAAGAATCTCAGTTGTGCTTCTGCATACTGCAGCTCCTGTCCCAGTCCTAAGGTTTCTAGATAACAGTCCACTGATAGCAAACGGTCAGAGTTTGAGCGGACACATGACGGCCTGAAGGTCCGTGTGCCGGATTCGGTGGTAGGAGGATCAAATCACTGCAAGGGATAAAAAATGCTTCAAGATTTCTGCTCCCCTTGTGCCCCCCCCTAGCAAAATTGGCAATAAATTGAGGACACTGACTGTAGACTGTCAGTGGGAAGATCAGACTCCAAAGGAGAGGATTGGCCATCTGCTCTCATATGTTCCCAGCCTCCTAAGAAGACAAAGTTGCACACACTTCATATCGATGGCCATCTCTCGGATGGGGGTTACTTCAAGGGACTGCTCTTCTTCCCCCTCTTCTTCTCCTCCTCCTTTTTCCCCTTCTTCCTCTTCTTCAGCATTAAAGTAGGTATGTGGATATTCCCACAGGACCTTTCAAGATCCTCTCCAAGGCACTGTTCTATCTGGTTCTGGTACAGACATTAAACAGCTTGGCTTAAGATCAACTAAAACCCTCTTCATCTTCTTCATTTGTGATATGTGGAAAATGGAAATAAATATCATTAAAACAAAATCTGAAATGAATTAAGCTGTAAGATTTACATGACTTGGAAGCTGTTACCTCTTTGCGTCTACCAGTCAATGCTGCATCCTTTGAAGATGATCCTCCTCCCTCTGAGGCATTTCCAATTGTAGCCATCCACTGAAGCAGACAAAATCAGTCAACCAAATTACTCGACTAACCAAGAGACAACAACAGAGTCTGATGCAGGAAGGTTTTCCTTGTCTGGTTCTGAGCTTCATCTGAATGCAACCCAGATGCAGTTAATGAATTCAGTTTCAGACGAGCAAAGAAAGCAAGAATGAAATGGTGAAGAGATCTGAGCCACCATAAAAGCTATACACGTCTTACTGTTCAAACAACCCGCTGCACATTCTGAGCGCCATCGATAGCTACACATCGTGCAACAGCAACAAGGCACAGAGCAACACGGAAATCGAAATAAACACTAATTCACCTCATTTCGTTCAAACGCATTTTCAGCTTGAAGGATGACAGTTCTGAAAAGGAAAGAGATCAGATGCATGGCAAGAGAAATTGTCATTAAAACAATTTGAAATATTTTTCCAGATTAATTCTAAATGTTATTATAAAAGGTGGAAAGAATTTTTTTAGCCAATCACTTAGTGTTCCAGATTTTGGGTCTTTGCACTTACTGTCAAGAGTGGTTTTGCAGCACTCAGTTAAGATGGTTCTTTGTGTTTTTTAGCGTTAAATTAAGAGCCATCACTTATTTTCTTCTTTATAATGTACTGCTCCCTTATATTTGCACATGGCATTCCTTAGTCTAACGTCCTCGACAATGCCTGGCTGAGTAACCCACATGATTTCCACAGATCATGAGCACTCATGGTAAACTTACAATTTGTAAATGTAATCAGAAATGCGTATAGCGCTGCTTGAAGAGAAACTAATCAGAGACGCTCTCTATGCCAGCCCTACCGATGCTAAATGTAATTAAAAAAAGAATATTCATCCATCAGTAAACATTCCTCAGATGACTAGAAGAGTCACCAGTGGCAAGTTCCCACACACATGCAGAGCCCACCCTACCAACAGATTCCCAACTAGAATTGAAAGCTGACAGCATGTTCAGAGTTCCAGAAGCATGATACCATTATTTTGCCACTCAGATTTATCATTTTCATTATTTCTGAATTTATTAAGCATCGCTGTCTAATGACTAAGCATCAGCCAATGATGCTGAGCAATTGTGACTGAAATACTTGCTCAAGGTCCCTACACAGTAACCATCTCAGGGGAGAAGGCTTGAACCCGTACTCTCGGCGTTACAAGCCAAGCGCTCCAACCATTCAGCTGCCTTGCCCCATTAGCAAGAAACAGGACAGAATAAAAGACTCACTTCTTGCTGGATACTTGAGTAACTTGAAAGACAAATCGTCTGTCCTCAATGTCAATCGCTTCAATTTTGATTTGTTCATTCAAGTCTAAGATTGGACTTCCAGCAACCTAGCAGAAGACAGGAAGATCAGTTCAACAAGATGATTCCAAAACTATAATAGGAATTGTTTTCTTAGCATTAACACACAGGTGCAATGCATTAGTAACAAGTTAACCCTTTTGAATTAGGGCATGTCTGACATAAAATCTAAAGAAAGCAATTGTGTGGCAGAGTGATTATATGTTTGCATGTCACCTCAGCAGCTTCTGCTCAAACCCTTCTGTCCGTCATGACGTGACTGACAATTCATCATTGAGACACTTAAAATATAAGAAATGGCCAACCAACTGTCGTCATGTCTTCAACGGCTCTGTCAGAAGATCCTCCTGCCTTCAAGGACTTCATGAACACCTTTCAAAAAGGCTCTCCAGAGTTACTATACATAAATGTCTAGTTGTACTAAATTACAAGCCAAGCACTCCAACCATTCATCCACACTTTTCTACTTGAAATGAATGCACGTGTTCTCAGGAAGCCATTGTTTCTTGTAAGAATGGCCCACCTCGTCTTTGGTCTGGCACATGAGATTACCACCTTGAATGAATAAATATGACCGATCCCAACGCGTCGACAACAACGTCGGTTTACTGAAACAAAAGCAAATTATGAGGCAGCATTCTCTGATCCAGTGGAGAGAAGAAGACTTGGCTCAGCCAAATAACTGTCTCTGTTTCACGTCTGGTAAATAAGACACAGATGGCACACAGTTTCCACTGACCTCCATGGAAACCGGGGAAGGGAGGGTGTGCGCTAGTCAAGACCAGTCAACTAGATGGCTAGACATTTATGTTTCAGTGCAACATTCTTGTATAGTGAAGCGATGGATGAAGAACCAAGTTGAGGATGAATTTTATTGACATCCAGCATCGCACAGTGTTCGCCTGTGCACTGGTCATCGACCCTGACTGACTTCTGACCATTAACTGACTTCTGACCACTGACTGACTTTTGACCATTAATTGACTTCTGACCACTGACTGACTTCTGACCACTGACTGACTTCTGACCACTGACTGACTTCTGACCACTGACTGACTTCTGACCACTGACTGACTTCTGACCACTGACGGACTCCTTTCTACTGACTGACTTCTGACCATCAGTTGACTTCTGACCATCAATTCCTTTAAACAAAGTCTACTGCTGCTATTTATCTAATGGCACAGTTGTGGTCTTGACTGCACTTCAGTGAAAATGTCCTTCAACCTGAGGACTATGTGTCTTATGAGCTTCTAAGTGTGTTATCTTGACCTGTTTACATTTGAGGTAAAGTGAAAAACATGAATGGTACAGAGATTTCAACCGATGTTCGTCATTATGTCTCAGGTCATTTGATGAATTATAGTGGAGCTACTTAAATATAATAAAATGAATCCACTGTACGTACGTTCGGAGGAAGAGATATCCAGCCTTTTGAGACAGTGTACGATTTGGCGAAATGCTTGGCATGTCGGCCAACGGTTCGGCATAGTATCTGTGAATGCTTGCCTCTTCAATCGTCTCGATCTGCTGAGCCATCTTCTGCGATGCTTCCTTCAATTCCGCCTGAACTCTGCACATCACAGAATTCACTGAATGAATGAGTTGCAGTCAAGCAATGTTGTTTTATGGCTAAGACAAATGTAAGCTGCAATGCGAAAGTGATGCACAACTATTTTGTCCACTTCAACAGCAAAACTGAATTTCTTGTCTACAAATGTCTGATGTTACTACAAGCGAAAAGCAGCCACTGATGGCCAAATACTTGACCTTTAAGTGCTTCATCTGAACGACATTTATAAAAAGCCTCCTAAAAGCAGAGTGTACTGGACAAGCCCATGAAGATTCAGATTCAGAGTCAGTGTATACTCAGCATGTAGGGTAGATTGTCCAGTTTGAGCCGCCTGTGCCAAGAATGCTGCTGTGCAGTGATTTTCAATTAAGGCAGTTCTCAATTAAGCACAGCAGCTGATCTAATCTAATCTAATCTAAAGATGTCTATAATGATATTATTGTAATACATAATGCATTAATTCAAATCATCACAGTCAGAGAATTTACGTTGGGATCTGAGATGTAAGACACAGAGCAGATCTCTAAACATTAACTAATTTAGCACAAACAGCCAATTACCATTAATTTCAGCCTTTGTCAGTGTACACAATTAACTAATTACAGGTACACTGATGTGGATTTAGCTCGGACACCCATAACGTCTTTACCCTTGCACTGAGGCACTGATGTTGCTGACAAACTCATCGACGTCTTTCCTCAGAATGGCTTCTCGGCCGATCTCAAGGAAAGTCTTCTGTGCGTTCATGAGGCCAATGAGAGGCTCAAGCAATGACGTCTTTCGCTTGTACTGCAGCATGTTCAACGACGTATAGTAGTGCAGAGCAGTCTGAAGACAGCAACAAACATATGCACCAGCCTACTTCTCATACTCAGTACACTATTTATTTACACCAGTCTACTCAGCAAAGACCATCTGTATGCTAGTTCAGCAAAATATCCCTTCTGGGCAAATCCTCTCTTGCTCCCTCTTAATTACATCACTTGTTTATTCTCATATCATTCGTGAAATGATGCCTGCGTTATACGTCGCCTTTTCTAAATGTACTAAGTGGACCATGGAACACGCAGCATCCATCTAAGACTTCGATTACACAGATTACTCATTTTATTACGTTTTTCATATCGTTTTACCTAACTGACTAAGTATGTAATGTTGAGCGAGGAATCATGTACCCAATGCATACATGATCCCACAAGAACAAGAAATCTTCATGCCAACTGAGGTCTGTTTTATCATTTAAATTAATTTCTCATATTTATTTCTGCTATTTCTGGATCGAGCAAAGTTTTCTTGTGCTGCAACTCAGCAACAAAGCATCAATGAATGGCATTAAGCAAACGTGCATTAAGGCATCTATTACAGACAAAAACAGCAGACGGAGAACGAGAGCAGACAGAGGATGAGAGCAGATTACTGACCTGATGGAATTTCTTTCTGGCAACATAAAGGTCATCGACCACTTCCTGGCGTGCTTTGTCTTGTTCTTTCTTTTTTGGAAATCTCATGTAAGTGGCCAAGGAACGCTCGTGTTCTACACAAAACAAACAGTCGACTTCAGTCCACTGTTCAGTCCCTTTGCAGAGCATATTAATATCAATGTTCCATCGCTAAACACTGTTACATTGGCATTGATCTGATAATCAAGATAACCTCTTGCAATAAGAAATTCTGCAACCATGCACGTACATTGTACACAACTGCTGAAAGAGAAATAAACCATGTCAGAGCTTTACTAGACCTCATCATGAAGCCCCCCCTCACTCGGAAAATTCCTTACCATCACTTGCTGACTGGAAAACTTCTTTTAGCGTTAGGATTTCTGAAAAAATACAATAAAAAATGAAAGAGAAATAATGGGCACAGTTTAGGCTATCAGGATTTCAAATGAAATAAACACCATCTTCCTATCTATGCTTCTCTGTGCGATTTTCTGTGTCTTATTCTCTCTCTGCCTGCTTGTCTTGATCTTCTATCTTTTCCTCTTGTCTCTCTACCTGTCATTTGTCCACCTCTTTCCTTCTGTTTCTCAGCATATCTGTCTCTCTGACAGTCTGTGTCCCTCTCTGTCTCTCTTTATATATTTGTGTCTGTCTCTGTCTGTTAGTCACTCTCTCTGTCTATCTTCCTCCATCCCTTCGCTTCCAATTTATCTGCCCCAAACTGTAATAATATGTATCTGCAAAATTCTTCAGTACAAGAAGCTGCTCAGAGCACAGACACCAGTATACGCTACACAACAGCCCAATGTGATCCAGTGTGTTTTTAGAGTCATTTCTCTCCTTCACCATTGTTTCCAAGTGTTCTGGATGGTGTCTGGGTGTTTTTTATCAAAGACTTGAATGCCGCCAGAGGACACGTTCACCCTCAAGGGGTTTCAGGTTACCAGCTGGACAGTGTCACGACAGTCCTTGGATTCATGCTGACCAATCTATTATGAGACACTCCATGACCATTTGGTCAGCTGCTGAAGAATGTCATCCTCCATAAACCTTGTGGCTGATGAATGGCCAGACGCAGCATTTCTTCCACCATCTGCGAGAAATTGCTTGGCGCTGGAGTTCATGTGTCGCCTATAGTCGCTCCTCTTCTTCGACGCTCTGCAGTCAATGAACTCTGAACATGGAGTCTACCATCAGCTCTGGTTGGGAATCCATCAAAAGTTGGGCTCTGGGCTCTGTGTGTCTGCAGGAGTTCACCAGTTGTGACTCTTCTAGCTATCTGAGGAGCACTGTATGCTTAATGATTAATGGTTTTTTAATCACTGTAACATCATTTAGGCTCGTGCAGGCAGCACATATGTGCGGTACTTAGAAGGTGCTAGAGTAAGTATTGGCATGCAATGCATACATACATACAAATACCACGTTGCTAATACATTATCCTTTTACCTGCAAGTCATGGATTCAAACCCCATGTGAAGTGACCACTCTTTTCAAACCATGTTATGTCTAAACAAAGGATGCGTAGTTTTTGGATTGCAACTCACATTTGATGCTTTGGCTGAGAAAGACATTGTTAAACATGAAGACCTTGCTTCTACCCACAAAGGTTTTTGCAGGCACAGTTAAGGACCTTGAGAACACAGTGATGCAAGTACAAAGTAGGAATTTCTGCAAGCACTATTAGAATGCAGTGTGCTAACTAATGTTCAAGGATGCTGCGTGGACAAAACAGTGAACATCTTATCAAGTTATTATAACAGGTTTTCACCTTTTCTTTTGAAATGCCTAAAACACTGTTAATAAATAAAGCACCAAATGCTGTTCGCTTACATCTCAAGCCACAACGATCCTCTTGCACACATTCACATGCACTACGGCAACGTCACTTGAGCCAAACCCTTTCCCACACTAATCAACTACAGCTGGTTTCAAACGCTGCCACTTGGCCAACAGGTGGAATACCTAGGTTTGTGCATCTACCCAGTTTCAAGCGGGAAGGACTACACTGGTAACCTATGCAGAAGCGCATTAACATCTTATCGCTTATGTGAAATTGTCTTGCAGGCTGTGCTCCATCTAATCTTAAGCAGTTCTGTCTCAATCTCTTGTCCATCGCTGGCCACAGATTTCTTAACTCAGCTGCAAAAGGCAACCTCATTGTCCCAGCTCCTACGTCCACAGTCCAGCAGAGCACCTGGGCTGTGATTGACCCATCTCTTTTAGAATAAGTTGTCTAGCAACCTATGACATGAACTCCTAGGTCTCTCGTTGCCTCTTCCTGCAAGCACTTAAGACCATCCTTTTCAATCGTGGTTTTGTGGCATCAGGTCAGAAGTGTTCTTGATGAGTTTCTCTTGAAGCGGCACTATATAAATTGGCAAGTACAATTACAACATACTGGAATTTGCAATGAGGATACAGAAGTTAAAGATTATTGTGGCCATAAAATCCTTCAATCTATAAGCCTTGCTTTCAAGGATTTATTTTGGATGACATAGACACTCTTTTGCTTACTTAAAATGGATAACACAGAGTGCTTCAGAAATGCACCATACAAGCATCTCAATACATAAATAGTCAGCATCAGCCACTGCAAAACTAACGCACCATCTAGATCGGCCTGAAGGAATTTGTTGATAGGAAACATAGTGCTGTCACCAAGTTGAGTGAACAACACTTGCTGGACGGAACTCAACTGAAACACACATCATCGAATTATATAGAACATCTTCAGCATATTATATCAAATAATACAAAACTCTGTCTAGACAGTTATTGAATAATTTGCCTACAAGAAGAGCAACGTTTGACTGGCTTTGTTCCATCATCTTTTCAAATACATCTTCTCATGTTACCAGCATACATATGAGAATCTTTTCAGTCTTACAGCGACCCTTCTATCAATACATAAGGCATCATCAACTGATGTTGCATGCAGTCTATCGCACAGGAGATCAGTGAGACACAGAGAAAGATGGCTGAAGCATGAGATATACGCTGGAAGAGGTCGGGTGGGGTACAGCCATATGACAACAGAATCTCAGCATATGACAACAGAATCTCAGCATAAGACAACAGAATCTCAGCATATGACAACAGAATCTCAGCATATGACAACAGAATCTCAGCATATGACAACAGAATCTCAGCAGAGTAAATAGATTCAAGAACTGCATTCTTAAAATTCAACTCAGCCACTAGAAACATTCTCTCATCAACAAAAGTTTTTTGCAGCAAAGTTAAGCATCTTGCTGCCAATTTAAAACCTCTGGCAACTTTGACAGAGTTGGCTTTGAGACACTTGTCTGAAAGGAAATTAAGTCATTGCAACTAGAAACCAATGAATTTTTAACAAAATTTATGCCAACATACATCCATACATCCACTCTTCTCATCGTCCCAAATTGCTCAACGAAAGTAAACAATCAGACATGTTAAATGAAATGAACCTCACAAGCAGCAAGATAGAGTTGAACTCACTTCATCCAAGAATACTGCAAATTGGCCAAGTGTGGAAGATAGAATACTTTCATCGCTTTCAAGAGGAAAACGCTAAAAATGAAGAATTTCAGAAATTTGGCAAGTCTTATAACAAAGAAAAGCACATACTCTAAACAGGTAATCTGATTTGCAAATTGTAAATATCTGCTTAATAAAAAAATGCCAGGTTCAGCATAAACGGATCTTAATTACTGTGGGCCCATTTACACCTCAAACCATTCTAAATTCCTTCTCTCATTAGTCTGACTAGGTTATCAGAGGCAATTAATAAGGTCAACCTCTCACCTTGTTATCGATTCAGTCAATGAAAATATTGGGGTGGCTGAAACCACAGTGTTTCAGTTATTAGAAGGATTCAAACCTAATAGAATTTTACATGGATGGGTTTGGTACTGCAAAAACCACAGCAAAACCAGAAGTTTGAATAATTTAGAGCATAAATTGACATTCTTCAACTGATTTCAGAACAGCAGATCAGAAACCAGTAGAAGTTGAGAAAAATATCAGAAAGCCACCTGTTGGTCATAAGCTTTCAGATGAGATGACAGGCACTGCGTTGCTGCACACAACTCTTTCTAAAACACCAAAGAATTTCTTAATGAATAGTAGTCTCTTTAAAGTAACATTTTGTAGCACAGTGTAAAGGAGCTGGCACTGTTTGTGAGCCTCGTCTGTGTTCGGTTCTGGCATGAAGCTCCTCTTCCTATAAGAACACCACTCAACGACCTACTGCTACTTGAGGAGCTCAGTAAATACTCAAATATGACAGTGGCGAAGGCTGCCTCGACCGCATTCGGCAGGCATCTCTGGAATGTTTCACAAATTTTGGTCAGCCTGTCGTTTGACAACAGAATTGGAGCGGATGTGAAAACACTGATGGTGACAAACCTCGGTCTTCCACAGCCATTGCTTTGATGCAGCAGTACAATTCATTGGTGACAAAGAATGAAGAGCTCCAAGGCCACCCTGATGAAGATCACAGACGACAGTGAATGCGTTATACAAGAAAAGTAAGAAAAGTTCCAGCAACATTGAACATTTTGGAGCCTTCTCTTATTTTCATTGCTGCAATATATGTTTTAATTCAACTCAAAATCTGCTTCCTGTTCTTCACTGCAGATTACCGATTTGATGCTTAAATGGTGAAAACACCATGACCTTGAGCGACCTCTAAATACTCATCAATCTCTCTAAAATTTGTTGGGTAGCCACAGAACAAAAACAGGGTTGTGGAGTGCAACTGAGAAAATTCATTTTTCTGGACCACCCTAACATACATACATACACATATACATACAACACACACATACATACACACATACATAAATATATGCACACATACACACATACATACATAAATACTTACATACATACATACATATACATACACACACATACATATGTACAAACATACATACACACATACATACATACCTACACACATTCATACATATACATACATACACACACATATATACACACCCACACACACATACATACATACACACACATATATACATACATGCATACATACATATATACATACATACATACATATTCATCTACACAAATACATATGTACATACATACTTACATAAAATCCAAAGGTTAACGTAATAATACTCTTGTTTAAATGCCTTTAAAGAAACTTCTCAGAAGCGTGGTTGTGATCTTGATGAATCATACCACTGACGTGTAAACATCACCACAACAATCCATCACCAATCCATCACAGCAAACACGATGAGTGGACACCAGATGGCGTGGCAATCCATCCAAGTACTAACCTGGCTTGATCTGTCTTGGCTTTGCTGCACCTGCCAGTAGTTATATGATCAACAAAAGCAAGCAGGCACACTGTACGTGAACAGACGATGGATCATGATCGCTTCAAAGCTTCTTCTGCATCAATTCTGTTAGAGACAGTTAGAGATGCTGTGTCACTTAGCTTACCTGAGCACAGAAGATGCGACTGAAGCACCGTTGAAGAGATACGATATACGAGCGCAACATCAACACATCCGTCTCAAACAGTTGCAGCAGACTCCTCGTCTTTCACGACAAACAACAGAATAGCTTTAAATGAAGGCAGTTATTTAATTCTTTGCACTTAAACCATCTCAGAGAACATGCATCCATGTACCCATGTCTCTGGCTAATATTTACTGACTCTGTGCATAAAATATGTCGCTGGTGAAAATAAAATCTTCAAACTGCGTTAGTCCTCGGCTGAAAGACCTTTGAGGCAAAATACAAACACATCAGATGGAAGTGTCTCAAGCACAGATGGCAATTTGCCATGGCAAGAAGTATTTTTGCCAGGACAGTGGCAAAAACTGGCAACCATGGCAAATTCTTAAAAACCTAACATGCACATGCTGTGGTGATGTTAGTTTTGATGTTAACATGATAGTTGAGAAAATGTACATATATACATACATACACAATTACACATGTCATCTAATACCGACTGGCCAGTGTATCTCAATCGAGTTGTCATTCATCTGTTAGACATATAAATGACGTCACTGCCACACAAGTACTGGCCTCGATGTCTTGGCTTCTTTTTCTGTTCTTGCTTAGTCTGGAAACCAGCGTGGTGCTAAGGTGGAAAGCGATTTTGAAGGCAATGATGGTCATACATGTAGGATCCTTATGATTCTTTATTCAACCAATGGAAATAATAGTAATCGTAATTCTGATATTTTTACAGTGCCCAACAAAACCCACGTCACGGGGACCAGCTTATTCGCAGGCATGTTACCAAACATTTACTTGTTTACCAAGCATTTCCTTGTTTACTTAATGTAGGATTGTGCAGGAACAGAAGCAGGATAGTACAGTTTAAAAAGCTCAGTTTTCAGCCTAGCATGAAATGCTCCAGGACACAAGGCTGGCAGAGGAGAATTCGCAATGACAGGTGAAAACCGAGGATAAACAAACTGGCAGAGATCTTATGGGATGTAGACTCTATGACAGGAAGAAACCGAAGCCAAGATACAGAAAGATATAACGAAGAACGTGTAGATCGGGGCGATTAAATTGCGAATAACTCGTGAATGTAAGCAGACTGAAAAGTTTGAAGGGTATTGCAGCTATGAGACACGATTTTGTACTGGATGCGCCGAGGGACCTTAAGCCATTTAAAGTTCGCCGATTACCAGCTGGCCACCATGTCACCTCTGGTAACCTGTTTCATACAGCTTTACTGCAAACACTCGATAGGCCTAAGGAGTTACGTTTCGGGGCGCTTTAACAAATGCGGAATTTACAATTACTATTTACGATTAATGGACTCGACAGGCCTACGTCACCCTGATCTCAAATTGGTTTAGCAAAAATATTTCGAAGGCATATAAATTTAGTATACCTGTGGTCCATCCTCAAACGCATCTTCTAAGTGTAATTTCTCGATGTCGGGCATTTTAATCTTTTCTTTAAAAAATAATTACACAAAACACTTTAAATCTCAGGATAAACATCTCTTACAGATGTTGCTATGGCCTGACATTGACAATCCTCCAAAATAGTCCTCATATCGAGAATTTTTCTTTGTAGAGGTAGATTCGTGGTTCTTTAGTCTGCTGGTATTTTTTACCACGATGGTATTAATTATTAATTTTTTTGCCCCGAGGTATTTCTGATCCCTCAGGGAGCTGAAAAATTATCCGGATGAAAAAATTGTATTCTGGGATGGCTAATCTTCGTTGATGTCAGACTCCTCAAAAGTGCCCTGGAAGGCAATCAAATTAAAACGTTGAATTGTGCAGGCAACACGTTGGAAAAGGAAAGCGGTCTCTCTTGGGTCTCCTGAAACCCTGGGCAAGTGTCCACCCAGATTAGATAAGAATTCCTGGCCCTGTAAATTTATCGGGCCAAGGGTCTCGAAGGCCAAAGGGATGAACTGATAAGAAGCCGATAAATCGGTATATTTGGTGATCTTCCTCTGAGCAGCCAACTCTGCCGCTGAGCCTGCATTTGTGGCTATGTGAGGCAAGTAAGAATCAGCCAAAGTGTCAACAACAGTAACATCCCAGACCATAGACCTGCCCGCCTGCCAGGGAATAAGAGTAGCGCCATCTGGGCGTTTACCGTCGGATCTCGAAAGTCCAACTGGTTCTTTAGAGGAAGGGAAACCCGCTTTCACTAAAGCTCGCCATAATTAGATCATTTAGAGCTGCGTGTCTGGCAGTCCTACCGTGTCCAAGACGACAAGCCATACCATGAGAACCATCAGTCAAGGCCATTAAACCACAAGGGCACCTATGAGTGGTGCAGATCTCAGCACCGAGGCGCAAACCCACGGCCACTCGTACTGCCTCATCTCCGAGTCTTAGACCACAGGCACTTATTGGAAGGGCAAACAGCCAGTCACTAGAATGAGGTGAAGCCACCGCCATGACCCGCGCCTTGTGATAGTCCGTTACGGCAGATGCTTGTAGGTTGTCAATGTCCTTCATAATTAAAGGACGATCCCATGCTGATTGTTTATGTGCAACTGGGTCGTCTGGAAAGGGTACATTTGATACCAAACTCCATTGGGACCTGGCCATAAGAAAGGCATCATCTCTGACAGCGTCAGTACCGGATCCGGCCAGGATGGATGCCTGGAGAGGCGTGGTACCTGCGGCTGAGGCCAAAAAGGCTGGAAGTGCCAGCGAGGTTGCACACCTAATACACAATCCACCATCCTTAACCGGGAGCGAGGCCTGAAGCCAGTGCATGTCCGACAAAGCCAAGTTCAAGGTGCTCGAGAGGCCATCTCGCAGTACAAGATCAAACACGCTCAAGCACGAGTGGTCCATACAAGGGGTACATCTGAGGGTGTGAAGCAAAGTAGGTGAGCTAAGAGAGCAGCGAAGAAGGACGAGGGCATCATGCCTACCAATAGATGCTAGGCGCGAGACACCGACCCTGAGTTCTGAAACTCTGGTCTCCAGAACAGACCTGAGGGCTCCCCCGAGAGATAAAGGTGCTCCCAAGAGGCAGGCATCATCTGGTAATGTTGCTGAAAAGTGGTTTAGTGGGTCCGGAAGAATGGGATGTTGAGCTTGTGAAATGACCTCGCATTTTGTGAAGTTCAAAGTCAGACCCATTGCACCAGCTTCTGACATGATAACCCTCACATCCCCACCAACAACAGAGATCTTACCGCCCAGAGTTAGGTCATCAAGATAACCCAGTACCAGGGAAGAGGACAGACGTGAAAGCAGCGGTTGCAGAGGCAGACAAAAGAGGAGTGGACCCAAAGGGTCCCCCTGCTGAGGGCCAGTTTGTGATAAGATGGAAAAGTCGCCAAATTTTAAAACTGAAGGTGTTCCATAAGCAAGACGACAGCATGGGTATAGTTCAAGGATCAGATTTGCCACCGCTTCCAGCATAGGCCTACGATGAAGACTGTTAAAAGCGTTGCTAAAGTCAAGCTTCACCAACACCGAGTCTTGTGGCAAGCAAGCAAGAAATCGACGGGTGGCATGAACCGCCGCTTCGCAGCCGCCAGGAGTGCCAACCCTGAGTTGCAGAGGAGAGAAGTAACCGGACAGGTTGTTCAAAGCAAAAGAATTAGCGCATTTAGAGGCCAGGCGGGGCCAAACATATCCTTTGGCAATGGGGCGGAGCCCACCTGACTTCTTCCTTAAGGCCATTAAAGTACCACCAAAAAGAATGGGAGTGATTGTGCTTTGACAGGAGCCTTCCAACAGAAGATTAATAAGAGAGGTAATAGAGCAAAGAACCTCATGGCCAGTTTCCTTACATGTAATCAGGTCCAAGATATGTTTTGGTCACAACCCATCAGGGCCACCCGAGGAACCAGCCGGAAAGGAACGGACCGCATGCAGAATATTCTGTTCTGTAACCTGAAAAGCTGAGAGGTTTTGATTTAAAGGTGGTATGTCCTTATCTGTGCGAGAGGGAATGGGGTGCTTGGCCTGAAGGTCTGCAAAGGATGTCGGGTCTGCCCGGACTGGTTGTTCCTCCGAGCACAAAATCCGCACCGCTGCTCTGATGTTACCATCTTCCAATTTAGCGGTCACAGCTGATGCTATAGCTTCTGGACTCTGGGGTCCCTCATTGTGGCGCCCATTCCGCTTAACAAAAGCAATCGGTGCCGAAAATTGGGCATTGGAGTTCATCTCGGCGGTGAAAATGGCAATTCTCTTTTTGATAATAGAGGTTGCATTGTGGCGTCTGCCTCTTCTTGCTGGGGGAACTAAGATGAAACTGCTAAAAAGCAGAAGAGTATGCCAAGTATCTGGATTGGTGGGGTCAGACAAGATGCGATTTATAATCTGAGAGACTAGATGGCCCAAAGAGGAACGAGCGGCCTTGGGAATGTGTTTTATGAGCCGGCATGCAGGGTTAGGATGAACAAAAAAGGACTCATCATTGAAGTGAGAGGGGGCTCCACTGTTGGGGCAGGACCCAAAGGATCCGGCAGGGCCACCCCTCCCTGCGCGCACAAAGACTGACCCGAGGCAACAAGCCCGTCACCCCCGCCTGGAGTGTCTGAAGGGATGACGGACAACGGTGGTTTATGAGATCCCGGGCATGGACTATCACGAGGGCCGTGTTTATGTACCAACCCATCGCCCCGGTGCACCTGTCTAATGGCATGGCAGTGGCTACAAATGCCCTTAGCCTTCTGGCAAGTCTGTGATAATGGCCAAGTCTGACCTTGTGATAAAGACATGACATGGTCAGAAAAGCAGGCTACAAAGCCCGGCTAACATGGCGAAAAGGTATGGCTATGATACACGTAAACAAGGGGGCGGAGCAGGTCACCGCGTGCGTAGATAAAAGTGGTGTGTGTGAATATAACTTTAGGCAATTGTGCAAAAAGAACCTACAGCAGGAGTTGAAAGACAAAATTCTTACCAACTCAAAACAAGACTTTCAACGAAATAACGAGCGAGAATTATGGTAGAATAAAAGCAAGACCTCGCAGAGGAAAAATGCCGCCATCTTGAACGAAGGGCCATCCCATTATTATTATTATTATTATTATTATTATTATTATTATTATTATTATTATTATTATCATCATCATCATCATCATCGTCATCATCATCATCATCATTATTATTTATTAGAAATTTCTAGAGCGCCCGTGTCGAATTCACACGGCAGCAACCGATGGCACATCAAATTTGTATCCAGAAGTTCAGCCCACCATTCTGGAATAAACTCCCCCCAGAACTGCGATAGTTTTCTGACCCATCATACAAACTCACCGATGCTCCACCGCTTGCAATTTCTGCTTCGGCCTTTCACTCAAAACCGAAGACATTCCTCTTCCACAGATCCTATCCTGACACCCTTCTTCCTCTTATCTCTCTCTCCAACCCCAAACATCACTCACCGTAGCTGCCACGCTCTCTCTGCCTGACTCTTGTATCTTGATCTGGAACCGAACCCTTTTGCCTATCGATTTTGTTTTGACCGAGCGCCTGTGTATAAGCTTGTCCCCGCGGCGCGGCTTTCGGCGGGCGCTGTATAAATCTTGGAATTACGATTACGATTACGATTACTAAGACAGAGAGGGCCTACCGCGAAAAAGCCAACTGAAAAGGTAAGTCTTAAGTCTTAAGTCCAAAATTATAATACTAACCTTATGTAAGTTGGATTTGAAACAATGTCGATTTACTGAAGACACGTAGCAGCTGTAACTTATAAGCTAGTAGATGTAAAATAGGGGTTTTGATCCAGTTGACCTTTTTGCACTTTGACTGAGTAAGCCTCCAACAATCCTAACAAGGCTTCCACGGGTGGTTTTTTCTCAGTTTTCACGTACTTAGCCCCATCTCGTCCAGAAAGCCTTCCACAGAATAATTTGTAGTAACCTCCTTTCAACCCATAAAGGCTTAGAGGAACCGAATTTTTCCAATTAGAGAATAATTTTGGTTGTATGAAACAAATTCTTGACGAAAATTTGATTATTAGAAAAATTCTTTGACGAATTTTTGCAAATCTTATTATAAGAAAAATTTTTTGATGAAATTCTATTTAGAGTTACGTTAACTTAGTGATTGTAAGAAAAAATCTTTGACGAACTTTTGAAAATCTTTTTGGTTATTACAAGAAAAAGTAACAACGTGGAAGGACTCCCACGGTTTGTTTTACGCAAAGAACTCGAAAATCAACTTTTGAGTGATTACCGCGCGGAAGTAGCTCCTGGTCACAGGCTAGAGAAAGATGCATTGGCATTTTTGAGCTCCATGGCACCAAACATCGAGGCACAGCTTCGCGAAGAGTTGACCAGACGAAGAGGTTTTAAACACACGCAAGTACTAACTGCTGAGCTGGAAAAAATGGTATTAACCGCTGGTCAAATATACGACGAGAATGCGGGCCCCGATACTATCGCCACGACGGCTTATTTTCGAAGTGCGGCCGAACCCGTTCTCATCGCGGACGACATCCGAGGTAGTGTACAGGCGGCCAAAAACGAGATGCTAAAAAATCTCGAGGAATACACCAACGAGGGATCGGGATGGAGACTTCGGCGAGTTGTGGCATTGCCAAGTATCGACCATTTCGAGCTAGAAGCTATTTTCCCACACCGAAGTATATTCCCCCGCGTTCAGCATCATCACAAGGGATGGTAGGTGCGACAAGGAGGTCAGATGCAGGCTAGGAAAGGCCAGCGCGGTATTTGGAAAACTAAGTAACATATGGAGAAACAAGGGACTAAGCCTACACATCAAAACAAGACTATACAAGGCCATAGTCCTATCTACCCTGCTATACAGCTCCGAGACTTGGCCGATGACAGTTGCAAACCTGAAGAGAATGGAGGCAGCACATCACCGCTGGCAGCGAAAGATCTTGGGAGTCACGTGGAGAGACATGGTGAGGAATGAGGAGATCAAGAGAAGAACGGGATGGAGAGAATTGAAGAGATGATGAAGAGAACAAGACTGCGATGGTTGGGACACCTGCACCGCATGGATGAGGACAGAATCCCGAAGCAGGCATTGGACTGGGCCCCAGACGGGTGGAGAAGGAAGAGAGGAAGACCAAAAAAGAGCTGGAGGAACACGATCACAAAAGACCTCACAGATGGAGGACTGACGTGGGAGAAGGCTGCCAGAGCTGCTCAGGACAGAGAAGGATGGATAACCTGTATCGCCCAATGTGCGACGGCACGTGGAGGGACTAAGGTCTAAGGTCTGTTATTAATGTGCAGAATACGGACAACCGCTGTTTTGAGTGGGCTGTATTATCGGCAATGTATCCGGTAGAAAAACACACCGAACGTCAAACTAAATATCGAGACCATCTCGCGAGTTGAACTATACAAAAATCACCTTTCCAGTGAAGGTGACGGATATCGATCGTTTCGAACGTCAAAACCGAACTATAGCCATAAGCGTGTTTGAGTGGGAGAAAAAACCGGACCGTATCCGATCCGCATTTCTACCAAGACTAGAGTCCACAACATCGATCTTTTATTACTAACCAAAGCTGAAAACCAACATTATGCCTGGATTAAATATCTAGCCCGCTTGCTGTACAAAAACAGTGGTTTCAAATGTAGGAAACATCCATGTCGTCGCTGCCTTCACGTATTTTCCACCGAAGCTCTTTTAACCAGTCACATCATAGACTGTCAGGGCATTAGTAAGAAACCGCAGCGAATTGAAATGCCCGAAGAAGGAAAAAATATTCTCAAATTTCAAAACCACCACAAACAAACGAGAGTTCCATACATAATCTACGCCGATTTCGAAGCGTTAAATGTGCCAGTAGAAGGTGCAGCCATGAATCCCGATGAAACTAACACCAGACTTATCGCCAAACAAAAACCTTGCAGCTTTTGTTATGTGGTAGTTCGCTGCGACGGTCACATAAATCCACCTGTACTTTATCGAGGTGAAAACGCTGTAGAAGAATTTTTGTTATATTTGCAAGACGAACTTGCTACTATCGAGGAAAGTTTGACCGACAAAGCAGACATAACGATTACGGCGGCCGACTGTCAAGCTTTTCTAACGGCAACTACGTGTTACATTTGTGATAAAGCGATGGACGATGATGATAAAGTTCGCGATCATTGCCACATCACCGGTAAGTATCGTGGAGCTGCTCATAACATTTGTAACCTCAAACTGCGAATTTACCCAGACAAATGTAAAGTGCCAGTTGTTTTTCACAATTTGCGAGGCTGTGATAGCCATCTTATCATGCAGGCGTTAGGCGATTGTAAAGCGGTTAAGGACCAAAAAATCAGCTGCATTCCGAACAACATGGAAAAATACATGAATTTCAGTCTGGGGCGGTTACAGTTTATCGATAGTCTTCAATTTTTAAACAGCTCGTTGGACAAGTTAGCGGGAAATCTTTCACCAGCAGACTTACGAGTTACCAACAGCTCCATCGATGACGTGGAAAAACTTAAACTTTTACAGGGTAAAGGAATTTATCCATACAAATACATAGATGACTACCATCGGTTCGATGAAGAAAATCTTCCACCACCAGAAGCCTTCAACTCCAAACTAACCCGCGAAAAATTTCCGATGTGGATTATCAACATGCCCAACGAGTGTGGGAAGTTTTCGATTGTAAAACTTTGGGCGACTATCACGATTTATATCTTCGTACCGATGTTCTACTCTTAGCCGATGTTTTTGAAAGTTTTCGAGGAACAGCGCTAAAACACTACGGCCTCGACCCGGCTAACTATTTCAGTTTACCGGGAATGGCTTGGGATGCATTGCTAAAAAAAAACTAAAATCGAGCTCGAACTCTTAACGGACATCGACGTGCATCTATTCGTCGAGAGAGGGCTTCGTGGTGGAATTTCGATGGTATCCAAGCGATTTGCAAAAGCAAACAATCCTCAATGTCCCGATTACGACGTTTCAAAACCAAACAGCTGGATCGCATATTTAGATGCAAATAATCTCTATGGCTGGGCAATGCAACAACTTTTAGCTGGACAAGTCCAACTTTGGATGAAGTGCTAGCAACATCCGATGAAGCACCAGAAGGTTTTCTACTTGAAGTTGGCATGGAGTATTCGAAAAATCTTCGTGACGCCCACAAAGATTATCCTCTAGCTCCAGAAACTCTAACCGTTCAAGAAACATGGCTCAGCGATTATCAGCAGACACTCGTGGCCGAACTAGGAAGAAAATTCGTAGATTGTCAAAAGTTGATTCCAAGCCTTCGCAAAAAAGAGCGATACGTGGTTCATTATCGAAACCTGAAATTATACCATTCGTTGGGCATGCGAATCAACAAAATTCATCGTGCATTAAAGTTTCGACAAAAAGCTTTGATGGCGACATATATCGAGATGAACACTCAGCTTCGCGCAAAATCAACATCGGATTTTGAGAATGACTTCTTCAAGTTGGCCAACAATGCCGTTTTTGGTAAAACGATGGAAAATTTGCGCAAGCGCATCAGGGTCGATTTGGTAACAACCACGAAAGAGGATAAGTTACGCCGTCTGATTTCCGATCCCGCTTACATATCACACAAATTTTTGATGGCGGTCTTGTTGCAGTTCATAGCGCTAAAATCAAGTTGAAACTCAATCGACCGGTCTACATTGGTCAAGCCTTTCTTGATCTCAGCAAAGATCTTATGTACGACTTTTGGTATAACGAAGTCAAAGCGAAGTATGAAAATAAGGCTCAATTGTTATATACCGACACCGACAGCCTACTTTTCAAGTTGAAACGTCAGACGTTTATGCCGACATGTGGGACAAAAACGCTTGTACGATTTCAGTGAATACCCACAAGATAGTCCATACCACAACAATGAAAACAAAAAAGTTGTAAGACGAATGTAGCGGTTTTCCCACTGCACAATTCGTGGGCTTACGACCAAAAATGTATTCCATAATGAGAGCGAGTGGCGAAGAAATTCGGAAAGCAAAAGGTGTTCAGAAGGCCGTCGTAAAAAAGACTTATGCCACGATCTGTACAAGCAAAGTTTGTTCGAGCAAAAAGAGTTCAAACATACACAGGTCCTAATTCGAAGTCATGGTCACCAATTAGGTCTTTGCGAGCAAAATAAAATCAGTCTTTCTCCCCTGGACACGAAAAGTGGATAGCGCCAGATGGAATTTCAACGCTTGCATACGGACATAATTTTATCGATTTGGAAGATTATTTCAACGAGCTTTTCTACGATTGAGAATTCTATCTGGTGGTAATTCAGTTTCCATCTGAACGATAATCAGCTCTTCGCGTACAAACCCGCGAGCAGGTCCATTCGTTAGATAGTAGAAAGCCAGCTGACCAACTTGTCGGACAACATTCGAAATGGTGTGAATCGTGAGCGACCACACAGGATCGGTGGCTCGTTTTCTTTCACCACCTTCGAGTTCACCGGGTGCATACAAATATCGAACCAAAATATCGTGTCCGAGAATAGGTTCGTTCAGACCAACGACACGACCAGTTGAAAGAGAGGATTTTCGTGCCACTCGCGCAGTTTTAATCGAGTCGATCGGTTTTTTTACCGGTCAACCTAGTTGGTTCGTCGTTCAACGCAGCCACTACTTGAGGTAACTGATGAACCCATTCAGCCGATCGTTCTGTTGACCCATGAGCAGCGAGAAGTAACTCGAGCGTATTGCGCCCCAAAAAGTCGTTCTGCTAAAGTACGATTAAAACGTTCGACAATTCCTTGTTGTCGATGATTACCAGCTTGTCCACGTCTTACATGCACTTTTCGCTTTGCTAGCAGTTGTGAAACAGCGCCAATAAATTCGCGTCCAGGATCGACCTGAAGAAGTCGAGGCCAAGTTAACAGTCCACGTTTATGAATTCGATTTAATGCAGCGGCAACTTCGACGGCACTTTTGTCGGTCAACGGTTCAGCCTCTTTATATCGCGAGGCGACATCGACGACGGTCAGGGCATATTTGTACTTCTTTTTGCCGACTTTATCGTGAGTTAAATAAAGTAAATCAGCCTGGTGAACGGCATTGGGTCGATCTTCGTCAAAAATTGGACGAGGTATGTGACGCGGTGCTGGTAAATAAATTTGCCATATAGCTTGTTTTTTCAACCAATTACGAGCATCAATTTTGGAAATTTTAGCGGCTGAGGCAAGTTTGCTCACTGCGGCTGTACCTCGCCAATACCCCTTAGGCTGTAGTAAATTGTGGAAAGTTTTTCAGCCATCTATTTACTCAGAAAATTACGTTTAACAGACAAGCGCGAACTTTTTCTTAACAGCTTTAACAACTTTTAACATCTTTTAACAACTTTCTTAACAGTTTTTTAACAGTTCCTACTCCCATTTCCATCCGATATTTGCCGACGTAATAGCCGAAACGAGTTTGGCGTCTTTTTTCTCATATTCCGGAACATCATCGGTGAGTGCAATTTTTGACGCCGCCGCAGCTAAACTGTCGTCCGCGTGATTACGTCCAGCGGTATCTTTATGTTGTGCATAAGCAACATCGTGGTGAAGACATGCACGATCGAGCTGATTAACGCCACGATAGCCTTGTGACAATCGTTTATCGAGTTTTGTAAATGGACCACAGAAAGAGTATTTTCCGGTGTTTTGAAAGCTACCACCCGGAATTTTTTCCGAAGAAATATCAGACGGAAGTCTCATGTGCATCTCCGGTAGAGGCAGAAAATTCATCGCGCTGTTTAAAAATCCTCTGCCCGACGATTTTTTTCGACCAAAATCTGACTTTTCTTAGTACCACAAACGGAACAAGTTCCTTTCATAGCGGGTCGACCATTTCGAAGCACTACGCTTGTCACATTTAAAGTTTCCGTACGTTTTTTACATCGGAAGCAATACATTTTGACTTATATAAAAACTGACGCTTGAGTTTAGATGGAGATAACAAACTTCGATCTTGAAACCAAAGATAAGTCGCATCACCACTGGTTACTTCCATCCAGCATTCGCTGTATAATTTGCGGACCCAGTGGTTGTGGCAAAACAAACTTACTGCTCAATCTTCTTCTCAAAAAGGGCTATCTGACGTTTGACCCTTTGCATCTATATTCAAAGTCGTTGGGACAAGAAAAGTATCAATTTCTTCGAGACTGGGCAACACAGCTTGAAAAAGTGGCTGGAAAAGAAGTTGCATCGTTTCAATCTTCGTCCGATGATATTATTCCGGTCGAATCTCTCGATAAAAATAAGCGAAGCATCATGGTCTTCGACGACGTGATGCTGAAAAAACAGGGACCAATCGGAAAATATTTCACCATGGGACGTCACGGCGGTGCGGACTGTTTCTACCTGACTCAGAATTATTTTCGAATTCCAAAACAAGCGATCCGCGATAATGCCAACCTTATCATCATTTTCAACCAAGACACCAAAAATCTGCGAGCAATTCACGATACGTTCGTAGGTGGCGATATGCCATTCGACGAATTTCGTGCTTTTTTCAACGAGTGCGTCGCTCAGCCTTATGGTTTTGCAGCGATCGACCTTACGACTAAGCCTTACGAGGGAAAAAATCGATGCGGATTTGATCGTTTTTACATACCCAAATCGTGTATTTAAACATTTTCGGACACATTTATATCCACATGTCATGTATTTATACAAGTTTCAACCACTACTATATCTACATGTCATGTATTTATACAGAGTTTAACCACTACTATATCTACATGTCATGTATTTAAACAATTGTAGACGATTACGTAAAACAAAATGTGGACTAAAGTGACAACGAAACAAGATAGAGATGCGTTGGCTCAGGATTACCTGGCACGTAAAAATCGACTCCAGAAACGTTTCGAGGCAGAAAAACTCGGAGAAGCCGACTTGTTGTTTGACGCAACTAAACTTTTTCAGCCAATAACCGCAGCAACGAGCGAATCAACCGAGACGACGAAAAACAGCTAGATAAAGTCACTAACGCTCTACAACCTCTACCGGCAAATATCGCGGCTGAAGCTAATTTTAATCCGATTGCAGCACTGTTTGGAGATACCACACCAGCACTGCCAGCACCAACTACCGAATCAATCGCGATTGTAGGTCCAGACCGTGATCTCGACATCGAAACGATTAAAAAACACGAATCTAAA
Organism: Norana najaformis; assembly: GCA_964023275.1. Lineage (NCBI taxonomy): Eukaryota > Metazoa > Annelida > Clitellata > Crassiclitellata > Hormogastridae > Norana > Norana najaformis. Next base: position 3,808,252 of record OZ029928.1, read on the forward strand.
CTACCAAACGAACTTCCCCAAGCCGAAATAAGTGAAGTTATTGATAGGGTTACAAAATTTAATCGGCAAAAGCTCGGAGTTGCAAAGAGAAAAGCGACCCCCGCGGAGAAAATCGCCATAGATCGATAAAGATAAAGGCCCTTGGCGCGTATAGAACTCCACTTTGACTTATAGAAGACGGTTATCGTCTCTTACCACAAACGGGAAAAGGTATCTCAGCGCCTTTGAAAATGCACCGATTCGGCGAACTTTTTATCGATCCAGTGTCATTGGTGGCTGGAAATTTAAGAGCATTTAACGGTGAAAATCTCGTTCTCGAAGCTCCTGCCGACGAATCGTTGTATAACCTTCTGACGAAACGTTTCGTTAAAACTAAACGGTATTGACCGCAAGCAATAGAAACTTTTAAAAATTTTTAAACAATTGGTCAAACTGGCCCAGCTACCCATTCGCGGACGAACGAGCAAAAAACACCAGCTTATTTAAGGCGAAGGTTTGCAGTTTTACAACGACCCAGACGTTCTTGTAGAGCGTTTACAACTTTTAGTAGCTTCTAAGGCAGCTGGTAACACTGGACTGGATAACGAGATATCATCGATTCTCGACGAATTGATGAGTTCGAGTGCAGTTCCTAAAGAGTTAGCACTCACGTTGAACAGAAATTTACTCGTTGTATAAACAAAAAACATGGAAAAACTTCTCGAGGAAATTCGAGATCTGACGTTACTGCTAACCAAGCGGGAATATCTCAGCGTGGTAGTCACTTCAAACACCACGGACTGGACCACATTTTCAATTCACCGCTGTACTCGATCCAAAAAAGCGTTTCGAGTTGGCTTTAGTAAATCTCGAGACCTACAATTCCACTCCCAACATTTCCAACACCAACAACGAGTTCGTCTATAGTTGGGATGGCGGGACGACTTGGAAAACGATCAAGATACCCAAAGAAAGTTACGAAATCACACAAATCATCGCCGAAATTCAGCGACAGCTCGTGGTGAATGGTCACTGCGATTCTTCAAATAAATCCCACTATATTACCGTGGCGGCTAACGTTTCGACTCAACGCGCTTATGTGGAAATATCTAAACGCACTTATGAGGTAGACATGGCCAAGTCAACCATTGGAACCACACTCGGTTTTAACCCCACAACTCTTATAGGTACGACGAGTTACAACGAAGCAGAAAATCCGGTAAACATTCTTTCGGTAAATAGTATCCTAGTAAACTGCGAAATAATCGGTGGATCGTATCGCGGTGGCGACCAGTTACCGGTGATTTACAGTTTTTTCCGAATGTATCGCCTGGTTATAATTATAAGATAGTCGAAGCCCCGAATAACCTGGTGTACTTACCAGTATTACCAGCAGGTAATGTACAGCGAATGCGAGTTTGGCTAACGGATCAGAATGGTGAACAATTAAAACTTCGTGGCGAAACTGTTACTATAAGATGTCACATTCGAAGTTTGTAAAAAAAATTTTAGTTTTTTCCAGTCACATCGGTCATAAACGACGTTATGTCATGGGTGGTGGATTTTTCGACTGGATAAGTAGTGCGGCTCGTGCAATCGGTTCGGTCGGTCGATCCGCTGTTTCATTCATTTCGGCAAATAAGGACAAGATAAAAACCGTCGCGGATGTGGCCGGTAATGTGGTGAAATCTGGTGCTAAAACAGTTTTTGCGGTTAAAAAAAATTGTCGACGCAGTAAAAACAAAAAGCGCAGCTACTGAGACGACAAAAACTCTCCCTGCTTCTCTAGAAAAAGTACTCAGCGAAAAAAGTATCGAGTTTTTAAAGCAGCTAACGACCGCGGAAAGTCCTCTTGCGTCGACGACGACGACTCAAGACATAAATAGTCGTATTGCTAGGTCTGGTTTTAAAACTTTACAAGTAAAATGTCGCGGGGGCAGAGTTTTATTTCTCGGTCCTCAATAATTTTTTCACCGATGATGAAAAACGTTGATTTGAAACGTTGATTGGCGTATTTTCTAATAAAAAAATGGCGATCGTAAACGTTGAGAGTGAAATTTTAGACATCGCGGAATCGGTGCCGGTCGATGAAAGCATCGAATCTTTTGAATATCGCGAGTACGAATCACAAAATCCTGCTGCCATAAATAATGGGCAAGCAATACAGATCGATATTCAAAATCAAGACGTTTTTACACAACCATCCAAAAGTTATCTTCTCGTTGAATGTAGACTCGTTTCTACTGGAGCGGCTTATGTAGTTGGAACTTTGATCGCACTCATCAATAATGCTATTCCGTACATCTTCTTCTTCTTGTGGTTCTCTGCCCCCTAGGCAGGTTCATACGTCCAATGGCGCCATTCTTCACGGTGTTGAGCATCTCTTTTCAGTTCGCTGTATCCATCCGTGATCATCCAGTCCAGCAACATCTGTCTAGGTCTTCCTCTTGTTTTCCGTCCCTCCATTCTTCCCTCGATAATAGTTCTTACGAGTGAGTCTCCTCTCATTATGTGTCCAATCCATTTCCTCTGTCGACCTCTAATTGTTCTCACCAAGGATCTTTCTTCCTCTACTCTTTGCAGTATCTCCTCATTTGTAATGTGCTCCGTCCAGCTGACTCTCTCCATCCTGCGCCATATCCACATCTCAAATGCTTCCAATCTTCTGATGTCTTCCTTTCTCAGAGTCCATGTTTCTGATCCATACAGAACCACGCTCCAAACCAATGTTTTCACCAGTCGTTTCTTCAGGTTCCGATTTAGTTTCCCTCTCATTAGTTCCCTCCTTTTACAGAATGCGTCCTTTCCCATAGCTATTCTTCTTTTTATTTCCGCATGGCATTTCGCATCTTGTGTAACCACACTTCCCAGGTAGCAGAATTCCCCGACCTGTTCTATTTCTTCACCATTTATAGTGATCCTGACTGTCGTTACCTCTTTTTTACTTATCTTCATAACCTTTGTCTTTTTGATGTTTATTTTCATTTCATATTCTGTCGAGACATTATTCAGACGGTCCATCATTCTCTGTAGACCCTCCTGACTGCCCGCCAACATCGCCTGATCGTCCGCAAACCTCAGAGCATTCAGCAACCTGCCTCCCCACCTTTATTCCCTCTGTCATGTCCTCCAATGCCTCTCTTATAAGTTCTTCAATGTATATGTTGAAAAGCAGTGGTGAAAGTGGGCAACCTTGTCTCACTCCTCTACCTATTTTTCCAGGCTCCGAGTATTCTCCTTCGATTCTTATCCTTAATTTCTGGCCCATGTACAGGTTTCCTATAAGCCTTCTGTCTTTCCAGTCCACACCCAGTCGTGTAAGTGCATGCAGTAACTTCCTCCAGTCTACTCGATCAAATGCCTTCTCGTAATCTACAAAACATACGTAAATGTCCTGACCATGTTGGAGATTTCTTTCTGCTAGTACCCTCAAGGCTCCAATTGCATCTCTTGTTCCTCTACCCTTCATGAACCCAAATTGATCCTCTCCTAGAAAGCCAGTTGCTTCTGTCTTAGCTTGTATCCTTTTTGTTAGGATTCGTAAAATGATCTTGGATGCATGAGTGAGAAGGCTGATAGTTCGATGGTCCTCGCATGCTGTTGCATTTGGTTTCTTTTTGAGCGGGATCAAAATGGTCTGCAAGAAATCCTCTGGCCATGCTCCAGTGTTGTAGATGTCCTGACATATTCTTATCAATTCTGCCATTGCCTTTTCTCCTAGGTTCTTAAGCAACTCAATCGGTATGTTATCAATCCCCTCAGCTTTATTGTTTTTCATTTCATTAATGGCCGCCAGTACCTCCTCCTTCATCACATCAGGTCCAGTAACATCATCCCTGTCATCTGGTGTGCACTCTTCCGTACATGTTCTCTCAAATTCGGTATTTGATCAACAATACCGAAATAGAAAATGTGATGTCCCCCGAACAAGCCACAGCAATGAGAGGCATGTTAATTTACGGCGACGATTTTTCCAAGGCTGAAGGTTTGAACATGTGTTGGCAAAAAGATACGACTGCAGCGGCTGGTCAAGGAAATCTCGGCTTCGAAGCTCGACGACAGTTGATTATTGCTAGACCAGATCCCATCGGTCCGTTTTCGTTCGTCGTTCCGCTGAGATATTTGTTTGGTTTTTGCGACGACTATCATAAAGTTGTTTACGGAATCAAACAATCTCTGCTGCTTAGTCGACAAGCCGATGCCGATGCAATTTTTCGAGATCAAGGACCGGTAAATGGGCGAATCGAGCTGTCAAAACTTTCGTGGTTCATGCCACACGTTATTCCAGCATTGGAGTATAAAAGCGCGATGATGAAACAGATCGAAAATAAAGTCAAAGTTCCCGTGGCATTTCCCGCTATGCAGTGCGACAACATCGCAACAAGCAACAACTTTTTCTTGGAGATTGAGCGTAAAATCTGGCACAGAAAAACCGCGATGGATTTTGATCGCATTTCAAACGGGAAAAGCCGCGAATCAACAGCAAAATCCCGCATTATTCGATCACTTTCGAGTTCGCAATATCTATGCCATGTTGAACAGCGATCGATATCCGGTTGTAGAAATGAATTTAAACTTTACGCAGCTAAGAACTTCTCGCGCGCATAAAGCTCTGCGGGATTTTAAGGAAGAATATTATGGTATAGACTCGCGAGAATCTTCGTCCCAAATAACGATCGATTTCGTTGACTTTTTTCCGATTTTCGTTCTAGACGTTCGCAGACAATCCGAACGTTTAAAAACCTCCGTTCAGGACGTCCAAATCAAGGTTGACTTCGATGCTGCAGTGCCAGCAAATACGACGGCTTTTGCAGTCTTGATCAGCGATCGTCTCTTGTACCTCGAATCCGATGGGAGCAAGTTCAACGCCGTTTACTAACAATTAGAAATATCTTCCCTTTAGATTTATTCCGAATATATTCCATTCGGCCTCGCATTGACCGAGAGACAAAAAAATAGTACTAACTAAAGCCGCCAAAGATTGAACTGGGGCTACGATTCGACTGGCTTCAAACCAGCTTCACGGGGAAGATAAATTGGGGCTAACGAAACGACAAATTGCTCACATCCAGAAAAAAAGGCGAGTGGTGCCGGTGTCGAATTAAGGTTTACAAAAACACAGCTAAAAATATGATAAAAAAGGTGGTTTTCTTCCGCTTTTGCCTCTCCTCCCGTTAATTTTCGGTGGACTCGGTGCGGCTGGTGCAGTGGCTGGTGGAGTAGCCAAGGCAGTAAATGCGGCACATTCTAAACAAGCCGGCTCTGGCTGAGGCTGAGCGTCATAATCGAAAAGTCGAAGCTCGACGACAAGGTTCTGGATTGTTTCTCGGACGTGAGACTGGTGGCGGTTGTTGTCCGATGTGTAGAGGATCAGCTTTATATCTTTCAAAAAACTAGAACCTTTGAGCAATCTAGATATCGAGAAAGTCGCTAAAATTCTACCAAATTGTCGCGTTGTTTTTATGCGTGATAGCCTTCCTTCAACGATACACGATAAGGAATGCGGAGTTGTCAATCTAGATTCCAGATTTGATAATGGAACTCATTGGGTAGCTTATCACAAAATTGGTCCCATTGCCTACTATTTCGACAGTTATGCTCTAGATCCACCTCAAGAACTTTCTCGATATTTAGATTGGTCGATTAGGACGCAAACGTTTCAACTTCATGGTTCCAACGATGTAATATGTGGTCATCTCTGCCTGTTTTTGCTCAGAGAAATCGCCGAAGGTCGTAAATTTGAAGATATCGTGCTCGAACTATATAAATAAGTATTTTCACAACAAAATGCCGGTCGATAAATTTGGCGGAAGCGGCGTGAGTTCGCAAGAAGTGGGACAGTTTAGCACTGTCGGTCTCGTTCGCAGAACGGGCGATACCATGTTGGGAATTCTTTCGGCTGGTGGATTTCGACTGACAAACATCGGAACACCTCTGGAGGGCACAGATGTCGCAACAAAAGATTACGCCGACACAATTGACCAAGATAATCTGCAGCTTTCCGGTGGAACAATGTCTGGCAACATCGACATGAATGGACACAGAATAACCGGACTTCTCAAAAACGAACCAATATCCGAAAACGATGCGGCGAGTGTTGCACAAGTTTTGAAAGTGGTCACCGATGCCGTAACAAAAAGTGGAGCTCCTACAGGGCCAACATGTCTGACGAACAAACTTTACGTCGATACTCACGTTTTACAGCGCGTTCTCAAAACTGGTGACTCTATGACGGGAAATTTGGTCATGCAGGGAAACAGAGTGACTGGACTTCCCACAACAGCACCAGAAAGTACAAGCGATGCAACGAGTTTAGCACAGGTAACGCGATTAATTTCCGAAAGTACGGAACAATTAGCCACCAAACAATTCGCGAACACTTTGGAAACTGCCATTAGGAGATATGCCGACGAAAAAGATACTGTTGTTAAAAGATATGCCGACGAAAAAGATACTGTTGTTAAAAGATATGCCGACGAAAAAGATGTCTCGCTGAGCACAATCATCAAACAGTATGCGGATGAGAAAGCTGCTGCAGTCAGACAATTCGCGGAAACGAATCGTGGTGTATCGCAGATTTACGTCGATACTCAAGTTTCCCAGCGAATTCTCAAAACTGGTGACACTATGACGGGAAATTTGGTCATGCGAGGTAACAGACCCACAACAACAACACCAGAAAACACAAGCGACGCAACGAGTTTAGCACAGGTATCGCGATTGATTTCCGAAAGTACAACACAATTTGCCACCAAACAGTTCGTGAACACTTTGTGAACACTTTGGAAACTGCAATTAAAACGTATGCCGACGAAAAAGATGTTATCGTTAAAAACTCACACGTAGCCAAAACTAGTGATATCATGTCTGGTGCTCTCGTTACGACTCAACTCGCCACTGGTGTAGAAGTTGGAGGACCCGAGATCGATATAAAACTCGGAGGTACTTCGTCAGCAACTGAGTTAAATTATGGCGTACGGATACGCAAAGCTGATAATACAGCCTGTTTGCAAGCCACATGGGATTCTGAAGGACTTACATTTTACCGTTGCAACGGAGATTCCACAGCCGCAATCTGCACTTTTGGAAATTCGAGACTGACGGGGCTGCAAGGCCCCATAAATGCACAAGACGCAGCCACTAAAGGCTATGTTGACGACGTAATTATTCAAAATAATGACGGGCACATACCACCGCTGAGCGAAAATAAATCAAATCCGGCTTTATAGTATATGCAAGTTCGTTCTACGATAAACTACACCAGCCATACATGGCATTTAGCCCAATCGTCGAAAATGAGTGGGTAACTGCTGACCAGGCGGCTGGAGCTTGGATCCAGATTCAGTGTCCAACGGCTATGCGCATTTGGAAAATTCGTCTCGCCGGTCGGAGATCTAACATAGAACGGATTACACGGTGGGAACTCTCAGGCTTCAGCGGTAGAAGATTCACGATGATTCTGAGGTCCAATATCATATTGGGTGGTCTGGCGCAGGAGTTTTACGTTATAACATCTTCATCATATAGCATCTATCGGTTAAGCGTACGTACAGCGGAATCAACTAAAACAGGGCTTTCACACTTTCAAATTTTTACGAGAGTACATCCTTGGAGGTGGTAATCAACTTCTCCCGTTTAAAAACATTTAGTGTTACATTTAATATTATATTGTCTCTATTTATTATCTCAACGAACGACATGGCGACTGATATGCATTTCAAAATCCGAGCGTACTTACGGCAAATTAATGAGGCCGATATGACTAAATATCACCTGAATTGGACCAATGGGGTGACCACAATAGGTCGTTGGGGCTATGATGACGTTACATCTCCTACACCCGAAGCGTTTGGCCGCTGCGCCTCAGGAATGTCTTAATTACGAGGACGAGACCATTTACACACGCGACGTTTACAAACTTTCTCACGGGGCCATTAACTCCGGTGGGACGAGAGCATTTTTTCGTTGACTGCTTTGAGGTATCCATGTGTGAGTTCTCTCGTTCCACAAAACAAAGTTTCAGTTGGTCCTGGCATTTGGAGATTCGGCGTGTCTGGTAATTACCGTAAGAGCATATTTATTATTAGCCCGGAAGGACTAACTGATGGACGTTTCATGAGCAACCTTATCGATGGAGCTTTTGATATTAGTTGTATATTTCACACGTTGACACGTCGAAAAGTTTTAGTCCATGCACTCATGGAGGGCGGAAATTTTACTGTAATTTCTAATTTAGAGACACTCATCCTAATAGTAGAGAAACTATAAAACATGTCGCTGTATCCACCTCTCACGGATCCTATCTTTTCTACAGAAATGACGTCGTCCTCATTTCGCCTGCAAAAAATCGGTGAACTCGAAGCATTTTTAAGATCGGAAATTGAAACCCGCGATCGTCTTCATAAAAAGTATCGTAGAGCAGTGAATGCTGTTGATAGTGCGTCCGCCACTATTGCATTTATAGGTCTTGGAATGGGCGTTGGAGGTGCGGCCGTATTAGCGACTGGAGTTGGACTTATACCCGGTCTAATACTTGAAGGTTTTACCGCGCTGACTAGTTTGCTTGATATGGCTGGTGTTGCTATCAGTCGGAAATTTTCTGCAAAAGCGGTAAAACACGAAGCAGTTCGTGTGCTAGCTAGTAGCAAACTGAATACCATACACACCCATATTTCGAAAGCATTGGAAGACGCCGCAATTAACGATGATGAGTACAAACTTGTCCTCGACGAAGTTGAAAAATATCGGGTTATGAAAGAAGAAATTCGGCGTAAATCCGTTGGTGTGGATATGATGGATGAAAAAATAAAAAACAAGCTGAGAGGAAATTCGAGAGGAAATTCGCGCCGTGTTAATGAAAAAAAATTCAGCGTCAGAATCACGTTTAGCTTGAGTTGTGTTTGTATTTCGTTAGTGACACCCGACGTTGTTGAACCATCGGCTACGCCGCCATATGAGTTGGATTAAAAAATTTAAAAAAACAAACAAAAAACAGAAACAAAATCAAAACCCTTAAAAGGTTGGACGATAAATAGGGCGTTTTTTTATCCTTTTCAAAACTAGCCTACGACACTGTACAAAAACCTGATGGCTTATCATTTACCATACTTTTTTCTAAATAACCAAACTTTCACACAAATTTTTTACTGTCTCTTGGCCACCACATGACCGACATAAGTGAGTTAACTGAATTCCAATACCACACACACGACAAGGTTTTGGTAATGTCATAGAGTTGAGCTTTGTCTCTCATTGTACCTTTATTAGAGATTCACTTTCAATCAGTATTCGTAGTAACGCGAGCGAGATTCTAGTTCAGTTGCGGAGCAAGCGACATAGTCTATGACAAACTTTTAGATTACCCATAACGATTACTGTAGCGCCAGAAGACGCTAGTCTATCTTCTCTACATTCTGCTACGACCTTTCTGCATGACGTCTGAACTCCGACTGCTTCTCGATGTACTGCTCTCTCTGACGAGACTCACATGCAGTTCTCCCAGTCTGCACCTTCATCTTGGTCGAACGGCCGAGCAGTCCTTTTTTCTGGTCTTCTCTGCGGATCGACTGACTGCTCCCTCTGTGCAGTCTGCGAGCTCTTTTCTACCTGAATCTTCTGGACTCTGGGCGCATTCCTTCTGGGCCGGTCAGTACCCAAGACCCGAGCTGACATCAGCTGTCGTGTGCCTTTTGGTTGTGATTCTCCGAAGTCAATTGTATAGCTGTGGGCGTCCATCTGGCTATCACGTGGATCCCTCGTGCTTAGCTGCAAAGCCCCCTGATGTACCTGGAGATTGCTTGCTACCTGTGGATTGCTCAGCTTACCCCAGCGGAATCCTTTTGACTAAGCTACACTCCTGCTGCATTCCGTAGCTTACCTGCATTGCTACCAACAATAGCCCTTACACACAGTGTAACTTGCGGCCCGTCCGTTTCTAAGAATCTGACCTCTGTAGCTTAGGGCTACTGGCTAGCTGTGTTGCTGCTCTGAACTAAGGTCCTAATAAATCATTCGCCTCACTGCCTACGCACTGGCCAGCAACGACTACTGAGTAAGTCTGGTAATCTACTGACGACTACTACTACTTTACTTACTTACAAATATACCTAAATTAGCTCGGTTATAGTAAGATGGAGCCGCGCTCAAGAAGAGTCCTATGCCGTCCACAGAACACAAATTTGCTCGACTTGCCGCATAATATATTTTGCCCTACGAGGGGCCACGCGCACTACTTTTTTTCCGTTATCCATTAATAATATTTCAAAATTCGTCAAAGAATTTTTTCTTATAATAAGATTTTCAAAAATTCGTCAAAGAATTTTTTCTAATAATCAAATTTTCGTCAAGAATTTGTTTCATACTCACAACCAAAATTATTCTCTAATTGGAAAAATTCGGTTCCTCTAAGCCTTTATGGGTTGAAAGGAGGATACTACAAAATTTTCTGTCGAAGATTTTGTGGGATATATGGAGGTTACTATGGATAACTAAAAAGGTTGAAAAATTTGCTCAAAACGCATTCTCTATTGAAAAAATATTTCCTCTAAGCCTTTGTGGGATTGAAGGAGGTTACTACAAATTATTCTGTGGAAGGCTTTCTGGACGAGATGGGGCTAAGTACGTGAAAACTGAGAAAAAACCACCCGTGGAAGCCTTGTTAGGATTGTTGGAGGCTTACTCAGTCAAAGTGCAAAAATGTCAACTGGATCAAAACCCCTATTTTACATCAACTAAGCTAACAATTAAAAATTGAAACTGACCCAGTTATTTTGGATAGCCTTCAAGCTATCCAAAATGCTCTTGCTCGTGCTGATAGACCATTAGATAGTGGCGCCTAATAAATGCCGAAATAATAAATAATAATAATAGGTCTGCTCATTACCACATATGTGATATTCGTACGATTAGGCGTCATATCCCCTTTTCTGCCCTGGTTTATTGGCTAATTCCCGGCATAAAGCCGTCTTGACTACTACAACTCGCTTCTTACTTTCAAAAGCTAATTTGGTGAAGCTCAAAGAGTCCAAAACCTACAGCTAAAATCCCAAAATATGAACACATATCACTGATCCTAAAATTATTGCATTGTCTGCCGATAGAAAAACGAATAATGTTCAAGACTAGTGTAGCGAGGCATCGCTTCTGGCCTGTAGGCTGAGTTCCCTTCTGACCTGTATGAGTTCCATTTTGGCCTGTAGGCTGAGATCATTTTCTGTATATATATATATATATATATATATATATATATATATATATATATATATATATATATATATATAGAGAGAGAGAGAGAGAGAGAGAGAGAGAGAGAGGAGTAGTACTTAGCGAAGTAGTTTTTGTTTGGGGAAGGTAGTAGTAGCCACAATAGTGTAATTGTCGCATTTTGGCATAGTTTAATTTTTCGCGTTGTGGAGCGTAATAGCTATGTTAAGTTTGCAGTAACAAGGTGACACTGCAGTGACTTGTCGTTGACTATATCGTCAGTGGTTAAACTCTGCAATGAAACCGACTTTCGTATGGTAGTTTCGGACTTGTATCTTTGGAGTGGAACACGATTAAAAGATTTGAAAGGTTTACGTTGTTGCTGGTATTCAAGAAGAAGAAACCTCCCGCTAGACTCAAGGGAGTCGAACCCGGCGGACTCGCGTGAACTTGCGAAACTGGCAGGACGCGGACGCAAAGTCTGTTTTGACCTTCAGGTCTCGATTAAAAACATCTCTTCCTGGAATCATTTCCTCTGTGTTGTCTCTATGTCTTCTGGATTCTCTCATTGGCTTTTCGACCGAACTCACAATGAATTTTTAACTTGCACAACAATTTTGCTTAGCAGTGATCATCGACTGGTGCCTAAATGAAGTTTGGACGAGTTGAAGACGTTTTATTAGAATGGGTTCAGGGTTAAATAAACTGGAATTACAGTAGTCAAACTTAGTCTGGACAATGGATCAGTTGTGATGGTAGAGGCAGTTTTAAGCCAATGGCGGCCCTTTATGGGCGCAATGGGGTTCCAACGAACATGGCACCAAACCCTTCTTGCCTGTCGATTTTGTTTTGACTGAGCGCCTCGAACTAAGCTGGTTCCCGCGACTTGGCTTTCGTTGGGCGCTGTAGAAATCTCGAGTTTACGATTACGGTTGGCTGTAAGAGGAATATTTTGTGCCACTATTATGTTTACCAAGGTAGAAATGATCCCTCCTAAATAACAGATTCAGCTAGGACGGGTAAATGCTGTTGCTGTTGTTGTTGTTGTATAGTAGTGCGAAGAGAGAAACGCCAAAGTTCCTTCACACAAAGTGCCTTAATAGATAACAGATTCAGCTAGGACGGCTTGATGTTGTTGTTGTTACTGCTGCTGTTGTTGCTGTTGCAACACGTCGAAATGGAGCAGACAGTACTTCAGGACTTCGTGGACGTGTTTGTGAAAGTATTTTAGAATCATATTTAAGAAAGGAAGGTTGACCAAGACTGAGCCGAGGGACAAGTCAGCGAGAAAGCGCATGGCGGCGTGCACCGCCGCCTCACATCCCTCTGCTTGCCTCTGTAGGAATGTGTTTAATCAGGCTACCCGAGTAGCCCGTGAATAAGCTGGTTCCCGCGACTTAGCTTTCGTTGGGCGCTGTAGAAATCTCGAGATTACGATTACGAGATTACGACAGGATGGTCAAGGTGAAAATCCGCCAACAAAGGGATTTGATTATTATTATTATTATTATTATTATCATCATCATCATCATCCTATATGTTCATAGTATAGTTCCGGAGAAGCAGATGGCGTTCCCACGCTGGACAGCTACTGAGAGTCTTTGAAGCAGGTAGTTGGTCTCCAGTGGATCGTGGGTTGCCATTGTCATCCTTCGTCCTAACTCCCACACAAAATTCAATCCTTCTGTACTCCATGCGCCGCTGGTCTCCAGTGCGACCGCCACAAAAGAGTGGGTTTGGGCTATAGTGGCGTATTTTAGACTTTTGGCTGAGACTGCCCGGTTTGCAGCTTCACTTGGTCCGGTTGAAGTAAAACCTAGATGTGACGCTGCAAATGTGTCAGAAACTGTCACATCCCATGTAAGACACCTTCCGCGAGACCACGGGATAAGAGTCACGCCATCCGGTCGTTTGCCATCTTCCCTGGTGAGTCCCAACGGTTCTTTCTGAGCAGGGATGTTCGCTCTGGTAAGCGCCCTCCATATAATGTCGTTGAGCATGTTATGGCGTTGTTGTCTGCCAGCACTCATTATTATTATATTTTTTTACCAAGGTAAGTATAATCCCTTGGTTGTTCAAAAATTTCCGGAGAAAAAGAGAGAGAGGGACTCTGGAACGGCTAATCCTCGTCTGGATTCGGCGCCACAAATGTACCGTGGAAGGCGACTGCATTGATACGCTGTAATGTTATAGATAAGCGTTGAAAAAGGTAACCTGTTTCTCTACTATCTCCGGATATGAGGGACAATATACGCCCCAAGTCTATGAGAAAGGTCATACCCAAACCATTGATAGGGCCTAAAGTCTCAAAGGCCAGAGGGACAAAGTGGTATGCATTAGTGAGATGATCATATTTCAAAGTTTTTCTATCGGCCGCCAGTTCAGCTGCGCCCCCTGCTGTAACAGAGGTTGCCTGTAAGTAAGAATGTGCAAGCGTGTCAATCACGGTGACATCCCATAGGAGGCTGCGCCCCGAACCCCAAGGAATCAGGGTAAGGCCATCCGGTCTCTTGCCGTCTGTTCTAGAAAGACCCGTAGGTTCTTTCACTGATGGGAAGCCCGCTCGCGTCAGACTTCGGTGAATAAGGTCATTGAGACAAGCGTGACGTGCCATTCTGCCGGGTCCCAAACGGCAAGAGAGACCATGCGACCCCTCAGCAGTCACCAGAGCTCCACATGTGCAATTATGTGGTTGACATAGGATAGCTCCGAGACGGAGACCTAGGGCTATACGTACGGCTTCGTCATCCAGGCGAAGACCGATTGAGTTAATGGGGAGGGCAAATAGCCAATCCCCGGCATGAGGCGATGACACCGCCTTTAGACGTGCCTGGTGGTACGCGTCGTTATTATTGGTAATAAGTGTGGTTTTCGATATCTCGTATAGAGGTTTATCCCACTGGGATTGTCTCTGCCAGAGATGAGTACTAGGTTGGGGAGTCATGGTGAGTGCACACCAATGTTCCACCATAGTGTTGAGATGAAAATCTGGTGATATTTGGCCTTTTTGAAGAATGGCAGTTATTATTATTATTATTATTATTATTATTATTATTATTATTATTATTATTATTATTATTATTATTATTATTATTATATTATTATTATTATTAGATGGCATGTAATAATATCTGTAGTCTATGGTCATGTGTGCGAACAGTGCTGCGTTAGATGACAAAGACTTTATATTATTTTTGAGAGACGCATCGTCTGCGTGCGCCGCCAGAGGCGCCACGCGGTTCAACTTGTTAATGAGTTGTATTGTTTGCCAGTCACCGGCCGCAAGAAAGGCGGCGTTGTCTAGCAGGAATAGCTCGATTTCCTTGCGAATTTTCACATTTCTAGGCGAATATTACTCGTGATATGTTAGACTAAATAAGAAGCGCGTTTTGAGGTCTCCTTGCCCGAATAGAAGACGCAAAGATGAGCGATGGAAGCGTTCCGGCGATTTACGACGACGGTCTGCTAGACCCCGCATGGGAGAGACTCCAGCTGAAGGTACAGAAGCATCAATCGGTAGACAGACCGCGATGACTCACTCAGGCGACTCTGGACTAAACGACGCTTCGACATTTCTAGGAAGGGAAGAACGTGATGTAAGGGCCAGGGATAGGGCTTCGGTAGTTGTATATTGTTGGGACTACGGATCCAGTTAAGAACGTGGTTCGGATTAGCAGTTAGAATTATAATCTCAATATCAAATCGTAGAACTTCTACAGCACTATTATTATTCACTAGGCAGCAATCCATGGCACTCCTAAAGAGATTCATGATCTGGTTGATTCCAAAGGTCAGTCTGGTTAATAGATCAAGGCGTTGGTTATGGGAAAGGGTTTCAGATTGGAATTTTGGATTGGGGTTTGGGTAAGAGGATTTCAGTTACTGCTGGGATTACGGTTATAATTATGATTGTTTGGGTTAGTAGCTTATGATTATGTGGTGCTTAGAAATTGATTGAGTGTCTGGGTCGGAAAGATATTTTGGCTGATATGCAAACATGACAACAGACAACTTATGGGTTATTTGACTCAGCAAAGAATTGTAAAGAAGCAGACAATAGCTGTGTCTAGAATGTTTATCCTTGTAAATTGTGAAATTAATCGGGTGTGATGACTAATTGAGACAGTTAGTGTGGCCTTTTATCATCATAAGTGGCTGATTATAACTGTGCTTGATTACAAATTATCAGTGATACAGAACTATTGCAAATTTTTTGTAACCTGGCTAATTTTAGGAAGCACAGATTTGTTATGAGTGCTAAGAACAACATAATAAAAATGCCAAAAGCTAGAAACTTCTGTTTGAAGTTAACATGCTCAAGGGTTACTGATTTTACTAAATGTAATACAGTCACTTCCTCTGTGTTTAAGATGTGTAGCTCCTACCAGTGGCCTTCACTTCCGTAATCCAGTGGCATTGTGTGTGTAGCATTCATGACATGAAGTTGCCAGCTACTGCATTTGATTTAACATGCAAAGTAATGCCTGCCATCAGCAGACCTTATGTGGCTCACAGACATGCATTGCCTGATAATGATGCACAGCAAGTGGCCTTATGGCTAAAGCAGTTACCATGGCATTATGTAATTTTTGGACACTGTCATGACTGTTGCTGAACATCAGACATTTGAGGTGAATGTGCAGTTTATACACGGTAATAGTTGCTCTTAACATTCATCTCCTTTAAGAGTGTGCCACATGTTGGGCCCTGCAGAATGCTGTGGCTAACTCATAAGAAATCTTTCTTACATCTGAAGGTCAATTTAGTAGAGCAACGAACTATGATCCCAAACAAGAAGTTCCGTCTTCAGTTACTCCTACTTCACTGAAGATTCTTAGTTGGGTTCAACCAAGAAGATCAGAACCCTGAACAAGCAGCACCATCTTGTATTAACAGAACTGATTGCAGTAAAATTGGACAAGTTTTAGGCAAAGCAAATTGTTCCAGAGAAACTGTGTTGAGATGAACTGTAGCAAGGAGAATTGTACTTAACTGATGGATATTGTTGAGGGGAACTGTGTTCAGAAAGAATATCTGGAGAAGAATTGTCCATAGAAATTAGTATTTGTCAAGCAGTTGCACATACTTTAAATGTGGAAGCAATTTTTATAGCTGTATTCAAACAAATTTTATAGAGGCATTTTATTTAGATGAATTATGTTCAATTGAATTGTGTCCAATTGAATTGAAATTAAGTTGAAACTAAATTTAAATTAAATTTCTTCAAATCAGTTGATGGCACAATGTGCCTTTGTTGCCCTAAATTGATTCCTTGTATTCAGGTGTCAGCCATAGTTTTGCATCAGTAATAATAAACAGGTTAAATAGATAAATAAAAACAATGAAAATGGTATTTCTTGCATTTTCTTTTGCTTTCTTGTAATTATCCTTATTGTAAAGCAGTTGTTTGGTTGTTCTTGTTGTAAAAAGTGTTGTTTGGTTAATCTAGTTGTTATGGAAACTGTTGTTTAATTGTTATTGTTGTTGTACAAGCTGTTGCTTGGTTGTAGACATTTACAGCTTGGTGCAATTCACACCTGCGTCAGGTGAATGTGCAGGTGGATGACATAGGACAGGACTTTAGAGATGGTCTGAAGCTGCTGCTTCTGCTGGAGGTCATCTCGGGTGAGCAGCTGCCTCGTCCAGAGAAAGGTCGACTGCGCTTCCACATGATCGCCAATGTCAACAAAGCGCTCAGCTTCATCGAAAGCAAAGGGGTCAAACTCGTCTCTGTCGGTGCTGAAGGTACAGCACACCGCATGTTTATCCCTGTCATTGAGGGCTGATTTGTTCTGCTCAGGCAAAAAGAGCTCAGATTCTGAGTTGATGTAATTAAAGAAAGCATGTTAAGGTAGTTTTATCATTTATTACAGAACCAGTCAGAATCAATGAGACCCTGTCTTCTGGTCTCTGCAGCTTCACTGACCATGAATGGTTCTGTCCAGTGGATTCTGGTGGTTTTGCATAGAAGTGACCATCAGTTGATGCTTTATGGCGCTATAGTAGTAATTAGATAAAATAAGACAAGAAAAGAAAGTGTGTTGAAACTTTAGGACCTTCATTTTACTCGTTTTATTGTGCTGTTTGAAGTCATTGGTTTGAACAGTTTGTTTATTAACTGTTGCTGTTTCAGAAATAGTTGATGGTAACTTGAAGATGACGCTGGGAATGATATGGACCATAATTCTTAGATTTGCAATCCAGGACATTTCAGTTGAAGGTAGGAGGAATCAGGACCCTAATGCTTTTTCAGTGGTGAACTGCTTGATCCTTTTCTTGATTCTTCTCTTGATCCTTTTGCACACCCTTTTACCATGTGTTCTGCCTCATGGCTTCTCCATTGTAGCAGCTCGTGTTGGTTCTGATAAAGCACCAGATGGTTGCAATAGTGCTGGCACTGAACCGTTAACCTCTGCATCTGACACCAATTTAAAGACTCTGCTAATGTGCCTGCCATTGTGTAGTGGCAATGTGTAAATATAAAGCTGTAAATAGAAACTCTAGAATTTTACTTTTCTTCTGTTAATTGTTAGAAATGACAGCAAAGGAAGGTCTGTTGCTTTGGTGCCAGAGAAAAACAGCTCCATATAAAAACATTCATTTACAGAATTTTCATCTTAGGTGAGTTTCATCAGGCAACAGAATTTAAGACCAACTTAACACAACAGAAGGAATAACTGTCATTAATTTGTGCTGATAATTGTGCTGTGTGTTCTGTCAGTTTGTTAAACTATCAATCAAGTCTAAAATTAGGATGAATCATCTCTTTCTTACTTACCCACCAGAGCCTGACTGGTTATAATTATGATTACCAATTACTGATATCTTGTACTTTATGACAATGGCACTACAGAATTAATTAGATTAGACTAGATTATAGGTTAGAGTGAATGAGCCAGTCAGTCAACCCAGCAGTCAACAGTTAACGTGAATTGCAAAGTCAACTGCAGGAACTCTGCCTGCAACTCCGTGTACCGCAGTTATTTCTTAAGGAGTTCAGCGGAACATCGTGAACATTTCAGTGAGTTTTGGAGACTTTTTTTGAGTTCTGGAGCATATCATAAGGATAGTTAAACCAGCTGTAATTTCACTTTAGGTGAACTGTGCCAGGTAATCTAAGAACTAGTCAGGCCATACTAGTCTGAAGATGAAAATCCCTTTTACAGAGGTATCATTAATTTGTACTGGAAAGTGTTCAAAAGAATAATTAGTTAAAGATAACGTCAGTGAACTGTATGTATATTGTGTTAGGAAATAGAAAACTTAATTTAACATTAAGGTAACATTGGTGTCCTTCCTTTCATCAGCATTTGCACTGCAGCTGGGCTGGGAGCACCTCTGGGTAGACATCGTGAAGGGGCGCTATATAAGTGCTCTGCATGAATGAATGAATTACTGAAGCGAGTATAAAAAGTGAGTGAATTCTGTTTGTGTTACTAGCTTTAAGGATGGTCTTGCATTTTGCGCGCTTATTCACAGACACCGACCTGAACTCATTCAGTACAAGAAGTTGTCACGTGTAAGTCCTTTTGTCAAAAACTTCGTCAGCCTTCATGGCAGTATTCTGTTTAGTTTTGCAGTTTTTTCTTTAGTTTTTTCTTCTCAATTTTTTTGTTATTTTTGAGTTTCCCTGTATTATTGTATTTTCAAGTTTTGCCATATTACTCTGAACAGTTCCTGAATTTTAACACAGTATTCTATAAGGTCTCCTTCATGTTAGCTGACGAAAGTTGCTTTTCATGCAAACAAATGTCATATGATTTAGTCTTCTAATTTAAGCATCACACATATGCATAAATTTTCTTTGGTTCTGTTCATTCTGGTTCAGTTTTTGTTGAAGTCCAGTCGTTTTTACACGATTTGGTGTTACATGGGCGACCTGTTGGCGCGACCTTGGTCCTTTCGCTCAGAAGCATTTCTGTGTACTGCATCTTACAAAGTAAACCAAATGAATGAATGAATGTGTGTGCACAATGTCTTTCTCATGAAATGCTTTTACCTTTCACCTCAGAATCTTGGGTTCATGAGAAATTGCCAATTTGTTATCGAGCCGTGTTACCTGTAAGGAAAGGTTGTCTGGTTGTTGTTATAGTTACTGTTGTCATTTTTACAGTTCAGCTGAAATTTATTGTATAACAGGAAGACCATACATCTGAGAACTAGTGCCAATCAAGGCATGTAACATATGAGCAGTAGTTAACTTACCTTACCGTACCTTCACATGAAATAGTCATGAAGGCACTCACTGTTGCTCCTCCTTGATACAACAAGGTCCATTGATTCTGAACGTGGTATCAACTATACACTGTGGAGAGTGGATGATTTGGCTGTGTGTGGGGGGGCCTGCAAGTGATGACTTCTAGTTATCGGAACATTATTTGCTTTCTGACAAACTTTTTTCTTAATGAACTTTAACATCACTTAGGCTACTGCAAGCAGCACTTGTAAAAAGGTACTTGTACGACTTGGCTGACTTGTGTTTTTCGTACTTCATGACCTGGATGGCACAGCAGAATCCCAAACACAGTCTCTTAATTTTACAGTTTTTATGTCCAAACTAATACTGGCTGGCACTCTTTTAATCATATGCATACCATAAGTTTCATTCTTTGCAGCAGTTGTCTAATGCCTTTGAGGTAGTGCAGTTTTGGGTGGCAGCTAATAAACTTCTTAACCCATGGAAAACTGAATTTCTACTACTGGGCACTCTACAGTGGCAACTAAAGAAGTTTGAATGGTCTAAATGCTTAAAACTGGGTGACAATTGTTGAGTTGGCTGATGCTGCTCGTAACTTGGGCATTGTTTTTGATTCTACAGTGTCTCTCACTAAATATGTAGATGGTATCTGTAAGTCATCATACATGTATATTAATGGCAGTTGCAGAATTAGGCTTTAACTTGATATCAGTTTGTATGTATGTTGATGCGCATGTTTCACAGTATAGATAGTGTAGTGTGCATACTTAACAGCATTTATTGTCTACTGGTTGATTCACTCAGCATAAATGTGTCATCAGTGTCGCTGTAGGAGCAATACATTCTGATACATTTGTGGCGAGTATATGCTTAAGCCTCGGAGACGCAGCATCACTTCAATTCGTAAGAAAGCATATGAGCTTGACTTCGGTTGTAAAATTGGTGATCAAGACAAACCCTGGGCCCCTCACATTTGCTGTGCAACATGCATTGTGGATCCGAGAGCTTGGCTCAGAGTTACTTGGTGTCAATGCTGTTTGCAGTCCCAATGATACGGCGAGAACAGAAGCATCACATGATGGACAGTACTTCTCTCTGACCAATTTTTCTGGCTTCTCTGTTAAATATAAGAAATCTGTTGAATTCCCCCATCTGCCTTCAGTCATGAGACCATTGCTGCATGATGATGGAATGCCAGTACCGAAGCAGGGAAGGTGAAGGATTTCAATATTTGAGAACAATATTTCCAAGAATAACTAACGCCAAGATTAAAGAAGGCATTTTTGTTGATCCACAAAGCTGATGTGTCGTCATTGACAAGCAGTTTGAAGATCTATCTACTGGTGGGGCCAGAGAAAATCGCATGAAAGGCATTCAAGGAAGTTGCTGAGAATTTTCTTGGCAACTGCAGACCACCAAACTACGTCCGGCTGGTTGACAACATGCTTCAAGCATACGAAACCATGAAGTGCAACATGTCACTGAAGATTCATTTTCTGCATTGACACTTGGTGTTCTTTCTTGCTGCTAATCTTGGTGCAGTCAGTGATGAACATGGTGAAAGGTTTCACCAGGACATTGCAATGATGATAAAGCACTATCAGGGCAACTGGAACTGATCACTGCTTCCCAACGATTGTTGGACAATGAAACAAGAAGCATCAGATGCTGGGTAGAAGCGAAAATCAGCAGCAAAACCCTTTTAGCTCAGTTGAACTAATGCAGTATGTCAGTATCATTGTGCGATTAAGCACGCTTAATTCAATAAAAGTTAATTTCATGTTTTGCCAAATTCCTAAATGATGCAGTCAATCTGAAATTATATCTGTGTTCAGCTTGAAGCTGTCTATGATAATCACCAAAACCTTTTCAGGATACAAACCTTTTGAAAAAAATTATTATCCAGTGATGTTTGTCAGCTGTCATTGTTGCAGGAAAATCCATCGGAGAATCTAAATACTGCATTCGATGTTGCTGAAAAGCATCTCAACGTTCCACGGATGTTAGATCCAGAAGGTATGTAACTTGGAATGACTCATTTTTAATTCCACACTCAGAGATGGAATGATGTTCATCTGTTTGACCCTGAGCTCTTTATCTGTCTAATTTCTTTTATTTATTTAGAGGTGCTATCTTAAGACTAGGCATAAGTCAGTTTGCATGCAAAAGAATGATGGTAGTAAATGGTAGTAACCCAAGGTTTGCACAGTGTGAGCCACCTTCTAAATTTTACAATAGTAATTTAAGAATGTAGGCAAATATTTAAAAAATATTTCATCAGGAAATTGAACTGAAGTTTGACTTAGCTTGGTTTTGTTTTCATCTGTTGCTTGGTGACTAACTGTTACTGCTTCAGAGCTCCTGAGGGCTGTGTAAAGGTCATGGGTAAAGCACCTGGATATATTTAACTCATTACCGACCGCACGGTAGTAAATGGTAGTAACGGCAGCCAACTGCACGGTACTAATCAGTAGTAGGTGGGGCTAGTCATATCGTAACCTCTTGTTTATTTGTAATCGTTATAAGTTTAGAATTCTACGTCATTTGGGCAAATAGGTATAATTTTAATCTATGTTACATCAGCGGAATCCCTGGAAAACACCTCAAAATATAAAAAACAACTAATCAAAACGGGCATTTAAATCAGCCAGCGTGTCGCTAAAAATGGATATTTAAATGTCCCAAAATGGCGAAGCCTTGTTTACCGGAGGTAGAAATTCGCCGATTGATCGACGAATGGTCATATATTAACGAAAGTTATGATTCTTCTGATGAATAAAACGTGTCAGATGGATCACACGAATCTGTTGGCAATACGAAGTGAACGAGTCGCACATTGATATGGAGTTTGATGACAGTGGCATCTACTATAGGCCTATGCCTGAGGCGATTGTGGGTCGGTTTTCGGTTACCCAGAAATAGTTGTGTTGAGAAATAGAATTTACAGATTGGACGAGAAGATAAAGTGATAAAGAATAGTGTTTACCTTATGTCTATATGTCAAACACTGACAGAGATAGCACAGCTTCAGTTTGTTTTGCTTTTAGGCTTTTCCTATAATTTTCTTCAGTTTTTGTGACAACAGTCTAAACACTAAAAAAAATTGTATCTCCTTCAGTTTTGAAAATATTATAAAATTTCTTTTCAATTCTATCTGGCAACAATATCTGCACATTTTATGTGCTCAGTTACCATATGTTGTCACTTAAAATTTTTATGTAGACTGTCTTGAAGATAAACATATAGCAGATTTTTGGGATACAGTTGGGGCAACTTTGGTGTAACCCCTCTCTGTCTTCCTCTCTCTTGTCTAGGTATTGGTGACTATTTGTTACAGTCACTTACTTACTAATGGTCCTTACTTGCTTGCTTAGCAAGTAAATAGATATACACACTAATCGGGGTTCAGTCACCTAATAGGATAAATATAGGTCTGACTTAAATTAGCATGTTTTATCTTGTGGAAATTGTAATTATGTTACAATAGCTCATTGTTTCCACAACCATGTTATACAATAATATGAGATTGAATAAAGTAATTCAAAGTCATTTGTTGATATGAATCAGTATATTGTAATGTCAAGGTCTTAATTAAACCTTAATTAAGGCCAGCTTCTTAATCAAAGCCTAATCCTATTTCCCTAACCACCCACAACCTTGATGGCCATATTACTCTCGTTTCTTGACTCTTTGACAATGACTTAATGTGTGACCTCAGTCTCTTTATCTCCACGAAGGAATAGATGAATTGTCACTCACAACTTTGTGAACAACTCAGCTCACCACGACGACATACCTCGTAGACAGGTATTCGAAGTTTGCTCCTTGCAGACCAAGGAAAGAAATCTTTATATCCACAACGTTCACATGTAACCGTCCAAGAGGCGACTCCTCGACGATATACGTTGGTACGATGCAGTCAAAGATGAAGATCTTAACTGACCATTGGCTTATGTAGATAAGTCCGATCAAACGCAATTTTCCATGGAATAAATCTGAACTTTCAGACGATAGTTTCTCAATATAAGCTATGTCTTTACTCGACGATTCGCAGGCTGAGCACCTGTAACATGAGCCTTAATCCGCTTATAATTCGAGAACGCAGTTCGACTTAACAATAGTCCGCAACTGCCGATTCTTTCTCCGAGTTACGCTAGATTGCGACGAGGACCTTCCTGTCCAACATCCAGACGTCAACTGACTACCGCAACGGTTTTCACCTCGAATGTTCCATCGTTACAAGGTTTTCTATTGGCCGAAATGATCGTCTGCCTCTTTCACCTATCCTTGGAGTAGTTTCATAGTTCTTCTATGAAATCTTCGTCTGCTCATTTGTTTACAGTAGATAAGAAGTCGTGACTACTGCATCCCCTCATTGGCTGACGACTTCCCATAGCAATGCGTCGCCATTGGTCAAAAATCCCACATGTTAAATCGTGATTGGTTGGCAATCAAAACATCAGTTTCAAATATCGTCCGCGTTGATTCACAAACTATGGCAAATTGCGATCAAAGTAATCCATCAACATCCAAGTTGATTGCCCGTAAAATCAGTCCAAACAATCATCTTGTATTCCCCACATCTAATAGATTTTTAGAACCTGTGCTGGCCTTGCTATTTTTATTAATTAGAATGTCTAAAGCCGGCCAAGCATTTAAGTAAGTAATCTCGTTAGTCAACACTAACTCTTATTCTAATACACGCGTGGATACGTCAATAATCCACACAGTTAATATAACAATAAATTGTATTGAAATTGCTAAACATGGCGAGAACATAGAGACTCAGTCTACATTGGATACCCAACAAAAATTTCCCCAAAAAACTTGACAGATGAATGGGAAGAGTAGATCAAATGCTAAAGAATGGTACTTACCTTATGTCTACGTGTCAGAAACCAACAGAGATATCGTAAGTTCAATTTGTTTTACTTTTAGGCTTTTTCCTGTCATTTTCTTCAGTTTTTACGACAACAGTCTAAAGACTAAAAAAATTGTATCTCTTTCAGTTTTGAAAATATTTTTAAAATTTCTGTTTGATTCTACCTGGCGACAGCGATAAGTTCGCGAAGAGGCAAGATACAGTATAAAATTCTAGATAACCAAAAAATAACGAAGACAAATGACATCTCGGCAAAGAGCAGGACAAGGGTAGGACATTGGAATGTCCGGACACTATATGGAACAGGAAAGGCTTTCACCCTAGCAAGAGAGCTAACGAGGTTAAGAGTTAAGATATGTGGAGTTAGCGAGACACACTGGACTGGCAGGGGAAGAATGTCTGCAAATGGATATACGATATGGTTTAGCGGCACAGAGGTCGGAGGTAAACATGAACATGGAGTTGCTATAGCATTAGAATCAAAGATGACAAAATCTGTTTCAGATGTAAGCTTCATAAATGAAAGGATTATCAAACTGAGATTAAAATGCAAACAGGCTGATTTAACTGTGATTGAAGCTTATGCACCAACGGAGGGTTGTGAGACAGAGGATAAAGAAAAATTCTATACGGAATCGCAACAGACCCTGGACAAGACACCCAGACACGATGTAATTCTGCTGATGGGAAACTTTAATGCCAAGGTGGGAAACAGTTTCGACGTGTGGGGCAAGACCCTCGGAAGACACGGAGTGGACTCAGACGAGAATGATAACGGATACAGGCTCTTAGAAATGTGTAGCAATAATAATCTCTGTATATCCAACACACATTTCATACAAAAACCAAGCAGGAAGACAACGTGGAGCTCGCCGGACGGAAAGACTGAGAACTTGATAGATTATATAATCACAAGAGAAGAATGGCTAACATCAATAACCAACACTAGAGTCTATAGATCAGCGGACATCAACTCAGACCACCACTTGGTGATATCAGAAATCAAGATCAAGCTGCATGGGAAAAAACTACCAAAAACAAGACGTTACGATACAGAGAAATTGAAGGAAGAAGCAATACGTAACCAATTCCAAAATAGGATACAGAACAGATATGAAGCACTAACTAACCTAATAGATGACGGTCATGAGGCAGAAGCAGAGTGGGAAAACTTTAGAAACACAATTAATCAAGTGGCGACAGAAGAACTAGGACACAGAAAAAATGAAGCAAGGAAATGGATATCACAAGAGACCGAGAATATAATGGGAATGGTCACGAAAGCAAAGGGTGAGATGTTGTCCAACACGAAGAAAGAGAAGAGTGAGAAGGGTGGGCAGCTGAATGAGCTGAGAAAGAGATTAAAGAAAAATCTAAGTAAAGACAGGAACAATATGTTAGAGGATATGGCACAAGAGATGGAAGAGGCACACAAGAGGGGACACAGCAAAAAACTTTTTGCCAACATTAAAAAACTAAGCGGGGAAATCAATAACAAACTAATAAACATAGAACCAGTAATGACAACAAATGGAGAAACAATCACTGAAAAAAAGAAGATAATGGAGCGTTGGAAAGAACATTTTGAGGAATTACTGAACAGAGAAGAACCCAAAGAAATAGAGAAAATAATAAACGAGATAGAACAGGTCGAGTTACTAAAGGAGGAGGAGGATGATTATGAGGAAGAAGATGTATCCCTAGAAGAAGTAGAAAGGGCAGTTAACCAAATGAAAAAAGGCAAGGCCCCAGGAGTATGAAGATAACAGCAGAAATGTTGCAGAATACGGGTACATATACAGTAAAATGGCTGCACCGAGTAATAACGTCTGTATGGAGAGCAGAGGAAATCCCTATGGACTGGAGAAAAGCAGTCATTATTCCAGTATATAAAAAAGGAGACAGACAAGAATGTAACAACTCCAGGGGAATCAGCCTATTAAGTGTACCAGGCAAAGTCTTCACCAGAATCATCCTGAACAGAATGGCAGATAGAGTGGATGGCATCCTACGGGAAAACCAAAGTGGATTCCGAAAAGGAAGAGGTTGCTCAGTTCAGATTTTTGTAATTCGACAAATCATCGAAAAAAGAATTGAATACAATAAGGAGACAGTTATGTGTTTCATTGACTTTGCCCAGGCCTATGACTCAGTCTGGAGATCAGGAGCATGGAAGATCTTGGAGAAATATGGCATTCACGCCAAATTAATCAGACTCATAAGAAAACTATATGGCGCAATAATGGCATGCATTCGATTAGAAGGAGAAGAAACGGAATGGTTCAAGATAGAAACAGGTTTCCGACAGGGATGCATCTTGTCACCAATCTTGTTTAATATGGTATTGGACTATATCATGAGACGTCTGGAAAGAACTCATAATTTGGGAGCACAATCTCAACCAAGAAATACAGAGGATGTAGAATATGCAGATGATGCATGTCTGATTGCAGAATGCCTAACAAGAATAATGGAGTTGTTAGAGGCATTAGCAGAGGAAAGTGGAAAACTTGGATTGAAAATTAACTATAACAAAACTAAAATAATGCCAATAACAAAAAAGGAATACAATGGGCCGATAATTAAGCTTAAGGGACAAGAAATCGAGGTAATAAATAAGTTTGTCTATCTGGGAAGCGAAATGAAAGCAGAGGGAGGATCAGAAACAGAAATCAAAAGGAGAATAGCGCTTGCAGGGTCAACCTTTAACAGGTTACAAAAGGTCTTCAAGAGACATGATATAAAACTGGAGATAAAGCTAAAAATCCTCAACACATGCGTGATCCCAGTATTAATCTATGGATGTGAGTCATGGAGTATTACAAGAACAATGGAGAATAAACTGAATGCAGCAGAAAACAAGTGGCTCAGAAGAATACTAAGAATTAGCTATAAGGACCACGTAACGAATGAAAGTATTAGACAACGAACACAACAACCATTGATAAACAATGTGATCAAGAAAAGAAGAATGAAGTGGGCAGGACATGTCCTGAGGATGGCGGAGAACCGTAATCCAAAGAAAATCTATAAGTACAAACCAGACGGAAAGAGAGCAGTGGGAAGACCGAAAAGAAGATGGATAGATTGCCTTGAAGAGGATCTGAAAGGTGCCGGAGTTACTATCTATGGGAAGACGGAGGGCAGACGGAGAATGACCCTGGAGGAGATGGCCGGAAAACGAGATTTGTGGAGGGATGTCATAGAGAAATCAACGACTGGATCCAGTCTAGAGATGATTACATGACATGACATGACATCTACCTGGCAACAATTTCTGCACAATTTTTATGCTCAATTAATCTATGTTGTCATTTAAAATGTTTTTGTAGACTGTCTTGATGATAAAAATATAGCAAATTTTTTGGGGGTACAGTTTGGGGCAACTTTGGGTACCCCAAAATTTCTTTTTTTTCAAAAGACTTGACAGAAGATTGGGAAGAGGAGATAAAATGCTAAAGAATGGTGCTTACCTTGTGTCCGCATGTAAGAAACTGACAGAGATATCACAAGTTCAATTTTTTTATTTTTTGGCTGTTTTTGCCAAAAATGTGCGGTCCTGAGGGGTAGGTGAAACAATTTCTGCGGTCGTTAAAGGGTGAACGTGATTATGAGGAGCTGTCTGTGATTGTAGACATAATCAACACTGCCAAGCCTGATGAACGATGTGTCATGGCTTACGTTTCATCTTATTATCATGCGTTTTCTGGTGCGCAAAAGGTCAGTTAACAATAACTTATTATACACAGTGCAGCATGGTGGTCTGTTCAGTAGCACACTTGGTCTCTGATTCCATGGTCAGGTTCACTGCTGCTGAGTGGACTTAGTGTAACGACCCTGGGCAAGTTGTTTGTATACGCTTATATCTTTCACTTGTCCAAGCAGTAGAATATGGTGTTGGCATAAGCTGGGAAATGAACTGTGTGATGCAGTGGCCCGATGTCCAGGACCTTAGGATTCATCCGTGGGCCTAAGATTAGGAAATGAGCATCTCCCCTACATTCTTCTGTTGAACATCAGAGCTGTACTTGTTTTATTTCACTTTTAATATGTAAAGGGCAGTGTCTACTTGTATCTCTTTATCTGAAATTTGTAGTGTCTTGGGCTCTGAAGCATTTGACTTGAGATGTTGTGTGGGCCATAGTGTATCAAAGGTCTCTCAGTTCTTGGGCCAGTCCTCTATCGTTTGCTTCCTGAACATTGACCTGGTATTGCCAGGGCTGGGACCCTGACAGATAGCCATATGTATACAGAGTACGGCTGAGGTTAAGAGCTGCTCAATATTGAATACGGTAAGAAAGTAAGTTACTTTTAATAACTGACTTTGTTTTGTCTGATCTGCAGGCTGAGACGGCTGCCAATCGGATTTGTAAGGTGCTGAAAGTGAATCAGGAAAACGAAGAACTGATGGAAGATTACGAGCGCTTGGCCAGCGATGTGAGTCTGACAAGAACTTTTTTCTGCAAGACTATACGTTCACTTTGAGTGACAAATTCAAATTCATTCACAGTTCTGATTCAGGCCTTAATCGTCTTTTCTACACAAATGTACATCAGCTGAATATTATGATGCTTTTGAAATTTTCTTGAAGAAAAGCTGTGAAAATGTCTGAATTATTTGTATGCATCAGTTTAGCAATACCTGGTGTTACAGGGTGACTCTAATCTAATCTGCTGTAGTCTGAGAGCTTTCCAAGTATAACTCTAATAGTGTGCAAGGTATAAAGAAGTAGTACTGTCAGATGTAAAAATTCATCTGCATGGTGAAATCCAGGATACTTCTTTTTCATGTTCTTCATATTCCAGTGTGTGTTGTATATGTCCTGGCACAGACTTACCAGTTCAGCCATTGCTTTTTCTCCCAGATTTTTGAGTATCTCTGCTGGGATGTTATCTCACCTTGTTATTTTTCATTTTGCTAATGGCTGCCAGTACCTCATCTTTTAGCACATCTGGTCCTCGATCTGCTTCGTCCTCTGAGGGTGAGTCCTGATTAAGATGCGTGGGTCTGTTCTTGCTCTGGTAGTAGGGGTCTTCTGCATATGCCTTCCACCGTCTTCTGACATCATTGGAATCTTGCAAGATCCTAGAAGTCTTGTCTTCTATCGCTACTCCTCTGGTCGACCCTTTTGTCGTCTTCTTCACTTTTTCATACATTTGATCTTATCTTCCTAGTTTTTGTAATTCTTCCAAATCTCTACATTGCTCTTCCCATCACTTTCCTCTGGCCTTCTTTGTTGTTCTTCATAGTTTATTATTTTGTCTCCTTTAGCTTTCTCTGTACTTTGATGTTTCCATTTTCACCTTTCTTCCATATCCTGGAGCATTTCTGTTGTAACCCACGGTTTTCGAGGAGATTGTACTTTTAGATATCCCACAGTTTCTAATGTTTCCTTAGTAATAATCTCCTTCAGCCCTCTCCATCTTTCTTCTGTCTTGGCTGTAATTCTTTCTACTATGTGCTCCTTGATATTTTCTGGTAGTTCTCTACTCCTTGTCTTTAATTTTTCTTGATCCCATTTCTTCACTTGTTTCCTCTTCTTTTTGATGAATTTTAATCATAGATGGACCGTCATGGCTACCAAGTTGTGGTCCATATCTGCATCCACTCCCTGTAGAGCTATGGAGTTCTTTATGCTGTTTCTATATCTATGTTTAACCCTGATATAGTCCAGTTGGTATCGGGCAGCATCCCCCAGAACCTTCCAAATATACCTTCGTCTTTTTTCTGGCAGATATTTGTTATAATTAACTTTTTATCTTCTAAAAAATCCATGAGTTTTTGTCCTCTGTCATTTTTTCCCAGTCTATACTTTTTGACATAGCTTTCTGCAGCCCCTTCTCCAACTGATGCATTTAAGTCTCCCATAACCAGTGTATATTCTCTTCCTTTGATGTTCCCTAATTTTTTTTCTATCACCTCATATATACAATCTACTCCTTCCTCTTTATGGGCCATTGTGGGCATATAGATTTGTGTCACCACAATGTCAACTGGGTAGGCTTTAATTGCCACCATCAAAAGTCATCTTTAAACTTTTCTATTCTGGTGACACATTTGGCAACCCTTTCCTCTAGTAGGATGGACACTCTATTTTGGCCTGCCTGTCCGTCTGTGTATATCACTCTAATTCCGTCACTCATAAAGTCACCACCCTCCTTCCATCTCACCTCCAACAGTCCCAGGACATCCAAACCTGTTCTTCTCATCTCTCTGATAACATTGGCTAACTTTCCCTATCTGAGCATCGTTCTCACATTCCACGTTCATATTCTGAGCTTTGTTTTATTTTTACAAGGATTTCGCTGGATGACAGCCAAAGAGGCCAAAATCCAGGATAGGTTACCCAAAAGTGTGACCCACAGAGACACAGAGGAAGTACAGTCTGGGAAAGATTAGTTTTTAGTCACAGAATCTCATGGCAAACACAGATTCTGAGTCAACATGTAGAGGAAGAGAATTATAGTGCCGCTTTTAAGAAAACTCGTCAGAGGTGCTTCCAACCTGATAATACCAGTCTTCAACCACTGGCGAAATAGAGACATAGAAAGAATAAGCTCATGTCACAGGTTGCATGGAGGCCTGTTCCAGAAGGAGAGGCCGACCATGGCAAAGCTTCCATGTTGCAATGTGTACTAGGGCGAGGAACAACCTGATCACCTTGTGTTGCAGAGTAAAGAGATCTGCAGCTAGGTATGAAAGACACTGAAATACACAGCTCCATAGGGTGGGATAAATAAAGCAGAACCTGCCAGGCTGTTGTGCCTCAGCATAAAGATCTTAAATTCAATGCATTTTCACATGTATCACCAATGCATGTCATCTGGCATGCAGTCAGATATTTGACCAACCTTTGAAATCCCACCAGTTAGCTGAACTGTGTTAAAAATGGATTGAAGTTGATTAATGCAAAAAGGGGAGGCCTTCATAGATTGCATTACCATAATCAACTCTAGTACATATCCGTGCATAAGGTTAGAAGCAGCTTTGGCAAAGAGCAGTGGAAATGATTGCATCCTCCTCTGAGTTTATACCTTAACTTAGTGCTATGTAAATGTGCACGTTTTTCTATAAGGACTGTTTTGGCCACATAAATTGTATTGCATTATGTTACAGCTTCTGGAGTGGATTGAGAGTAAACGGCCATGGTTGGCAGATCGTTCTGTTATGAAATCGCGACCTTTGACCCAGCAGAAACTGGAAGAATTTCGCAATTATCGTAATCAGCAGAAGCCACTGCGGTTGGAGGAAAAGGCAAAATTGGAGACAACATTCAACACTCTTCAGACGAGACTGAGACTCGGCAGTCGACCGGCGTACATGCCAACCAACGGAAAACTGGTCTCTGTAAGTCTGTGGCTGCATTTTTGGCTCTTCTGCTTGCACCGGGAGGATATCTTCTGATGTCAGATAAAATGCCCAGAAGAATTGGTGTAAATTGAAATTTTAGTTTAGATTGTTACGACTCCATTCTGCACCTGCTAACATGTGCTTCAGTGTGCATGTCTCATTGTGGATTGTTTAATCTGCATGTGAATTAAAGGACTGCTTTGCATGACTACCACTCACTCCGACTTCTGTGCATCTGAGCTTTAATGGCGGCAGATGAGAAATAGGAG
Organism: Norana najaformis; assembly: GCA_964023275.1. Classification (NCBI taxonomy): domain Eukaryota; kingdom Metazoa; phylum Annelida; class Clitellata; order Crassiclitellata; family Hormogastridae; genus Norana; species Norana najaformis. Next base: position 3,840,131 of record OZ029928.1, read on the forward strand.
AACACTGGAGTCCAGGCATGGACTACAGCCATTGTTTTTGAGGTCTTCTGTTTTTGCATTTTGTCATTTTTTTCAGCAGTTTATTTTGGTGACGGAAAAGTTGGGAGTTCAGAAATTTGTGTAGAGATTTTGGCTCCACTTGAACCCCTTTGTCAACTCAGCTATAAGGAGTACACTGACTATACACTGTTAGTGGGAAGATCAGATGGCAAGGGAAAGGTCTGGCTACCCGCCCTTATATGCCAAGGGTAAAATATGAAGCCACTAACACTTCATACTCACGGCTGCGCTCTTCTTCTTTTTCCTACTCCTACTCCTTCTTCTTCTTTTGATCGTGGAATTCAGTCTTTGTGTGTCTCAAACAGGTGTTGTTTGTTCTTGTGATCAGGTAGAGATTTTTAAATATTGTGTCTTCCGTTTACAGTTATACATGTACAACTTTTCTGCTTCATGATGTAAAACTAACTTCGTGTATCTCAGTTTTCTGACCCATCATACAAACGTATCGATGCTCCACCGCTTGCAATTTCTGCATCGGCCTTTCACTCAAAACTGAAAACATTCCTCCTTCACAGATCCTATCCTGACACCCTTCTTCCTCTTATCTCTCTCTCCTCTCCAACCCCAAACACCATCCCCCATAGCTGCCACGCTGTCTCTCTGTCTGAGTTTTGGATCTTGACCTGGAACCGAAACCTTTTGCCTATCGATTTTGTTTTAACTGAGCGCCTGTTAATAAGCTGGTCTCCGAGATGTGGCTTTCGTTTTGCGCCGTAGAAATCTCGGAATTAAGATTACGATTACGATCTCTTTACGCCAAGTTGTTGGTTGTGCTGGGAGCCAGCACAGAGTGCTGAGATCCAACTGAGCAGTGTGAACTGGAGAGTGTCTGTTTTGTTGTCTGCGTTTGCAGGACATAACTGTCACTTGGAAGAAGCTGGAGAAGGCAGAGAAGGGATTTGAAGAATGGATGCTTTCAGAATTACAGAGGTTTGATATACACAGATATATACATAAAAACTGAGTCCAGAGCCAACATAGACTCGTTATAACCTGGCTCCTCTGGTTCTGTAATCCTACTTCATGGTAAACAGCGACATAAGGGAAATTAATTCTACAGTTTGTTGATATTTCAGTCTTTCATTTGTTATCATATAGTCGTACTGACGATTGACTAATTGACTGATTGATTGACTGGTTTTCTTAGGTTTACTTGTAAAGTAATTAGAGATTTGTTGATAGCTTTAATCGTTGCTCAGCTGTATCTGTACAGCTGCTTGTCAGAACCTTTGAAGAACACTGTGAGAAGATGTGTTCTTGTCTTGATGTTCTGTTGCTCTTGTTTAGACTGGAACGATTAGAGCACTTAGTTCAGAAGTTCAAGGTCAAGTGCAGTGTCCATGAGAACTGGTCGTCAGGCAAAGAGGAAAGCCTCCGACAGAACGACTTTGCCAAACTTAGCCTCAACGAAATCAAGGTTCATCAAAAGTTTATTTCCTCCTTAGCTTACAGAGAATATCTAAATGTATCTGCGTATGAATCTGTCTACCTGTTGCTCTCCCAGAAACGACTGATGCTTTAGTTTTGAAGCACGGGGTTAAGAACTTGAGATGCACTTGTTTGAATTGGCTTAGTACCCATTGACTGTGTAATGCACTGTGGGTCCCTGTAGGCATAAGTGGTGCATTAGAAACACAGTTTTCTATTTTATTGAATATTAATAGAGCAGCCGCTTCAGAGGGACCTCTTTAAATTGCCCAGTCTGGTTAGAAAGCAGGTCAGTAATCGCTACGTTCTTCAGCCCTTGGGACCTCACCTAGCCAGCGCACTCACGTGTTGGGTCAATATTGAGTGGATTTAATAGTCACTCTGCATACGGTTGTCCGTCTGACATAGGCCCACGGCTTATTTGAAATCCAATCCAATGTACAGCCATAATGACTTTGATCCATTTTAACCAGAAATCAGAGCATCTGTTGTTTAAAGTGCAACAATACTGCCGAAGCTGTGCGAGCAATTCTGCACCTCATTCTTAGCACTGTGGAAACAGCACTCTAGGAGTTGTGCTCGCTTCTTATAGTCTCGATAGACATAGTCGAACTACAGGTCAGATGGTCCTTTACAGATGGTCGCGTCATGAAAATGAACCATCCAGAATGCTAGCGGTGACGTCATGAGATGTTACTGACCTGGACTTTGCTGATGATGTTGCTTTGCTGGCAGAGTTGCTGGAGGTTCTCTTGCTCACGCTGGAAAATCATGACAGAGGAGGCAAGAATCTTTGGCCAGGTAATAAACTTGGTTGACACCTAGTTCCAGACCACCACAGAGAGCACCCCAGGGATGAACATATCAACCGCCATGGGGGACATAGTGGAGATTGTTGACAGTTTCACCCACCTTGGATGCCAGGCCCCACTGCCAATTTTTCCTCTGACCCAGAAATTCGGCGCAGACTAGAGGTTGCCAAGCTGTGTATGGTCTCTCTTGAAAAGGGAATTTGGCATTCAAACGTTATGCTTAAAATCAAGCTCAAACTTTATAGATTGTATGTGCTACCTGTTCTGCTTTGTGGTGGCTGTGAGTCTTGGAAAACCACCAAGGCCCTGAAAAAGAGGCTAGATGCCTTTGACATGTGGTGTCTCAGAAGGATTATCATGATCCCTATAGAGACCACCTCTCCAACACAGACATCAGAGCTGGGACTGCTATTGTGCCAGTCTCTGTCGTTGTTCGAGAATGCAGATTGACATTTTTTGGACATGTTCCAGAGGAGGACGTGCACAGGCTCTGCGGGTGGCGATAAATCAGACCCCAGAGGGAGAGGCAGAGGCCACATGGTAGACCCAGAACTATGTGGACCAGAACAGTTGAAAAGAATCTGGAGGGAAATGGTTTTGGCCTGCATACTGCATGGAGAAAGGCCTAGGACAGGAAGGCATGGTGACACATTGTGAATACAGCTATGCTCATTTGAGTTTGTCCCTAGAGAGAAACGTCGTTGTAGATGCTGGCCAATTGGCTGATGTCCAGTGACTTGATGTAAGCCATGTCGCCATGACTTCTGTAGAGCTGAGCAGGATTCATAGACGTGAAAATACTTCCAAGAGCAGCGATATTCTGTGATAAATTCCACATATATTCCATGCTTATGTTTTCTCGTTAATAGCACTAGTAAGTTAACTTCATTCCGTTTTAATGTAAGTGTACCAGGGACACTGTATTATACGTATGTTGATTCTTGTATAGAATATTTTTGGTATTTGTGTGTAGATATTGTCACATTATGGGACCAACATTCATGTGTTTTCTGACATTGGGTTGGCCCAATGTTTGTGTGTCGTCAGAATTCCGACATTGACCCAAGGTTGATTTTACGTACGACTTCTGCAACACAAATACCAAAAATAATATAATATGTATCAACATGAGTATGTGGCACACTCGCTTAGGTGAAAATGGAATTAAGTTATCACACACATGCACCATTAACAAGAAGAAGTATACGTGGAATATGTATCGTACACCCTCCATTATCCCAATATAGCATTCAGCAAAGGGCAAACTTAAGGCCAACATTTATGTTTTTTGCAACATTGGATGTATGTATATATGTATATTGGCTCAGTGCTGTTTGCTGACTCAGATCCTAGTCTCGTGCTCCCATATGGGGGACTCAAGTAATGTGCACTTTCTCATTCACTGGACCGTCTTTCTTGAACGGTCTTCCTTTGAAAAGCCGAACTGTCCGACTGGTGCACTAGAAACAGTTTCAGCTAATTTTAAGATGCAGCTTTTTAAATCTGTGAGATAGCCATGTTGCAGCACCTTTGAAAGGTGCTACACATACGTAATGTACACGGACATGTACATAATATACACAGAAACATACAGAATATACACAGACACATACATGATATACACTGACTCAGATCCTACATACATAATATACACAGAAACATACATAATGTACACAGACACATACATAATATACACAGAAACATACATAATATACACAGACACATACATAATATACACAGACACATACATAATATACCCAGGCACGTATGTTATATATATAGGCAAATACATGACTATATGCAGCAGTCAATCGTCATTGTTGTGAGTTCCTTGATGTTGAATTTCTGTAGACAGTAGAATTGTCGTGATTTCTTACTTTAGGCGATCATGAAGAAACATGAAGCCTTTGAGAGTGACTTGACGGCACGTGAAGATCGTGTTGAACAGTTATCTGCAATTGCCCAGGAACTCATGTAAACAAACCCAGTTTTCTTTTCTCAAAATTTTCTAACCTGTTCTAGAAAGACTGTGTAACTGTAATGTACTTTAATGTAAACCGATGAAATTTCTCAGCTTATTCAATGGTGTTTAGTTCACATCAGTATCAATGGCAGGTCAAACCAAGAAATGTTTGTGGATTTTTGCAGAATGGTAAAAGATGCAAATGAGACAGTGTTAACAACTTCACTAAAACTGTTGTGCACTGCATCCATTTACTTAAACACTGGATAAACATAGATAAATTACCAGTATTAAAGGCTGTGTACTACATTCTTTATTCTAAAACGACTTCTGATGTAAGACAGTGAGGAACGTGGATCCAAAAATTTGTTCTGCTCTAGAAGTACAGTAACCTCGTGGTAACACAGTCCCGAATAAGCTGGTCCCTGCAACGTGGCTTTCGTTGGACGCTGTAGAAATCTTGGAATTACGATAAGACAGTTATTGTGGCTCCAAAAGACAGCACTGTTATAATGAATTTCTTGTGTGTTGAATTAGATTAGACAGCAAATGTTATTTAAAAGATGGACCTGTTTTCCACTGCTCAACCTTAGGTTCAAATCCCACTGTGTCTCGTAAATGTTGAATCTGTTAAGGGAAGGTCATCCTGTTGTTGGATTGCCATTGCCAAGTGTGTGCTTCAGCCAATATATTCTAACTCCAGGATGTGATTACTCTGATAGAGGCACATGGTATCCAAACTTTAGACTCACCTGTTTCAACTTGCTTACTTACATGGCCTGACTTCTGGTTTCTTTGACCTATCGAATTTCATCTGGGCTTTTGCCAGTGGATTATAAGTTTTTCACTTCAGTTGATGCCATGTGCATTATGATAACGGCACTATAAAAGTCATTAGATTAGATTAGAGTACTTGGTCTTATCTCCTCACTTGTTACTTCATAATCTCATCCTTACAGACATGGATAAGGATAAGTAGGAATCTAATCGAGCTGGATTGTTGCAGTTCGTTGGGCTACTCCGGTCCAGAAGCTGTAACTGAGCGAAGTCAATCAATCGCTGACCAGTGGAAGAAGTTGGTTGAACTGAGTCAGAAGCAAAAGTCTTTGCTTCAGGCAAGTGCTGTTTTACCTCACCTACTCTGTGGACACCTACGGGCTCTTGGCCCATGGATCATGATGATGATGATGACTCTGAGGAAGACTATCTTGCTCAGGGATTTTACTTCCTTTGATGCATACATTAGGTTTGAGAATGACAGGTAAATGTTGATGGGTAGAGTAATCAAGTCTGCAGTGGAATGTAGGGAGATAATAATTTCCTTTTTGAAGCAGCTGAACTGTCAAGAGATTTATCCAAAAGTTCTGGATGTCAGACTCTTGCACTGTAGGACTTGCCATGTACTTCCCACCTCTTGCCAAATTGTACAGATTGTTAAGACAATCGTTTATTGCACTCAAAAGGTTTTGGTCTTCATGTAGTAACAGTTGGTAGAAGTTGTGTTGAAAGTGAAATACAGCAAAGAATTTAACAATCCTCATTCTACATTTTAGCCATTCTTTCTATTTTGCCATTGCGTATACTGATCCTGCGTTGTAGCAGCGCATGGCTGACTCAAGACAGAAACACCTTCTTGCTTAGCAGGAACACAATGTTTGAACTGTCAAAGGCTTGTTAAGTTTGTCAGAAGGACCAGCATTACGATCTAGTGAGTGGGCGAGTTGCTTCATGTTTACCTTGTGGTCTTGACAGGAGATTGAAAAAATCCTGAAATCCATTGATCAGCTTCATCTGGAATTTGCTAAAAGGGCTGTAGTAAGTTTAAAAATTGTTTTATTTATCATAAATTTTAAGTGTTTGACTATTTTTTCCTCCCACAGTGACTGATTTGATAAGCAGCAAAAACGTGCCTTGAAATATTTTGAGTAACTTATTGTAACAATTCTTAATTAGCAGAATCATTTACAAGGATGATTCAAAAGAAATCAGCAGCACGTGAATTTTGTCTATGACATGATTTAATCAGTAGATGTATATATGTATGTATGTAACAAATGCCATTTTGCCATTTCGAACATCTTTGTGGTCTGGCTGTACAGGTTCTTTGCACAATACGGAACCTATGGAAACACATAGATTATCTGTTTTTTTATATATAAGCTTAGCTGAAAAGGATTTCTGGCCAGTAATAAATTACAGTACACTAAAGTTGCATACAAGTGCTATTAACGTATTTTGGTGTAGCCATTCAACAGCTGGTTGGACGAGGCAAAAGAAGATCTCTTGGACATGTTCATTGTTCACACAGTGGAAGAAGTTCAGGTAGACGCTTCACAAGCATCTCTGCTTATGTCTGGATGTTTGTTTACGTAATGTCTCCTTAGCAACCTGTGCTGTCTACGCTGGAAAATGATGAAGTATGCGTTTATTTATCACACACTTCTCTCAGTTTGTTAGACCTGGCCCATAAGCTGAAGTATATTTGGAATTAATACACACTTAACGTCAGCAATCCAGCAACTGGCTGCTTTTCTTTCCAGACTGCTTGGCTCAGAAGCCAAATGCTAATTGGACGTGGTTGTAGGATTTCAAACTTTAACTGTTTGCTTGTTGTTCTGGCCAGGAATGCTCTGTGCATCAACACTTGAAAAATGTTCTCTTGCAACGTAAGCGTTTCCGAGTAGACATCTTGAAAGATGGTGTACAATTTGCCTGTGTTTTAACTGTCTGAATTATGCATTCAGAGGAGGGGAGGCGTTTAAATCAGAACAACAAAACAACCATGTGATTTAGCTTTTTTTGCACACATCTCATGATTAAGTTGTTTTTTCACAACTCTGTATTGCTTTGATATTGAACTGCATTTTTATAAATTATTGTAATTAGAAACTTCTATAGTGCTGATGTCTACTTTGCAAGGTATTTCACACCAAAATCAAGCCCTAGTCAGTTCAGCATCCAGAAAATCCAGAAAGTCAATCTGCTGAAACAGAGAAACAACCTATGGGGGGGGGATAAGTCCAATGAAAAATGTAAGTCTTAACTTGCAATTTTAGATTGGGCAGAATGAACAGATGCAGGAACAGAGTTCAAAAATTTAGGTCTGGCAGCCAAAAAAGCTTATTCACCAAGAACAGTTCTAGTTTCTGGCATAACCAGAAAAAGAGAATCGTATGATCTGGTTGAATAATGATAGGTCTAGGGAATGAGTAAGTTTTGTAGTTGGCCAAAGTGTAATGCTTTATAAATTTGAAACAAATCCTTTGCTGAACTGAAGCCAATTCAAAGATTTCAGTACTGGGGTTATATGCTCATAGTTTGACAAAAGAGTTATGGCTCTAGCCAAAGAGTTTTTGAAGTTTCTGGATGTTTGACTTTGTGATACTACTAGGAAGCGAGTTACAGTAATCAAGGTGACTGGAGATCAATGTGTTTGCTAGAGATATTCTTGCAGACATAGGGACATATCGCCGAATTCTGTGTATGTCATGAATATGCATGTACGATGACTTACAAATGCCATTTACATAGTTGGTGAGAGACATAGAAGAATAAAAAAATAACGCCCAAGTTACAAGCAGCATCAACCAACTCAACAAGTGAGTTGCCCACCTTTAAATATTTAAGCCATTCAAATTTCTTAATTGCCCAGTAGTAGAAATTCAGTTATAGAAGGGTTTTCATTGCACCTCTTCAAAGGCAGTTGACAACAACTGCACAGATGAGTGAAAAGACCAACTGTCAAAAGAAATGTAAATTTGAGTATCATCTGCATAGAAATGATATCCTAGTGAATGGTTTTCAAGTACTGTACCTAATGGTGTAGTGTATAATATAAACAAAAAAGGACCAAGCATGGAACCCTGTAGAACACCACATGTCAGTAAAGCACTAGATGAACAATTAATTACCTCTTAAACATTCTGAATGAGTGCATGGACTGAGATAAGTAGCAAACCAATTCAGGGCTGGACCACAAACCTCAAACCAGGGCTGAAGATGATGCAAAAGAACGGTCCACAGTTTCGAAAGCAGCAGACAATTCAAAAAGAACAAGTGTTGTCATTCTACATGTATCCATAGAGCACATAATGTCACCATGAACAGCAAGAGGGTGGATTCTGTTGAATGAAACTTGCTGTATGCTGACTGGAAAGGGGAGATTAACAAGTTGGAATATAAGTGAGTTTCCATACAATTCACAGCTACCTGTTCTAGTATTTTCAATACGAAATTCAAAGTTGATATAAGTCTGTAATTAGACAAGTCACTAAGGTCAAGAGAAGGTTTCCTTAACAGAGGATGAACTATGGCATGAGCAAAAGCTGACGGGAAGGCTCCCTCTTGCAATGAGAAATTGATTATTGATATAAACCTAGGACATTTGAAGCTCTTTTTCAGAAAAGATGTAAGTGTCGTGAAGACAACTTTCGCTACATGAGGAAAAGGTAAGTTTGGAAACCTACGGAAGAGTTGTTGACTGAATGATCTTATCTGCATTACATTATGTTACCTTTACGTTACATTAAAGAATGCATTCGTTATGGGAATCTTGGTGCGTCCTGTGATGCTAGAAATTCGCCGGCCAGTGGGACTCGTCTCCGTCTTTGCTGAAATTCCATATAAGTCCCTGCAGTACTGTTATAAATTTTGATGTACTTGTTGACATAACCAGTTGTTATGTTTCAGGGTCTGATGTCAAGTCATGAGCAGTTTAAGGCGGGGCTGGACACGGCAGACGCAGAGGTCAATGCCGTGGGTCACCTGCGCGACCAAATAGACAGTGAATGCCAACGCCTTGGCAATGCTGACCGAAAGAATAACCCATACACAACCTTAGATGCTCAGGTAATCCAATTTAATCTAATCTGATCTGATCTGATATGATGTAAACTAATGTCATCTGATCTAATGTAATATATTTATATCTAATATAATCTGATCTAATCTAATGTAATCTATTCTAACCTAATCTGATTCGTATATTATAATCTAATATAATGTATTTTGATCAAACCTTATCTGATCTAATCTAATATATTTTAATCTGATCTAATGTAATCTGATCTAATTAGAAGACAACTATGGTTATAAATCACCAAAAACTCATTATGATGCCATCTTATGGAGCCACAACAAGAACAGTGTTATAATGATAATTCTGCTATAATGAGCCTCTGTTATAATGAGATTCTGTTATAATGAGTTTCTGTTATTATGGGAGTTTGTTATATTGAGATTCTGTTTTAATGAGACTCTGTTATATCGAGGTTATTTTCTGTAGCTGAACGAAATTTGGGGTCCATGTTGATAACCATGTTGTTACGATGAACAGTGTGTATGGATTCTGTGGTCCGTAATTGTGATGTAAATGTGATGTTTTAACCTGGAGATTTATATAGTGCCTTCAGTGAACTTGTCAGAGGTGCTCTTTGCCAGCCTAGAAGATGCAATAGTTCTGTATGAATGAAAGGTTCCCTCAGGTGAATGAAACGTGACAAGCAGAAGTATTCAGTGACATTAGTTATAACATGGCAATGAAAAAGATGAGAAGAAGATGAGGAGAAGGAAGAGCAGTCACTTTAAGCTGACTACAGAGCGGCCATAGGTATGAAATGTTAGCGACTTCATTTTCTTAGCCTCAGCATATGAGGGCAGGTGGAACAGAATTCTTCAAATGTCTTTCTGTCTTTTTGGCCTTAAGTTTGAGAGCCCAGCACACAAACCGCAAAACGATCATGCACCCCTCTCCACCCTTATGATGACGTTGACGTACGATCTATTCACTACCATCAGATGCATATTCCTTCATTGCTGTTACGTGATTTTCCATTCTTTTCAAGGAGTTAAGTGACAAGTGGAAAGAACTGAAGGAAGTCGTTCCACAGAGAGATGCTGCGCTGGAGGCAGAGCTAGAGAAGCAAAAGAGGAAGGAGGAACTGAGGCAGCAGTTTGCCAAGAAAGCAAATTCCGTCGGCCAGTGGATTGAAAACCAACTGGACAGTATCAACAACGTCTTCCTTCAGAAAGGATCGCTCGAAGAACATCTGGAGAAGATGAAGACAATGCAGACAGAAATAATGGCCTACCAGTCAAATCTTGATGAACTGGAGCGACTCAATCAGGACCTACAGGAAGCCATGGTCTTTGATAATCGACATACACCATTTACAATGGAGGTACACTGTCTCTGCAATCCGCCTCATGGCATTTATTGTAATGTGCTGTTGCAGAAGATGTTAGTGTCGTTAAATAAATACTGATCAGCAGTATCCCAAGACTTGGCCGTAGATCCAGTTTCGTGTGGGAGGAACTGCACTGGTTGCCGATTGCAAAAATGTGTTGAGTTTAAGATTTCAATGCTTAAGCATAATTGTCTTGCAGTTTGTGCAGCGTAGGCTGAGCTCCTTATTATCTTAAGCAGCTGTGCGTCTCAGGCTGCAGATCTTTTGCTCTGCTGATGACCTGTTGCCAGCCTAAAGTTCCACAGTGCAACACGGATGCTTTGCTCTGATCAATCCATCTTTCTGGAATGGTCTGCCTTGCAACCTATGAGTCGAGTTCTGTGGTCTTTCTTTGCCTCTTTTCCATAAGCATTTGAAAACCATTCTGTTCGATCGTGGTTTTCTGTTGTCAGATCGGAAACACATCTGAGGAGCCTCTGGTGAAGAGACACTGTACAAATTTCTGATTATTATTACATATAATAACGCATAACTTCTGTGGCATCAGCATATAATGCACAAAGCACTGACTAATTCCCAAAATTGAGCTGAAACTCAGATCAGTTTCTACAAGTCATTCTGCTGAGGCAGAGAGGGACAGTTTATTGCAGTTCAGAGCAAGCATAGTATTGTGCAGAGCTGTTAGTACTGTTTAATAATTAGATTTTTCGATTGGATTAAGTAAATAAATGAGCTAATTAAGGAAGGTAGGGTAATGCTTCGTTTCAGCATCCCCTTTTTACCTTATTTTCAACATGCCCATGTCACCCGTAATTCAAGATGCAAAGTACTTGACTGATGTGCAGACAAGACAAATTTCTGTAGTGCAGTAACAGACTAAATTACATTACATGACTGTCATTTCATTCATCAAAACATTGATTTTGAAAGCTGGATCTCAAACTGTTCCTCTGTTGCTCTGTAGGCTCTTCTTGTCGGTTGGGAATCACTGCTGACGTCTTTAGCCAGAAATATCAACGAAATAGAGAATCAGGTGAGATGAGCTTTGGCTACGTACCTGTACTCATTTACTTGTACAATTTTACTTGTATAGCACTATGTTTTATTGTGCAATATTTTTATACCATATTTAGGCTTGGGTCAATTACATTAAAAATTCCGGTTAATTACAATTACTTTTGTATTTAGTCAAGAAATTACAATTACAATTACTGTTCAATTATGCCTTAAGTTCACATTCAAGCATTGCGTTACTGCCTGCCAGGACTTGTATGTTTATTCATCAAAGGTAAAGAGACAATCAGCAAGTCTAATAATTACAGTAAGTAAGATAATATTTAAGGAAGTAAATAAGAAAGATAAATTTTAAGGAATCAAGTAACAAGACTAATCAATCATGGATTAGTTTCCATTAATTGAAAAAATTAAGTTACAGCATGACAATTACAATTACGCCATTCTACTTACAATTACAATTATGTGTAATTGATAGATTCACAGATCAATTATAATTACAATTACTTTATCAGTTTGTAATTAATTACAATTGAATTACGATTACAATTGACCCAAGTCTGATCATATTATCAACACTTGGAGAAGGAGCAGAAAGCTCTAAATTTTGGCCTTTTATGCGGCGCAGAAGGAGGTGCAGGACGCAACAGCTTGGCGTAGCTTCGTTGACACAGCTACACTCAGCTAATGAGAGCTGAAGCCGACATCCTTGTTTCACCACCAGAAAGAGAGAGAGAAGCAGAGAGAGGAGAGATGCCAAATAGAAATCACAACCTGTTTTTCACTCAGGAAACTCGAACAACTGGTCAAAAAGTAGAAAATTTAACAATTACAAATTCTAAATGAGTCAGTACAGCAGGTAGTTTATTTCTTTAGATAATGACACGTGACTCCAAAGGAATTTCCAATGAACAGATGGAAGAATTCAGAAAGTCATTCTTACACTTTGATAAATCTCGATCGAAACGACTGGAAAGCAAAGAATTCAAGGCGTGTCTCGTCTCTCTCGGATATAACATCAGAGATGATAAGCAGGTAGCGACATTTCGTGGCAATTTTTAAATAATTCCGGTAGTTTATCTTCATTATGTTACACTGTACTGAATGTTCACTTAGCCAAATTAGCCACAGTTACTGCTTCACTGGCTCTGCTCCATCTTACCGTCTTTGAGCTGATTGCAACTTGGCTTTGGTGTCCACCAGTTGATGCCTTTTGCATTAGACACCAGCACAATAGGAGTTACTACACTGTGTCCGGAAAAATTCCAAGGCTTTACGGTAAATATGAAAATAATTAGTAAACATTAATCGATTTTTTAAATTCCAAAAACAGTTTAATCCTGAAATATTATTTGCACTATAATTGTTGTTTTGGCGTAAAAATTTTATAACAATTTTGTCTTCCTCGCTGAACGCCATTTTTCTAGCAACTTTCTTTACAAAATATAAAATTCAAATACGTCACTGTGACGTAATTTTAAACATGGGCCGTTAATAAATTACAAAGAATTTTGTTGGTAATTATATATTTCAGGATTAAACTGTTTTTGGAATTTTAAAAATCGATTAATGTTTACTAATTATTTTCATATTTACCGTAAAGCCTTGGAATTTTTCCGGACACAGTGTAGTTAATAATTATTATTAATAGTTATTATCACATGGATCTGTGCCTCTCGGTGTCGTCTACACTTGGCTGCAGATCTCTGCTCATCTGTGCAAGGTTACCTGGTTGTTTGTACAGCCATAAATTCCACAATGCAACGCAGAAGTGTTGCTCTTCATTCTGGAAAAGGTTGCCTCATGGCCTGAGTTTTTCTTAGTCTTTCTTTGCTTCCGTTTTTTACTTGTTGAAACGATTCTTTTTGACTGTGGTGTGTCACAAGATGTCTGGAAGGCATCGTTTTACCACATAAAAGCGATGCACCATGTTCAGTTGTGCTTGCCACCGGAGCTTATGAAGACAGTCGCTTGTAATGTTGTCAGAGCAAAACTCAACTACTATAATTCGCTGCTGTTTGGCTCTACAAAGTCTAACATCACCAAAATCCAACACGTCCAGAAGTTGTCAACCCATCTAGTGACAGGTACCTGAAGGTTTAATCCTGTCACTCCTGTACTGTCAAATCTACATTGGCTGCCTGTCAGCCCCAGAATCACACGTAAGACTCTCGACCAATCGACCAGCTTACCTGTCATCATATGCATTACTTACTTACTGTGTGTGTGTGTTTCAAGTCAGAAGTGCCTCCAAGGAGTTCCTTCTTGAAGATGTGCCATGTAACTAAACGTACAATATGATAATAGTCTTTCTAGTATTCTATGTCCTCTTTTTTACAATGTGTTTTAATTTGGAAAACCAAATGTAACGTAATGAGAACAACTTATGCACCACCATCAGTAGCGAGTTACTTCCAGGGTGCTTTACAGTGTCAGTTGTCAGCGCAAGTACCAAGAGTTACATAATAGCAGATAGATCTAACAGAAAAATAAGTATTATAAGTACTTATAAGAGAAGTTTCTAGAGTGCAAAGCAAGCAGGAACAAGGCCACAGTTTGCAAATAGCAGTTATCTAATTGATGAAATGTGAATTAATCTATATGGAGACTGCCTTTGCATGCAGCTAAAAGTTGTTTCCGAAAAACCGGCCACTCTGCTTCTTCTGACCGTCTTTCCCTGACTGTTGATATTTTGATAGCATGGCTGCTTCATGCTGTTCTGTTTAGGGAGAGTCAGATTTTCAGCGCATCATGTCAGTCGTTGATCCCAACAGCCAGGGATTTGTGACATTTGATGCCTTCCTTGACTTCATGACGAGCGAATCTACGGATACAGACACAGCAGACCAAGTGATGCAGTCGTTTCAGATTTTAGCTGGAGACAAGGTAATTAGCATTATTATTATTACGAAAATTTGTAACGCGCGCAAAGTCACACCGAAATGCGAATCGGAGGCGCGGATAGTCAGTCGCCAGGTGAAAAGAGTTAGATATCCAGATGTTTGAAACCCAGTGAGAAATAGTGAGTTTTTAGGCGTTTCTTGAAAGAAGGAAAGGAGTTCAAACACGGTTCCATTCTTTTGGGGCAGCGGTGTGGAATGCACGAGAGCCCAGGACAGTTCTGCATCGTGGCTCAGCCAAGAGACCCGTACCTGAAGATCGTAGGCTGTGGGGAGGGATGTAAGGAGAGACTAGAGACTGAAGGTAGGTAGGAGTGCTCATAGTAAGTTCTGTAGGTCAGACAGGCTAGTTTAAATCTTATCCGGAATTCCACAGGAAGCCAATGCAGCTGGCTTAATAGAGCTAAGGAATTTGTGTGAGGAGGTGCACGCAGCACCACATGTCGCTTCAGATTTATCAGGATTTATGGCCAAACCATTGCAACAGAACCATGCGTGAATGGAAGAGAGACACTCCAAGCATTGCTTTGCCAGACAGATCAGTGGGTGACAGAGCAATGTAAAGCTGAGTGTCATCAGCATACTGCTGTAACTTCACTCCAAAGTGGTTGGCTATGTGGCTGACTGGTGATGTGAAGATTGTGAATAATAAGGGGCCAAGGACAGAAGATGATGATAATTAGAAGAGGATGCTTCTAAATTAACAATTTAACATTTTAAATGAATTAAAATTCATTTAAGATATTAGATGGAGACCAGGTAGAATATGGCCATGCAGCAGTTTTGTGGTCTGTACACCACAAGAAAGTGGTCAAACTAGGTAGAAGATTGAATTTCTAAAATTTACATCTGTTCATCTTAGACGTTTAAAGGTTCTCTCTCACCCTATCCTGTATCCTTTTGCCATATTTGTTCACTCCCTTATAAGACGAAATGTACTGTAATGTAATGTAATGTAAAAATGATGAGTGTATTTTTGGTTTTTGTGCAGATTCTCAGTGAGCAGTGTTGACTGCTATCAAGTTAATATTTGTGGTGCAAAGCGTAGGTTACATAATTAAATTCCATGCGATTATCTTACATGATAATAGATTGTCTGGCTGTCCAGAAGTCCCTGCCTTCCATCATGCAGGAGCTGAGACTGATACTGGACATTGCTGAAGAGCAATGTTCCCTCTAAGCTGTGTGGCCATGCAGCAGTTTTGTGGCTCTGCACTCCACAAAAAGCGGTCACAAAATATAATCAAAGAAATCTCTCAGCGCAACAAGTTCAGAAACTCATGCTGTCAATTTTTGGCTTAGAGGGAACGTTATTGAAGAGGCGGAGTAAAATGCTGCTTACACTGGGTTTCCCTGACTCATGATCTCATACACTTGAGGTTTAATTGGCATATCGGAAAAGTGGTGTTGATTCCATTTTAGTTGCCAGTGTCATTCAGGTTGACTGAAATCTCATCTTTTTCATATTGCTTATCATCTGTAGCCTGTCGTCCAGTCTGCTTCTTGGATCTCGGGGACTGCATGGATTATGGCTTGGAATGCAGTTCTGCTTAGAAGTGATCACACGTTTTTGTGTCTTTTGGCTATGGTAATGGTGCTATAGAAGTTTCCAGATTAGATTAGATTAATCGGAATGCATTGTTTGATTTCTTTGTATTGTTGTTTTTCTAGCCATATATCATGGCTGATGTGTTGCGTCGTGAGCTGCCATTGCATCAGGCAGAGTACTGTGTCAAGAGAATGGTCGCATACAGTGGCCCAGGTGCTGAACCAGGAGCGCTAGATTATATGTCGTTTTCTACTGCTCTCTATGGTCAAAGCGATTTCTGAAGCAGAAACGTGAAACAGTGGATCTCTGATTGTTTGTTTGTCAAGTCGTCATTACATTAGTGTTACTTAACATTTCCAAAGATTGATCTCCGAGGTGAAAACAGAGCCACAATAATTGTTCGTTGGTGCATGTGTAAAAGTTTTAATTTGTTCCTGGTCATTCCATTCTTTTTATTTTCAATTCAAATTTACTTTCTACAATTTAAATACTATTTTATAATTGTGATTTGTACCTCTTATCATTTTATAATTTTTTGGCATTTTTCTTGATTTATTTTTTTATTGGACAAGTACAGTATTCTAGTCTGCTTAATTTCACTATATTCCATGCTCATCGTTAGAAACCACCTGTTCGTACCAAAAACTTCTACTATTATTAGTCTTGGACGGATGAATTTAATTAAGCAAATCATTTTGTCTGTGAAATTGTCTTTTAACTGTATATTGTGCTAATAGATTTCAATTTTTCATCTGATGTCCATTCTCTTGCAGGACCTACGTTCTTTAATGAACTCTTCTCTGTTGTAGCAACTTTGTTCTTGTGCCTTCAGATGAATAAAAATGATAATCTATAGTTATATGTGGCTGTACATTCACAAATGAATTTTAGTTTAATTTTAGTTGAGTTTTATGTAATTTAATTGACCAGTTCCTGTGTTGAAACAGTTAACTGCTGCCCAATAATCAACACATTGGTTTTTAAGATGCTGAATCCTACCTAGGTTTCAGTCTTGCACTGTGAAATCTGGTATTGACTGATGCATATAGGGCAGAGCTACTGATGTGGCAGAGTTATCCATATGGCAGAGCTACTGATGTGGCAGAGTTATCCATATGGCAGAGCTACTGATGTGGCAGAGTTATCCATATGGCAGAGCTACTGATGTGGCAGAGTTATCCATATGGCAGAGCTACTGATGTGGCAGAGTTATCCATATGGCAGAGCTACTGATGTGGCAGAGTTATCCATATGGCAGAGCTACTGATGTGGCAGAGTTATCCATATGGCAGAGCTACTGATGTGGCAGAGTTATCCATATGGCAGAGCTACTGATGTGGCAGAGTTATCCATATGGCAGAGCTACTGATGTGGCAGAGTTATCCATATGGCAGAGCTACTGATGTGGCAGAGTTATCCATATGGCAGAGCTACTGATGTGGCAGAGTTATCCATATGGCAGAGCTACTGATGTGGCAGAGTTATCCATATGGCAGAGCTACTGATGTGGCAGAGTTGTTGGGCTACCTGCAGTTGTCTTGCTGTTTTATCCTAAGAGAATTACTGATTACACTGGTCAACATAGAAATCGTTACTGACTGGAAAAGGCCCTAATGTGTAGCATCTTGGTGTGCTGAACACGAATATAACCATAAAAATGTTTTATTGGCTCTCGTTTTGAAAATATTTCATATAGTTCATTTTTTATGTTTCACCATGTAAATTTATGCAGTAGAAAAATCTTTTGGCATTACTGATACGGCCCTTCTTTGGTTTCAGTCTTTCCTCTCAGACCGCTCTCATTCTGTTATCTTTGGGCCTACACGTTCCGCTTGGTCCCCTATACCTTTTGGCCTTCCTCAGGGTTCTGTTCTGGCCCCTCTCCTCTACATTCTGTACACTGCCGACCTGGCACGGGTCCTCCTTCCCATGGGTGTTGCTGTCCATCAGTATGCAGACGACACTCAGGCCTTCGTTCATGGCCCAGCGGAAGCGGCTTCCTCTCTGGTTGAGAGTATTCTTGACGCAACATCTGCCCTTGGTCTCTGGATGTCCTCTAATCGCCTCCGTCTGAACTCTGCTAAGACCCAGTTCATCTGGCTTGGTGGTCGTGCTCAGCTGGCAAAGATTGATTCATTATCCTTACGCCAGAGGTTTCCGGACATAATATTCTGTTCCAAAGTCCGTGATCTTGGGGTTGTTCTGGACCGGGAACTCTCCTTGACCGATCATGTTAACAATGTCTCCCGCTCATGCTTTTACCACCTTCGTCAGCTTCGTACCATCCGCCGCTCCCTCTCCTTTCATGCCGTTACTACTCTAATTCATGCCCTTATCTGCACTAGGGTGGACTTTGGTAACGCTATCTTTGCTGGACTCTCACTTGCCAATATTTCCAAGCTTCAATCTGTTCTCAATGCTTCTGCCCGTCTTATTGGAGGCGTCCCCAGGTATGGCCATATAACTTCCTTTATACGGGACACTCTACACTGGCTTCCCATTCAGCAGCGTATCCAGTTCAAGATCCTAACGCTTATGCGTAATTGTCTTGTTGGCTCTGCTCCATCATATCTTAGGGACTTCTGCATTTCGGTCTCTTTGGTTCCAGGCCGTAGCACTCTCCGGTCGGCCTCCCTTGGACTTCTGACTGTCCCTCGTATGCGCACTGCTACAGCGCAGTCTAGAAGCTTTGCCTATGTTGGACCCAATAGCTGGAATCGCCTTTCCCGAGAGCTCCGGCTAGTATTCCTCAGTTTGTCTCTTCCGCAGTTTCGCAAGCGCCTGAAGTCTGTATTATTTGCCAGTGGTCTCACTGGTTCGGGTCGGGAGCGCTTCTGATGAGTCTATTCTTGAAGTGGCGCTTTATAAATGTCAGATTACAATTACAATTACAATATCCTAAATAAGTCTAGAATGATGTAATATTCCACCTCATTGCATAATCCCATCATGGACACATCATGCACAGTTGATTACGTCATTTTCTGATGCAATGTAAAACTACAGCCAGTCGGCTGCTGACGTAAGATGACGTCAGCAGTGTACTATATAAAGCGAGTCGGAACGGTTGAGCATTTACAATATTACAGACTTTGTGCGAGACAGTTTAAGTTACTGTTTTATAAAACTATTATTACTTTATCCATTTAGATACAATACAGAACAGTAATGCCTCGGAAATGCGTAAATACTGTGGACAACTTTTGTTACATTTGTGGGGAAGTGACATTTGCCAACCAGAAGAAAAGTATCACTTATCAAGTCAAGAAGGCATATCATGCTTACTTCGAATGCAAGGTTGGTGGCCAAGACAAGCCATGGGCCCCGCATATATGCTGTGCTACATGTACAACACAGCTTTCACAGTGGTTGAATGTCAAAAGACCATCAATGCCGTTTGCAGTTCCCATGGTGTGGAGAGAGCAAAGCAACCACGTAGATGACTGTTACTTCTGCTTGGTTCCTCCTCTTTCCGGTGGAATAACGAAGCAAAAGAAGTCGACAATAGTCTACCCAAATATTCCGTCAGCATTGAGACCAGTTCCACATGGTGATGGACTTCCTATTCCAGAACCTCCAGCAGAATATATTTTCCTTGATTCATCTGATGAGGACAAGGGTGAGCCGACATGTTCTTCTCCTGGTCCGTCAGCGTGCAGTGATCCCGATTTTCACTGTGGTGCATCATCAACCCCACACAGAATAACACAGGAAGAACTAAATGACCTTGTTCGTGATTTGGACTTATCCAAAAACAAGGCAGAATTGCTAGGATCAAGACTCCAACAATGGAATCTTCTAGAAGAAGATGTCACAATTACTTCATATAGAAAGCGCCATCAGCAGTTGGAACCTTTCTTTATGAAGGAAGGTAATCTGGTATTCTGTTCCAATATTGACGACCTCATGAATGCCTTACAGATCACTCATGACCCACAAGGATGGAGACTCTTTGTAGACTCTTCAACACTGAGTCTTAAGGCTGTGCTTTTGCACAATGGAAACCGTCTTCCATCTATTCCATTAGCGCATGCTGTCCACATGAAAGAGACATACTATAACCTAAAACAGCTACTGCATTCCATTGACTATAACAGGTACAAATGGCACCTGTGTGGTGATTTGAAGGTAGTTGCCATTTTAATGGGACTGCAGCAAGGATATACAAAATATATGTGTTTCTTGTGCGAGTGGGATAGCCGAGCAAGAGAGTTGCACTACGTGCGGAAGGAATGGACTCCCAGACAAAACATGGCAGTTGGACAGAAGAATATCCAGCACCCAGCTCTGGTCGAGGCTCACAAAATCCTACTACCACCCCTTCACATCAAACTAGGTTTGGTGAAGAACTTCGTGAAAGCCATGGACCGCACTTCGCCAGCTTTCCGATACCTGCATGAAAAATTCCCTCGACTCAGCGAAGCAAAGATTAAAGAGGGAGTTTTTGTGGGTCCTCAGATTAGAGAACTCTTCAAAGATGACCGTGTTGGTCATTTCATAAACTGCGCATTCAACGCATGGAATGCTTTTCGTCTAGTGTCTACAGACTTTCTGGGGAATGTTAGGGCAGAAAACTACAAGGAACTAGTAGAAGACATGCTCAAGCAGTACCAGAAATTTCGCTGCAATATGTCTCTGAAGATGTATTTCCTTCATTCCCATCTGGATTTCTTCCCTGACAACTGTGGTATGGTTAGTGACGAACATGGCGAACGTTTTCATCAAGATATCGCAACAATGGAGCAAAGGTACCAGGGAAAATGGTCCACTACAATGTTGGCTGACTACTGCTGGACACTCCGCAGAGATGCTCCCGAACAGCTGTACAAGAGACAGGCAAAAAATCTAAGAACTAGTCTATGACCTGGTTTTTACAAATATTAACTGTAAGTGTATCACTATTGGCATGCATTGTGCGATATAAAATTACTTCATTTCAGATTACAAAAAAACTAGAGCCAATTCGGCATTTTCACTGTCATATTCGTGTTCAGCACATACAAATTGATAAGAACTGACTAATTTCATTTCAGTAACATGACTTTTGTAAAAATTTGTTGTCCAGTGTTACATGAGATTACATCAGAGATTTAGTGCAAAATTCGGATTTAATTCAGTTTTTGTTGATCAGTTTGAAATTGCATAACAGTATTTCACATGCAGTTTTAGGTGCAAGAATTGTTAAATATCGAACAGAATTCCATTTTCTGAATGTCTAGGGAAACTAGTAGTCAGGCAGTTGTGGATAAGCAGGCGCAACAGATGAGTCATTAGTTTAGACATGAACAACATTGAAGAATTCACATAACTAGGCAGTGAATTCCAACGCATTTGACCAGCTATGAATGAGTTATGTTCAGACTGCGACCGCCACAGTATCACGATTCCCTAGGTATTGGAGATAATGAAGGAATTAGGCCCTGCATTCCATGCTTTCCAGTCAATATGAATTACTGTATGTGAGAAATGGGTTCAGCTAGGCTAATCATCGGATAGGCTTTACCCCTAAAATGATTCCAAACTATATGTTCACTTTATTTCCAGCCGAATCGTTATAAAAGCGCGGTGAGACACGAACGCTTCCAGGTGTCTCTTCAAATTCGTTTTTGATTGAGCACCAATGAGAACTAGCTGGTCAGCGATTTAGCCTTTTGGGCGTTGAATGCGCAGTTTATGAAATGACCAACACGCGTCGCCATATCGTGTAGCCCATGCAAAAGCGAAAATGTAAATCAAATTAAGGATGCACCTTTTTCACATGGTTAATAATGAGTAAATTTTCTAACGATGTTTTGTGGCACCGAAAATATTTTCGACCGGCGGCGGGAATTTCATCGGCGGGGTCGCTAGCCGAATTTTTCCGGCGAATTTTCGACCAACGCCTTTTTGCGGCGATGGTGGCCAATTTCGGCAGCTGAGAACTGTAAGGCTGTATGGGGTTTAATGCAAATGAATGCATTAACGGAAAAGTATAAGCTTAGGCCATCGTCACAGAGATCCATGGTACAGAATCGTTTGGTTTGCTATCTCTGGTACAGAATCGTTTGGTTTGCTGTGTTCAAAGCTGGCCCTTATATAATTCTATGAACAAGGAATTATTTATCGTAATCGTAATCTCCAGATTTCTACAGCGCCCAAAGAAGGCTAAGTCGCGGGAACCTGCTTATTCACAGGCGCTCAGACAAAACAAATTGATTTGCAAAAGGTTTCGATTCCAAATCATGATTCAGAAGGCAGGCATGCAGACAGTCGGACGGGTACGGTGGATTGTGCCTGAAATTGAAGCGAGAAGAGAGACAAGGGGAAGAGAAGAATCAGGATACGATTTTTGCAAAAGAAATGTTTTCAGTTTCGAGTGAAAGACCAGCGCAGAAATTGCAAGAAGTAAAGTTTTGGTGAGTTCGTATGGATCAGATATTAACTGTCGTAATTCTGGCGGAAGTTTATTCCAGAGGGGTGGAGGAGCTATGGCTATGGAGCGATATCCAAATGTTAAGAATGAGGTAAGTGTTAGGACCAACGAGGAACGGGTTGAACGGAGTGACTGGATTGTAAATAATTGGCGAAAATAGAAGGGTTGGGAGGATTGAAGTGTGTTATAGGTAACATCGTGTGATCGGCCAGAAGCAATAGTGAATGGGCGGTCGTATGACAGGCCAGAAGCTTTAGTGGATGGGCGGTCGTGTGACCGGCTGGAAGCTTTGGTGGAAGAGCGATCGTGTGACCGGCCAGAAGCTTTAGTGGAAGGGCGGTCACATTAATAGTAGTAGTAGTAGTAGTAGTAGTAGTAGTAGTAGTAGTAGTAGTAGTAGTAGTAGTAGTAGTAGTGGTAGCAGTAGTAGTGGTATTAATAATAATAATAATAACTGCCACAGGTTACCGACCTCAGGCTGTCCAAGGAAAAGCACTATCGCGATACGAGCGTCACCTTCCTGGACAAGCTGCGTGCTGTATTGCAGCACGTCAAGTACGAGGCAGCGATGCGTGTCCATAATGATGATGATGATGATCATATATAATAATAATAATAATAATAATAATAATTTTTGAACAACCAAGGGATTATACTTACCTTGGTAAAAAAAATAATAATAATAATAATGCTCGATGCAACGAGCGAGCGTATCCAATCGCAAATCAAGGTCTTCATCGACAAGAATACAACGAAGAACAAGACGGCGCCTACAGCCGAAATGAAAGAAGGAGGAAAGGCGGTGCCTGAAGCCAAGATTAAAGAAGCGGTGATAACCTAGAGCTGGTCGTCGAGATCCAGCCGACGGGCCCCAACCGGTACTCAGGGTCAAGGAGCCACAGCGCCTGACGAAGGTCAGCCGGCGGGTCAAGGTCAATGACGGCGGCGGCGAAGAGAAGGGAGTTGGTGGTGCCGGATGTTCGTCCGATCCGCACCGGAAGACCTCGTGGTCCATCGAAGAAACGCCGGCAGAACGCTCTACTTTTACGCGACCGTTGACTTAGAGTTGCTTCTTCACCACTGCGCTTAAAGACAAGACCACGAGATTTGGAGGTGCACCTAGTTGACCAGTTTCCAGCGGGCCAGCCAGGACGCCACCAGCAGCTCTAGTTGCTCCAGCACCAACAACATCTGCTCTTGGCCAACTAAGGCAGCCGGATCTCTTCGCAAAAATGGCCGCAACTGCCACAGAAGTGACTTTCTGGCAAGGCGTAGAGTCATGTCGTCACAAACTGACCTGACATTGCCCGACTTTGACTTTGATGTCTGCCACGAGTATAATAATAATAATAATAATAATAATAATAATAATAATAATAATAATAATAATAATAATAATAATAATAATAATAATAATAATAATAATAATAATAATAATAATAATAATAATAATAATAATCTGATGTGGCAGAGTTAATAATGTATTATTATTATTATTATTTTTTTTTTTTTTACCAAGGTAAGTATAATCCCTTGGTTGTTCAAAAATTTCCGGAGAAAAAGAGAGAGAGGGACTCTGGAACGGCTAATCCTCGTCTGGATTCGGCACCACAAATGTACCGTGGAAGGCGACTGCATTGAAACGCTGTAATGTTATAGATAAGCGTAGAAAAAGGTAACCTGTTTCTCTACCATCTCCGGATATGAGGGACAATATACGCCCCAAGTCTTATTATTATTGTTATTATTATTATTATTATAACAGCAACATTAGACCTTTGCTCTCCCTCTGTTTTCTTTTGAAATTTTTAATCATCAAACTTGATTAATCGTAATCGTAAACTCCAAATTTCTAAAGTGCTACTTAAAAGCTATGCGCAGGGCACCAGCTTATTCACAAGCGCTGCGTCAAATCAGTGGGGTTATCCAAAGATGCCATGTCAAGAACCAAGTCCGGTTGCCAGAATACCAGAGAGAGAAGGGGAAAGGAACTCTTAGGGTAGGTTGTGTTTAAACTGATTAATTCTTTGAATTCCGTCCATCTAATCTCTTATGCCTGAACCCATCTAAGACGGAATTCATACTTATTGGCCTTCGTGACCAGCTGAAGAAAATTCCTGACCCTTCTATCTCCCTGACCCTGGACTGTACCTCCACCAACACATTTAACACTAATTCTTCTGTCCACAATTTAGGTGTAATATTCGATCAATACCTCTCCTTTTCTGATCATATCACCCATCTTTCCCGCTCTTGCTTCATGCATATCCGCGACCTCCGCAGAATCCGCCCTATGCTTGATTTCAAAACTGCCACATCCATAGTCCATGCAAAATTTGACTACTGTAATTCACATTTCCTCAATATAGACAAAACCCAGATAAATCGCCTTCAAGGGATTCAGAATGCTCTCGCTCGTGCCGTCACCAAATCTCCCAAATACCATCACTTCACTCCTGTTCTGAAATCACTTCACTGGCTTAAAATACCAGAACGAATAGAGTACAAGGTCTTATCCCTCACCTACAACACACTTCAATCCTCCCAACCCGCCTATCTTCGTCAATTATTTACAATCCAACCACTCCGTTCAACCCGCTCCTCATCTGTCCTAACACTTCTCCGCCCTCCCGTCACCTCATCCTTAAAATTTGGAAATCGCTTCGTAGCCATATCTGCCCCACCCCTCTGGAATAAACTCCAGCCAGAATTACGACAAATATCTGGTCCACCATAGACTCACCAACACTTCACCTCTTTCAGTTTCTGTGCAGGTCTTTCACTCAAGGCTAAAAACATTTCTTTTCCAAAAATCTTATCCTGATTCTTCCTCTTCTCCTTATCACTCTTCTCCCTTCAATTTCAAACATCATCCACCGTAGCCGTCCGACTGTCTGACTGCCTGACTCCAGGATCTTGACCTAGAACCGAACCCTTTTGCCTATCGATTTTGTTTTGACTGAGCGCCTGTGAATAAGCTGGTTCCCGCGACTTAGCTTTCGTTGGGCGCTGTAGATATCTTGAGATTACGATTACGATCTAGGCATCTCTGTTGTACAACGCAACTGTTTAACCCGCAATTCGGGTGTTGTATTTGACTCCAATCTGTCGTTCAATGAACATATTAATTCTATATGTAGGTCTGCCCACTATCACATTCGTGATATCCGTAGGATTAGGCGCCACATTATCTTCTCTGCCCTGGCTTGTTTGGCTAATGCCCTAGTCTCCAGCCGTCTTGACTACTGTAACTCGCTTCTTACTGGCATTTCAAAAGCTAAATTTATGAAGCTTAAAAGAGTTACAAATACAATCCTAAAATCGTCGCATTGGTTGCCCGTAGAAAAGCGCATAATGTTTAAGACTGGACTAATTGTATACAAGACTCTATATTTCAGCCAATCTCACTCTGTTCACTCTGTACTGATTCCGGTGTCTTCTATGACAATGTCTTCTGATGACGATGTCTTCTAGCTGTCTAAATCTGACTATTCCGTGGACAAGAACAGCTCTTGGCAGGCGTGCCTTCTCTGTTTCTGACCATAGACTCTGGAACTCTCTTCTGGCAAATGTTCGCTCGGCAAAATCTGTTTCGGCCTTCAGATCTCGACTAAAAACTCACCTCTTCCTGAACTCATTTCCTTCGTAGGCTGTCTCTGTGTCTTCTGGACTCCTGTTTGGCCTTTCGACCCGGACTCACCATGGAATTTGGCTTGGACAATGATTTTGTTTAGCAGCGACCATCGACTGATGCCTTGAGCATTAATACAGTGGCACTATAGAAGTTATTAGATTAGATTAGTATAGGCCTATACAATTTCAGTTTACAATTTTTCACATGCGTTTTTCTATTATTGTTGTACCGACTTTGATCTTCTTACACAAAAATAATTTTTACATGGATTTAATTACATCGTGTTTACACGTTAGGCCTATATAAGAGAAAATGGACGAATAGTATTAAAGTAGTCTTTACCGTCATTTATTGTGTTACTATACAAGGGCGCCGAGTTTGATTCCTGCCTAGGGCGCCAACTGACCTTGAACCGTGCGTATGTAAGTAAGGCGCCTTGGACGTGAGAACGTGGGTTTGCATACCGATCGCGGTTTATTTATGAGATTTGAATCTCGCTAGCGTCGACCTTACTTTTCTTTCTTTTCAACCGTCCTCGGTACGAGGGTTGGTCGCATTGTAGACGATTCTTCTCCATCCACTCCTATCCTCGGTTCTTCTCAGCAACTTCTCTGTGTCCATGCTGGTCCATTCACTGATGTTGTCCATCCACCTCTTCCTTGGTCTTCCTCTGGCTCTTGCTCCCGGAGCTGTTCCTTGCATGATCTCCTTCTCCAAACAATCACCCTGTTTCCTCATTATGTGTCCAAAGTACGACATCTTTCTTCTTTTGATTAATTCAAGCAAACTCCTTTCCACACCAGCCGTCTCTAGAACCCACTCATTTGTTCTTTTTTCTGTCCATGATATTCTAAGTATTTTCCGAATGCACTTCATTTCGAATGCCATTATTCTAACCTCATCCCTCTTTTTGATTGTCCAGCTCTCACATCCGTACATCATTACTGGCCAAATAAGCGTCTTCATTAATTTTAACTTTGTGGGTACTTTGATGTTATGGCACTTCCACAATTTCGCCAGATCTGCTCCTACTCCCTGTCCTCTTGCAATTCTTACTCTTATCTCCCTACTACACTCAACATCTTCTGTCACGAGCGATCCCAAGTATACGAACGTGTCCACTTGTTCTATCCTGATGTCTTGCACCTTGATGTTACATTGTGCACCTGCCATTGCCATGGATTTTGTTTTCCCTATGTTGATCTCCAGCCCCTTCTTTCTGCCCTCTCTATCCAATCGAGACACCAAGTCCTGCAATTCCGCTTCTGTGCTTGCCATTAACACTATATCAGCCGCATAACGTAGATTTGTTATCTTTCTTCCTCCAATTTGAATACCTCCTTTGTATCCCTCTAGAGCTTCCCTCATGACCATTTCGGATAATATGTTAAACAAGGTTGGTGAAATCACACACCCCTGTCTCACTCCCCTTCTTATTCTAAACCCGCTTGACAATATGCCTCCAATTTTTACCTTTGCCGTCTGTTTGCTATACATTTCTGCCATCAAGTTTATAATGTGTACTGGGTAGCCCATCTCCATCATTGACAGCCATAGCTTCTCATGTGACACACAATCGAAAGCCTTCCGTGTTTACATCATGTCGACCTTACACCGTGACCTTAAACGGCGTAACACCTTAAACGATCAGTGTTTGTGAAGTTTCTCACTCACTCAATTCATCGAGGTACGAACAGGGTCGAGGCCACACAGTCGATATATAGCATTTATACGTGTACATTTACATTTACATTTGATCTGCTGAAAAGTATGTTGGTGATGACCGAATGGAAGAGGAACGCACCCGATGTACCTTCGGCTGCAATGAGTAATAACAGCCAACATGGCGGCAATCGTCGGTTGCTTTTGGTTGTGGAAGTGATACATGTATTGGATTTAACAACTGGAATTTGTTTACTAGATTGCAGAGGGCTGTCTTAATGGCAGAACGTTAGGTATTTGTTCTCATCGTTGTTTCAAACGTTTCCGTTTTGACTTTTCTGTTATACATCTGCATATTTATTGCACAGGATCATGTCATCTTAATCTCGAGTTTTCTACAGCGCCAAGGAAAGCTAAGTCGCGGGAACCAGCGTATTCGCAGGCGCTCAGTCAAAACGAACTTGGACATACTTTTAGTATCGGGGACCGCTCTATTTTGGGCGTGGCTTTCGGCCTGGCTTTTGCCTTCTGTGATTGGTTGTAGTTGCCGCTAAGTTGAATCTCTTCGAGCTAAACGTTATTTGCAAAGATCAATTAAGCATTATTCAATATTTACAAAGCCGAACTAACCCTAACGTTAACCCTAACCTTATTCAACAGCAGGCATTAGAATCCATATTTATTTACGTCAATCAATGACGGGACACTTAAGAAGCCACGCCTACAATTAACGTCACTGCGGCGGGCGACGCCGAAAAGCAACAGCCAAAACAGAGCGGTCCCCGAAACTATAAGTATGTCCAGAATCGATCGGAAGGTAAAGTCAGATTTTGTTCCAGGCAGGACGAGACAGGTTAGGCAGACAGACAGTCAGACGGCGGATGGTGTTTAGAGTTGGAGCGGCACAAGAGGTAAGGGGAAGAGGAGGATTCAGGATAGGATTTGTGGAAGAGGAGTGTTTTTAGTTTTGAATGAAAGACCAGGATTTGTGGAAGAGGAGTGTTTTTAGTTTTGAATGAAAGACCAGTGCAGATATTGCTAGAGGTACAGTGTTGGTGAGTTAGTAGGGTAATTGTCATAATTCGGGTGAGAGCCCTGGGTGTAACTTCTAAAGCGCTGTTTTTAGCTAAGAGCTGGGAACTAGCTAAGTCACAAGCGCTATGTTAAGTCAAGGGTGTTCAGAAATAAAGTTTGAAGACCATGATCAAGTTGCCAGAGAGACATGAGAGAGATGGAGGCCGAGAAGCTGTTATGGTTGGGTGTGCTTAGGTTGAGAGAAATGGGAAGGCAAGAAACGGTCTCTTGCAGTGGCTCTACTTGTAAACAACATGGCCACCCCATAATGCAAGGGAAAGTAGAGTGAGCATTATGCTGTCGGCATAACTATTGAATACATCAGTAAGTCAATAATCAGTAAGTAACAGAATAACACAAAGTTTATCCAAATATTTTTATTGGTGTTAGTACACTAAGACATTTCAGAGTAACACAAAGTTTTTCAGAATACTTTTAGTAGTTGTAATTGTAATCAAACATTTATATAGCACCACTTCAAGAAAAAAAGAGCTTAGTGGCGCTCTGCACTAACCACAATGAAGTTAAAAATGTAATTAAGATCACAAAGTTTATCACTCAGCAATCATTGTTTGGAGAACAATGTCAGTACATTAAGAAATCAGTTAAGTTTCTGCAATGCATATAAGAATGTTTGAGACAACGTTCACATGAAATGAGATTCGCCAGATGAAATTCTGAGGATACGTTGGAATCGCCTCTGCTTGAACTGTAATAAGACCCAGTTCATCTGGCTTGGTGGCCGCTTACAGCTCGCCAAGATTGCTCTCTCCTCCTTACGCCAAAGATTTCCAGATATCTCCTTCTCTACTACGGTCCGGGATCTCGGGGTTGTACTGGATCAGGAGCTTTCCCTGTCTGCTCATGTTAACAGCATCTCTCGCTCTTGTTTTTATCATCTTCGTCAGCTCCGTACCATTCGCCATACTCTTTCACGCTATCTCCACGCTGGTCCATGCCCTCATTTGCACCAGGGTTGACTTTGGGAACGCCATCTTTACCGGCCTATCGCTTGCCAACACTGCTAAGCTACAATCTGTGCTCAACTCTGCTGCTCATCTAATTTGGGGCATTCCAAGGTATGGCCACATCTGGTCTTATATTCGTGACACTCTTCACTGGCTCCCCGTCCAGCAGCATGTCCACTTTAAGATCCTCTCCCTCATGCGCAATTGTGTTCTTGGCTCTGCTCCCCTTTACCTCATTGACTTCTGCACTTTGGTCTCCTCGTTGCCGGGCCGTAGCAACCTTCGCTCGGCCACTCAAGATCTCGTTTGTCCCTCGCATGCGTACCGCTGCAGCCAAGTCCAGAAGCTTTGCCTACGTTGGTCCCACTTGCTGGAATCGTCTCCCTCGAGTATTGCGACTTGAGCTCCTTTCTCTCCCCCTCTCACTGTTCCACAGGCGCCTGAAGACTGTACTGTTTAACAGTGATTTTACTTTTTCGGGTCGGAAGCACCTCTGTTGAGTTTATCCTCTAAGAGGCGCTTTATAAATCTCAAATTACAATTACAATGACTTGTGCCAAATTATTTTAAATTTGCATTTGGCGCACATCCACATGGAACATCATGTGGTGTGGATGTGTTTTGTGTGCTACTGATTTACCCACAATTCCACAGAGCATGACGTGGCATCATGTCTTCCAAAGCTTTTAACTGATCATGCAGTGTTAGTTAATGCATGGTTCAAAGAACTGTAGTGTAGCTCAAAATATCTAAATATAGGCCTTGTCTTGTCTTGTCTTGTCTTGTCTTGTCTTTAGCCATCTCCGATCCAAAGGTTGGCCGCACCATGAACCGTCCATCTCGAGATGTTGCTATCTTCTGTTGTCATCAGTAATTGACTCATAGTTAATCCTGTCCAAGATCTTATTGTAATTGTAATTGTAATCTGACATTTATAAGTGCCACTTCAAGAATAGACTCAGAGGTGCTCCTGACCTGATCCAGTGAGACCTCTGTCAAATAATACAGACTTCAGGCGCTTGTGAAATTGCGGAAGGGACA
This sequence comes from Norana najaformis, assembly GCA_964023275.1. NCBI lineage: Eukaryota > Metazoa > Annelida > Clitellata > Crassiclitellata > Hormogastridae > Norana > Norana najaformis. The sequence continues at coordinate 3,870,833 of OZ029928.1, forward strand.
AACTGAGGAACTCAAGCCGGAGCTCTCGCGAAAGGCGATTCCAGCTATTGGGTCCAACATAGGCAAAGCTTCTAGACTGAGCTGTAGCAGTGCACGTACAAGGGATAGTCAGAAGTCCAAGGGAGGCCGACCGGAGAGTGCTACGGCCTGGAACCAAAGAGACCAAAATGCAGAAGTTCCTAAGGTTTGATGGAGCAGAGTCAACGAGACAATTACGTAAAAGGGTTAGGATCTTGAACTGGATATGCTGCTGAATGGGAAGCCAGTGCAAAGTGTCCCACATAAAGGACGTTATATGGCCATACCTTAGGACGCCTCCAATAAGACGGGCAGCAGCATTGAGAACAGACTTGAAGCTTGGAAATATTGGCAAGTGAGAGCCCAGCAAAGATGGCGTTACCAAAGTCCACCCTGGTGCAGATAAAGGCGTGAATTAGAGTAGTGACGGCATGAAAGGAGAGGGAGCGGCGGATGGTACGAAGCTGACGAAGGTGATAAAAGCATGAGCGGGAGACATTGTTAACGTGATCAGTCAAGAAGAGTTCCCGGTCCAGGAAAACCCCAAGAACCTCTCTCGTAAGGATTAGGTATTGATCTTAGCAAGCTAAGCACGACCACCAAGCCAGATGAACTGGATCTTACTACAGTTCAATCGGAGGCGATTAGAGGACATCCAGAGACTAAGGGCAGATGTTGCGTCAAGAATCCTCTCAACCAGAGAGGGAGTCTCATCTGCTGGGCCATGAGCGAAGGCCTGAGTGTCGTCTGCTTACCGGTGGACAGCAACACCCATGGGAAGGAGAACCCGTGCCAGGTCGGCAGTGTACAGAATGTAAAGGAGAGGGGCCAGGACAGAACTCTGAGGGAGGCCAACAGGTATAAGGGACCAGATGGAACGTGTGGGCCCATAGATAACAGAATGAGAGCGGTCTGAGATGAATGACTGAAACCAAAGAAGGGCAGTATCAGTAATTATGTTCTTAATCCACACGGTTCGTGGTCATGTTGTGATCCACATGTTGTACCACACATTATTTCTTTCTCAAAGGAGTCTCCATTTTTCCTCATAATATTATACAGAGTTCATGTGAATTAATTAAATATAGGAAGTAGGTTTAATTAAAGCAACATGCTTTGTGGGGAAACATTTGAAGACCCTACACAGTTTGCCCAAATACCTTTACAGGTGATGGAAAATCACCTTAAATTGTGCCAAACATTACAGATTTATGACTTTGAACCCAGTCTGGGAAGCATATAACTATTGCTCACAAGCACAAATTAAATTCTGAGTATCCCACAGATTGTATATAATGGACAAAATTGCTGCAGGAGTTTGACTGACTCCTCATCCCATTGTTCCTTTGCTGATAGGCTCTTACAGTTCTTTCCTGACAAATTTGGATCCCAAGGCTTAAGTTTTCTAATATCTCTTCTGATGACTTTTCATATCCTTAATCTCCTCCACCGTGTCTTAATCTTTTCTAACCATCAACACTGACTGAGATTTGTAACCTCATTTTTTCATGGCCTGATAAACAATGTGCCTTGGACATTATTCCTACCACCCTTCTGAAAGAATGATTCGATGTTTTGGGCTCAATCATCATATCCATTGTCAACTTCTCTCTTGCAGAAGACTGCTTCCCAACTAGATTTGCTCATGCTGTGGTTTACCCTCTTCTTAAAAGTCATCTCTCTCACCTGATGATCTACCAAACTATCAGCCCATCTCTACTCTCAGTTTCATTTTAAAAAACTGGAAAAAGTAGTTGCTTATTGCCTGAGCTGTCACCTCTATTCCCACAACATGTACCTTCCTTTCCAATCTGCCCACCACAAATACCATTCCACTGAAACTGCGCTACTTACCATTCACAATCACATAATCAGCTCCATGGATAAAGCAAAAGTTACTGCTCTAATCCTCCTTGATCTACCTGTCGCTTTTGATACCATTGATCATGACATACTCCTTCACCACCTCGAACATTGGTATGGTCTCTCCAGTCCTGCCCTCCATTGGTTCACATCTTACCTGTACCCTCGTACTCAGTCAATCCATAGCAATCAAATCACTTCTGAGCCTACAGTCTTGAACGGTGGCATTCCACAAGGTTCTGTACTGCTAAATATTATGAAGTAGTTTGTTTTTCACAATATATGTCTAAACTATGTTAAATAGAAGAATTGAGTATTTACATTTCTTGAACTAGACCCCCAACTGAAGTTATATGGTAAATTTTGTGCTTGTGCATGGGCTAACTACTGAAATACAATGACTGGAAAACATGAGAAAAATTACATAATATGTCACGGCACTGATACTCGGGCAACCCCTGCTGTGTTGTAAGCCTTGTATCTCGGGAACTATTAGGTATTAAGATCTGAAACTTTGCAGACCTTCACAATATATAGGTATCTACATACTAGCCAAAAATTATCAAAATCTGAGATGATGAGGTGGGGATGTTTCCCAAACTCGTTGAGTTGACACGGAATGACCCAGAAATATGAAACAAAGCAGCATGAATTTGTGAAGAATAGTTTTTAAAGTTGGATTGGAGAGGAAATATAAGCAGAAGCTATATAACCTTTTTATTCATAACATTTTTTGCTTTCTTTGTTCTGTCACAAAATTTGTCAGCAATCTGCATATATTTTAACATTTTTGGACCAGAATCTTGGCATGTAAGCTAATTTTTTCTGCTTTAATGAAGTCTTATTGGGACCATCATTGTGGTTTTCTGTCATATGTATTTTAGTATACTTGATAATAATCTGAAAATGCAGTTTGTAAGTATATTTTGTGTTAGTATTACTCACTTATTCAGTTTTCATAAACTCCACCTGTTGGTAGCATTTGCCAATGTCTGCTGATCTTGTAGGCTGTTTTTTTACGTTGGTTTTGCATAATGTTTTGTAGCATTAGTTTAGGATTGTTATGAGGACGTGAATTCTCTTGGATTTCATCATTCACCTGCTACAATGATGTGTGATGTTATGCCAACAATATCGGAGGATGGGTCGAATGACCGTGACTCGAATTATTCTGGAGATGACTCAAACTTTGAACAGCTGATGGTGAACATGCTGGATGAAAGGGATAAACTAATGGAGACACTGAGAGAGACCCAGGAAACATTGACGATAACCCAGGCAAAGCTGCAAGAAACTGAACATGAGCGTGATGCTTTTCAGATGCAGTTATCAGCCACCCAGCCTCAGGTGAGAAAAACGTTTCTAAGGAACCTGTCTCTCCATAAAGGTTACTTAGGGCACCATATTGAATAGGATGCCTAAACAATTTTGGTAATATCAGATTTTCATTAAAATAAAAAGTATAAATAAAATAATTGTCTAATGTGGAAACTGTTAAAAAATATATTATATATGAATATGTATAATAAATATATAATATGTGATATATATTGCTATTATGTAACCCAAGACATTGGGTTATATATTAGCAAACCTGATGGTTGCTTCAAAGGCATGTCTTAAGCCAAAACCCTAGCCAGCATTCAGAATACATTGAGTATCATTTTCGTAATGATCAAGTTGTTTTTTATGTTTTTATTGGTGAAATTTGCAATATGGAGACAGTCATTGCGATGAGGTGAAACTGACTGAAGTGTGGTCAACTTAAATGCGAGAGAGACAGTGACTGACACCAGAGACGAGTAAATCTGTGAAGCTTTGAATTCAACTGGGAAGAAGCTCAGGTCAGATGAAGGACGGGAGGTGCTGGTTGTTCAGCAGAAACTACTACGACCGGAGAAACTACCAAAGACAAGCAGAAGAGGATACCATTCTTCAAAGAGACTACAGCTAAAGACTATCGAAACCAAATGACACAGATAGACTGAGCATGCCAGTGAAGAAGTTTCCATAAATTAAGTGTAAAAATATGATATCTGTATTTAATCTGGTGCTGGCTTAGGAAGTGCTAGTTAAGAATTAAAGGGGTCTGATGATTGAAATAGATTAAATGGTGCTCTGACTAACCGTTGAAGGTGAATTGTAATTGTAATTGGTAACTTCAGTCATGCTGGTGTCTAATGCACAAGGCATCAACTGATGGCACACCAGAGCCAAGCAGCAATCATTTAAATATTTCAGTATAACTGAGAAAGCTAGTTTACAGCAAATCCGATTAATGGTATACCCTGTTTATACAGCAGTACCAGTGTATTCATAGTACAGTGTTTGGACAGTATAGAAGAAGTCACAACATCACATTAGAAAGGTCCTGTTAAGATCCAAGAGGTCTGCAGAGTTACCAAATATCCTTATTTCTATTGCTGTTCCATCCATTTGGCATGGATACGTAATAACAGGTAAAAGAAGTATCTGTTATGCACAGTGTAATTAGGGTTGGCTTTAACTTCTGAGGAAGTTACTTGGCAATGAAGCTTGAAAATCTGTCTGTTGCAGCTGCCGATCTGAATGAATGAAGGATTGTTTGAGTTCATCCAGTTGAGAGATAGATATCACTTGTAAACCACTTTATCAAATGTTCTGGTCGTGTGAGCTTAAAATTTACCAGACATGAGAAACTAAATCCACATGAAGAAGAATTCCCTATGTAGGACTGCAGCTTGAAGGCACCTGCAGAAAATCTTGTTCCCAGTTGGTATTTAGGACCTAAATAATGTAATCCTATTACTTTATTTAGCAGAATTTCCTGCAGGTCTGGGCTTGCAATTGGTCTGCTGTATCCTCCTGCATATTGTCAGAGGCAACTAAACAAGTCGGTCTGTTTGTGGAGGGCTGCAACTTGTGATGGTGGAGAAGAGAATCCTGGTGACTGAGTGGCTACCTTGCTGAGGCACTGCTGCTACGGCACATATATTAGGCCTTGGATTGATCAAAATGGGACTGAATGGGTCTGGTCCCACTCAGTCGGATGGTCATGCTGAGCCATGTGATCTCAGCATCTGCTCTCTGGTCAACCATACTCACGATATACAATAAATGTTGGAATTGGTCAAACGTCTCTCCTTCAGAAAGTCGTTATCTGCAAAATATTACCTTTCCAAAACAACAAAGTCATATCTACCTTTCAGTGATATAAAACTGTTGACGAGACTGAATATTGGCTGGTGAAGTGTGTGTACTTATTTTACCACATGCTAATGCATCTCGCATGTTAAGTAGGTATCATCAAGAGCCATGGCATAATGGTGTGTTAAGCAGATTCACATGCAAACGGGTCACATGTAATTGGAACTGTACTGTATTATCTTTTAAATTAATTACCCCATCGAGAAGAATCAAATGAATTTGTGTAGTCTTCTGTAGTTTCTTTGAATGCATTTATTTTATTACATGTGCTAAACCCAACAGTCGTTGTGTACACACTACTGTACCTGCTTATATTAAACATTTAAAAAAACTTAAATTGCAAAACAGTTAAAATGAATTTTTTTTAAACAAATTGTTCACACTAATCCTCTGCATTTCATGTTCAGACGATTTGCTCTGTACTTGCTGTGTCACTTAGATCAACACTGATATTAACTTGAACTTTTCTCAGTCTGTTGTGGCCTTCAGATAAAAACTTAAAACTTGCTTTTGCAAGAAGCAGTTTGCCATCTGTTTTTTCCTTGTTTGTTGAGCGGTTGTGGGTGAAGGACTTGCTCAGAGTCTCTAGAACACAGTAACTCTCTTCAGGAGCTCAAACCCATACATGTTACAAGCCAAGCGCATTAACCAATCTGCTACTTTGCCCCACAAATAGTCTCTTGTAATAATCTAGTAATAAAAATGCACCAGCTTTCTTGTGTTATATTGGTTAGTTCTTATTTCTAGGAATTTACTGTTTTAACGAAGGAATTAAGTCAAGCAAGAGAACAGCTATCAGAAAGAGAGGAAGAAATATCTGAGTTAAAAGCAGAACGAAACAACACACGGGTAAGTTGATATCATCACAAGATAGAGAATTTGGTGAATGTTGTAATACTTACATTACAGATAAGTTTATTTCATGAAAACTAGAGAATTGAGTGAGTATGTAATGCCTAAGCTGCAAAGGTGACCTGGAAGTTTACTACACAGCACCCATGTGAAGGTGTCTTACTGTAAGGGATTTGTGTCAGTACCTTCAACAACACATTCTTTACTCCTGACTGCTTAGAAAGACATTGTTTACCTAACTTGCAGGGTGCTAATTAATCTTAGTCTTTTCCTGTGGGTAATTTCTGTGCTACTAAGCCATTGCTCAAGTGACAGGCAAAGCCATTTGAGCTGATGCCCACAGGATAATCAGTCATCATTGGTATTCTTATTTGATGACAGCAGGGATGGGTGAGTAGTGTACAAAGGCTCCAAATTATTGACTTTATGCCTGTGATCACTTGGCCTGTGCATTTTTAGCATAATAATCGATATTTGTGACTATTACTGTTGTTTCTTTTGTTGTTTGTTGATGTTGTTGATGACGCTTGGCAGTTGTGAATCAAGCTTTGACTTTTGAGCTTCAAATCACAGAATTGCTCGATTTGTAGTATAGCTTAAGCTCTAGAGTAGACCCAGACTTTTTGATTTTGTATTGCATAATTAACGAAATCAACAGTTCAGTCGTGACAGTACTTTTTTCACCAACATATAACTTGGACCTGCACAATTCTACAAATTACTTGCGTGAGTAATAATAACGACACTTGTAACCCAGCAGTCGGATGAGTTTATGACAAACTGTCTGTCTCTACAACATCTTTTTGTACAGTGCAACTGCCTTATGTAGGTTTCTACTTGCCACATCAGCAGACGAGTCCAGACTAGAAAATCAGTCTCTGTTGAAGTCAGTCAGTGTGCATGAACGCGCACCAGTCACAAGAGTATATTAAAACCATCAGCCCACCTCAGAGCAGGCCAATTACGAACAAGTAAAAACCAAAACCATATTGCTTATCTATGTTACTTCATGGGAAAATTCCGCCTCGGCCCAGAGCACCAACCAGTCAATCACAAGTCGACACAGTGATGGCTCATCGATATTACATCACGGAAAATTCCCCAGAGCATCCGCCAGCCAATTGCAAACAAGTCAATTAACTGATAACTCATCGACATTATGTCATTAACAATTTTGATACAAACATGTGCCTAAAATTTGCTGACTTTTTAGTGCAAAATCCGAGTCATGCCTAGATTAACCTGATTTCCAGTATAGCATTCAGCTGAGGAGAGACACAAAGTCTTTTAGATTTTCTTTAGCATATTTCAATGCATAATAGTTCCACCATGGCAATGGCTAAAATTAAAACTTCTCTATGTACAAATCTATAAATTGCTATCATCAGGAATAATCAATCTTTTGCAACTGAAACAAATCAGTGTCTCACTGTGCTATCAACTGAATACAAAACACACTGCTACCCTGTGGTCTACCGCCTTCTACCCTACATAGTTTCAAACCAGCTGAGTCAGCAAACAGAAGTCTGAGCAGGATTAACTCCGGACATGAGACAAATATTTTAGCCTGTCCAAAACTTGCTGATGCATTATTACACAGCGTCACCACAAAATTTTGTTATACACACATTTTGACTCGTTTTATTGTATGTTGAGTCAATGTAAAGTTATGCTCACATTTGTTGTTGTTGTTTTTATTATTATTATTATTATTACAAGTGTAATAATTCCTCTGGCAATAAAATTTGTCTGGAGACTGTTGTAATTGTAATTTGCAACTTCTATAGCACCAGTGTCCAATTGTAATTGTAATTTGAGATTTATAAAGCACCTCTTAGAGGATAAACTCAACAGAGGTGCTTCCGACCCGAAAAAGTAAAATCACTGTTGAACAGTACAGTCTTCAGGCGCCTGTGGAACACTGTGAGGGGGAGAGAAAGGAGCTCAAGTCGCAATACTCGAGGGAGACGATTCCAGCAAGTGGGACCAACGTAGGCAAAGCTTCTGGACTGGGCTGCAGCGGTACGCATGTGAGGGACAAACAGGAGATCTTGAGTGGCCGAGCGAAGGTTGCTACGGCCCGGCAACGAGGAGACCAAAGTGCAGAAGTCAATGAGGTAAAGGGGAGCAGAGCCAAGAACACAATTGCGCATGAGGGAGAGGATCTTAAAGTGGACACGCTGCTGGACGGGGAGCCAGTGAAGAGTGTCACGAATATAAGACGAAATGTGGCCATACTTTGGAATGCCCCAAATGAGATGAGCAGCAGAGTTGAGCACAGATTGTAGCTTAGCATGTTGGCAAGCGATAGGCCAGTAAAGATGGCGTTCCCAAAGTCAACCCTGGTGCAAATGAGGGCATGGACCAGCGTGGAGATAGCGTGAAAGGAAAGAGTACAGCGAATGGTATGGAGCTGACGAAGATGATAAAAACAAGAGTGAGAGACGCTCAGTGCACTAGGCATCTGCTGATGGTGCACCAGAATTAAGCCACCCAGAAAGTCAGTCTGCTGAACAGAAGGGCAGCCTGTGGAGGATAAGCCAACTGAAAAAGGTAAGAGGCAACTAACTGAAAACATCTAGAATGAATATGTCTTATCAGGTCGTCAGTAATAATAGTAGTAATAATAATAATAATAACATTAACAGCTCCTGGCATAATTTTTGTTCCTGGAAAGAAGCAACAATCTTTACTATGATCTCTAATAATTCTCTCTCTCGTGTGTAATTTCATTGAGTCACGTTTAACTTTGAAGACGAATTACCTGAATTGTTGCAGATTTGGTCATCAAAACACTAGACATATCCAGAGAAAGAAGTAGCTTATGGTCAACAGTGTTAAAGGCAGAACTTATGCCCATAATGAGAGGGACACCTTCCCAGTTTGACTAGAAGAAAAGACGTTATTTTAATATGAACAGCTTAACTGATTGATGTAGGAAATTATTGGGTTGGATTTGTGCTACTCGAAGTTGCTAAACATTTTATAATGTAATGTGCTAATATTTTTATGACATTCTTCTTTTTAACAGTTGTTGTTGGAGCACTTGGAATGTTTGGTGGCTCGGCATGAAAGATCGTTGAGAATGACTGTTGTCAAGCGACAGGCTTCATCTCCTGCTGGTGTCTCTAGTGAAGTGGAAGTTTTAAAGGCACTCAAGTCACTATTTGAACATCACAAAGCGCTAGATGAAAAGGTGTGGCTGAACAGATGTTAACATGCCAGAATTAAGGTTCCTGGGATTTTGGTGTCTTAATAGATTCTGCTAAATCCTTTTCTGACCTTCTTTCCTACCCTGTTCTTTTCTGACCAGGATGGCCACAAAACTAAAATATGAAAGTGGCCTCATCATGGGGATTTCCACGCAGTCTCACACGTGACTTCAAATCAGCAGGATGTAGATGGCTGGTTTGGTAATGGAGTTTTAACGATAACACTGTGAGGGTTCTGGAGTTTTGTGCAGATGCTGGACTTTACATATGCGGTGCGTAGTATCAAAAGGCAACTTATGTATGTATGTGGAATATGCATATGAATATGAAAGATGCTTGTGGTGTTCAAATTGTACCTAAGAATGTTCTGTGCTGCAGCCCCTAGATGTAGCTTGATTACCCTAGAAGTAGCTTGATTCCATCCTCATTAATATCAGATTATTTATTTATTTAAAGCACTCGTAACGTGCGCTATGCCAGTACACCTGAATCTGAGGTGCTGATGTATGTTCGCTAGGGGCCAAGATGGAATCAGGCAAAAGCCAGGGCAAGGTCATAAGTCTTAAAAAGTGATTTTAAAGACAATAGCTAGTTTGCAAGTGAGGCCTTTTGTTGTAGATGATTCGAAACAGGAGGAGCACAGCAGCCGAAGGCATGTGATCCTACAGTTGTCCTTAACTTAGGTTCTTTGCAACAAGCCAGTAACAGAAGAACACAAGAATCTAGAAGCAGAGGAAGCCAGCTGTAGAGTTTGGCACAGACTAGAGCAGCTGACACTGGCCACTGTCTGGTCATTTACACACAGTTCAACTGGTTTATGAGTAGGTTATGGATTCTGGACGTGTCATGCTGTTGGCTCTTCTTGATATGAGTGCAGCATTTGGCTTGGGGGACAACAGCACTTTGCTGACTCAACTTGATACTTCCTGCAGTCAGTCATTAGAATAGCTACTTCTTTTCTGGATTGGCAGAACGCGATCGTGGACATCGGATAAGACAGGTCAGAATGGGCACCACTCCCATACAGTGTTCAACAGGGCTTGGTCCTTGGACTGCGTTTGTACATGTTGTACGCAGCTGACCTGACGCAAGTCATCACAGCTCCTGAGTAGCATATTGCCTTAATAGTCTTTGAGAAGAGGTTTCAGAGATAAGTACGTTGGTTTGGCTGCTGACATATGTTTACGAAAATGTTGACACTGGTGCCTAAATTTTAGAAGAGAATTTGTCAAGAAGTTAAATAAATGTTAAGCAACAACTTTCAAGCAGGCTGTGCAGCCTCCAGGCTGCACTAGTATCTGATTGCACTAAGGCTGGGATGGGCATGCTGCAACCCTCTTAGACGTGTAGGAATGTGCTTATCCTGGATTTCAGATAGAGTTGAGTTTAGCTGGACAGCAGGCCTGATAGCTGTCTGTGCTGAACATGATCACCAGGGGGCACAGTTTTGAAAATTGAAGCGTTGAGCATTTTCCAAGGGAGATAGCTGTTGAAAGAGTAAGATGCAGGCAGAGTTTGATGGTAAGAAACTTGTGCAGTAAAGGCAGTGTGGTCAGACAAATATGACTCAGGAGATATTTTTTGACTGCAGTGGAAGAATATATGTGTATACTATACCATAGTATATGATCAAGTTTATGATCCATATCAAGAGTTTGGAAAGAAATGTGCTGTATAAGATCAAAGCCAGAGAGAAGATCCTGCAGTATTTGTGAAGCTTTGTTCAGATTGTCTGTGTATTGTATATTGAAGTGGCCCATTATTAAAAGTTCCAAAGGAGAAGAACTACTAAGAATTCATGCAGTGAATCATCATGTTAATCATCATCATGAGTAGAAGCTAATGACTTGCAAAGCCAGAGGGGAGTGGATCTTCCCTAAATTTAGAAGATGAAGATGACTGGATGATATCCTCCTGGTCTGTGCCTGCCAGGTGTGAATATATGACAGTCGTGAACATGAACTGTGTTGCTTAGTTGGGTGATGTATGTCATTATGTCTGCCAGTGGCTCCTCTGCCACAACTAATGTTTTGATAGAGTTGTGTAACACGTGAGTGATAATCTTACCTTTTTATGTTCTCTATATATGTTATTGGTTTGATGGGAATTTTAACTGATAGGTTCGTGAACGTCTTCGTGTTGCCTTGGAGCGATCAACTCAACTGGAGGAAGAACTTGCTTCAACCAATCAAGAGGTTTGTCTTATTTTCATAAAATCTATGGTGTGCATGCTTTAAGCTTTGTCTTTTACCAAACCTGATATTCAAGACATTCCTTCTGTCCAGTTTACCTCAGAATTAGAATTGTCTTGCTTGTATTGTGACTAGTGCTTGAGTGATTGTTTCATTCAGTAGCTTTCATAACCAGGCATTTTTACAATTCCTAGAGCAGAAGAAGACTGAGAAATCCAGGAATGTCTGCCTTGTCTCCCTGTTTACATCCAAGGCGGCTACGGTTGTGAGGCATTTTATTTGTCAGTGTTAAGATTAGGCCCATCATCCATTCTTTTGTTCAAAGCATTTTTTGTGTATCTGCATTTATTAAGCACCATTGTCTAATGACTAAGCATCGGTCGATGGCACTGAGCAATTGTAAGTGAAAGACTTGCTCAGGGTCCCTACACAGTAACCGTCTCAGAGAAGGCTCAAACCCATACTCTACACGTTACAAGCCAAGTGATCTAACCAATCAGCTACCAAAGGCAGACTGGTTAGAGCGCTTGGCCTGTAACGACGATATAGCGCTCCTTCAATCTATGTACTCGGAGGGGCTCTCAGCCCAGCAAAAGAAAACAGTTTACAACTGTTGATGAAAGGTGTATGTAGCACTGTTAGCCAGAAGGACACACAGATCTAGTGGGAGGCCATTCCGTGTAGAGGGCCCAATCAGTGAATAAGCACAACATTGCATTGTTGAAATGCATGAAAAAGGAACAGCAATTTCACATTGGGCCATGGAGCAAAGATTTCCACGTCCAGCCAAACCCAAAGCATGACAACAAGCTCACACAAGTAGAAAGGCGCTTTCCCCGACTGGATTTGACAGACCCTCATCGAATTCTTAAATTTGATGCCTTGCGAAAATGGCAGCCAGTGCAGTACATCACGCATATAACGATCAAACTTGGAAATGTTACCAACAAGCCTTGCAGCTGCAAGCAGCACACACTCAAGCTGCCTAATGTGCCCCAACGGCAGGCTGACTCGGATGGCACTACAGTAGTCAATCCTGCAACTAGTGAAAGCTAGACGAGGGTAATTGCAGCACTGTTGGTCAAGTACAACCCAAACTGTGAACAGACATAGAAAAGACAAAGTGAGGGAAGTCAGTAGCGATGGTCAAAGGATCTAGTTTCCTCAGCTGTTATCTTTTACCCAGCCATATAAACTGCTTTTTGGATGCATTGAGGCACAGACGGTTGGACGACATCCAAGCTCCTAGCCCCACCATAGCCCACTGCAACATAGCCACAGATGCCGGGCATCACAGGTGAGTCCAAATATCATCGACGTAGACCTAGTTCATAACACCACTGGAGGCTCTGCAGTGTACAAAATGTAGAGCAGTGGACCAAGAACAGGGCACTGTGGCGGGGCAAGGGGAGTGGCAGCCCAGTGGGATCTGGTAGACCGAGAGACAGTGCAGGACATTTTTGCCCATGCAGAGTGGGGCAAAGCCAGTCGAGTGGCTTGCTAGATACACCAAAAGAGATATATAATCGGCAAATGAGAATGTGGTTAGCGACAAGCAACAGGCTCAGAGCGAGATGTGTTTATTGCAACTTGTTTAGGATGGTCATTAAGATCAGAAGATACCAGTGGAAGAGCAGAACCTGAAGTCCGAATTATGTATAAGGCTGCAGTAAATGAACTCCATGATCTGCATTGTTATCAAATGCATCATTTTTAAATTGAGACTTTTCAGAAGAGATGTTTTACCGAAGTCCACCGATTGAAAAACTTCCGTTTGACCCCTTCTTTCAGTCCAGTGTTTGAACGATGTTAGCTGGGTGCTTTGATAAGGTGACCTGAGGTCCAGTCCTCTCTCCTCACTGCTGAAACACTGCTTGTTGAATGCAGTTCCAACATTTCTTCTTAGCAAGTTCATCAGTGACTTGCTGCCATGTGTTCTTCAGCTCTGTAGCAATATCTTGAGTAAGTGGTCCTTCAAGCAACGTACCTTCGTTAAGCCTGCTTTAAAGAAGCCTGGACTGTGCCCTGCTGCTGTCTAATCTCAGATTTAGCCCATCTGTCAGGTGAAGTTAACAGAGCCATGTTGCAATATTCTGAGTCAATCAACCTGATGTCTAAATGCCTTGATGCAGTTGGTATGTTGCTGGCAGGTACTTATGTACCGGTATGTATGTATGTATGTATGTATGTATAAATCTGTTGTGTGACTCTTTGATAAAAATTAAGTGACTGGAAGTGAACTGCACATTCAGTCAAAGATTTCTACACTGAGGGTTTTATTTTTCTGCCGCATAGATGTTGTACAGTGCAGGATTTGGGCAATGCTATTACGTGGTATCATGTTGAGCATCAACTTTTCTATTTCTGCATATTGTTCATTGATATGTTTTGATGATGTATAGCTATTTCAACTGAGGGAGAGGGAATCCTCAAAGAATCGGCATTCAACTGGGGATGATGCAAGACTTAGTAAAGGTGGATCCTTAGAGACAGTAACATCTAGCGATACAGATTCCAAGGATCATCATTTGAAGGTAATGCTGTGTTTTGTAGTCCACAGTGACGACTGTGATAGATGGGAAAAGCTCTTGTATGTGTGCATTTTTGTATCTACACGTATCTGAGTATTTACATGGATTGAACCGTTTCTGAGAGATGTAACGCACTGCACTGGATGACCAGCCTTCAAGGTTGCTGCTACTGGAAGCCTTCAAGGAGGCAGCATAGCATCAGTTAGGCTACTGACATCTGCTGTTGAGTTTAATTGCAGTACTGTAAAACCACTGAGTGCAGACAACAAACGGCTCAACTCCAGAGTGCGACCGTCTCTGTGTGCATCTTGTCAGCAGCTGTTTATTCATTAGACCACTGCTATTTTAAGTCAGTCCTTAAGCCAATCCCAGTAATGCATGAGCATCACATCTCTCCTGCCCTTGAATAGGTACTTACATATGTCTTTTTCATCCTCAAATTAATACTTAAACTTGCTGAAGCAGTCAACTGAAATAGTGCAAATGTTCGACCATGTTAATTATTCCAGTTAGTTAGAGGTGTATTGAAACCATAGTGTTACAGTCGTGATGGTCAGCCTGTTAAACCTTTCTGGATACCGCCTAGAAACAGATTCAGTGACAGGTGTAAGATTCGAAACAGAATAGTCAAATATCACGAATTACTTCATTTCCTGATGGCCATTTGTTGTGGCTTAATGTTTGATCAAATTAGTCAGGGTCTTGTCTGTTTCTTTTCAGCTTTCATTGCTTTAGACAAGTCATGGCGATTGTCATGTTGATTTATGGTTCTCTATCTTTTTCCTCTTAACTATATTTCTCTTTAGGATGTTGTTATAGTTGGGTGGATTGTCTTTCAAGCGCGATTGATTCGATCTGTAAAGTGTATGGAAGCAAACGCATAAACCTTCTCTTAGCCGCCCTGCACACACGTATGTTGCACAGCCATAGAACGGTTTCAGCATAGCATCAGATGAGGTCCTTCGGTTGAATAATATATATTCTGCTAATTCGTCTAATGTATGAGTCTCCTGCAGACAAATTATTTTTATTATTATTATTGTTGTTATTATTATTATTATTAGTATTGTTGTTGTTATTAGCAACTTCTGTTGTGCCATTGTCTAATGCACTAGGCATCAACCGATGCCCAAAACCAAGCTGTGATCAAGTCAATGCCCAGAAAGATGGCAGATGACATCAATGTTCTGCTGATGGAATGTAATGTAGATGATTTTGCATTTGTGCTTGAAAAACCCTAATGTTAATCGGAAGAATTCTCAGGGCAGGTCCTCTGGCTTGAAAGTCAGAAGACATCGGCGCATTAGGGTCTGCCTGCTGTCACTGCTGTGGTTGGCACGTGACCAGGATTCTTTGTAGAATTCGGTCCGCTGGTTGGGTCATTAGCTTTCCTAGCCTTAAAGGCTCATTGAGTACGCTGATCCACTGCCGCAGCAGGTAAGCAACTAGTAGTGATTTCATTAATATTCTGTTGCAGTCTGTTTCGAATGGTCCCATCAGTCATGAGTCAGAACTGCAGTTGACATCAGAACTACAGGAAACAGTAACGAAGCAGATGACGGAACTAGTGGCACTGAGAGCAAAGATCGTGGAACTTAACGCGAAGATCACCGATCTAGAGGAGTCTCTGGCTGTAGCTCAGAAAGATCTTGTGCGATCGCAGGAACAAGCTTCAAAGTTACAGCGTGACATACGAGAGGTTAGTGATTCATGGCCTGCTCTCATTTTGAAAAGCTTAAATATGCATTTTGCCATAAAAAATTGGTTATTTATTTTTTTACCTTAATACATGCATCACTTTACTGCAGTATACTTACCAAATGGTTCATTTTTGTTCAGAGGCTTAACATTTTTGTTTTCTTTTCATATCTCTTTCGGTTCGGGATATTCATAGAAGTGTCACATGCGTTGACCTCTCTAAGTTTCACTGGCTGATGCCCTGGTTGTAAGTTGACTTAATTATTGTAATTTTTTGTTGCAAGTGTTTGCAAAGTGACCTGGTTAATTCACCGGTCTGAACTTCTATAGTGCAGAACCTTGGTTGGTCGGTCAGTTAGTTCTTTCTGGAACGGGTTGGCTAGAAACCTATGACGGAGACTTTTTGATCTTTATTTGCTGCACTCAGTTAGATGTGACAGCCAACTATGGTCTGATCTTTGGCAGCTAAGACATGGAGGAATTCCCTTGTGTTGAACACCAGTGTAATAGCGAAGGTCAAATGTGGAGGAGACAACGTCAGGTCATTTTTCAGGTTGTTTATTGAATTGTCAACAACAGATAGTTACAGCAGATTTTACAGGAAAGAACTAATATGTTACTGTTGAGACGTCATTGGGCCAAAGCTAAAGGGTTGTTTGACCTGCTAAACAAGGTAGTCCCTATAGCATCGAATACTTTACATGTGGCATGTTTAATTTGCAATGTAGTGAGTAACTTTGATGATCTAAACGACTAAACAAGAAGAAACGAAGCAGTAGAACCGTGCAGTAGGTATTATCATAGTCCTCACAGTCACTTATCATATAAGCAAAACAAGTAGTGTTTTAGTTCAAATTTAAATTGACTTAAAGTGGGTGCATTCATTGCAGTTGTAGGTAAGGAGTTCCATAATCACGGACCAAAACGCTTAACTGAAAACAGCTGGACATTATCAGTTCAATATTTTAGCGAAGATCTTGTGTTATAATTATGAACAGCCTCGCTTTTTTAAAAATAATTATCAGATGCAGGTGGCATCATATTATTGTGGTACCAAAAAGTAAAGAGGCCAATTTGATATTTAGTAATATCGCTTAATTCTAATTCAAAAGTGGATTTAGAACTAGCAGATGAATGTAGTGTATACGAACAGCTCGTTTCTGAAGAATTGTTAATCTTTTTAACCGTGAGGGATAATTATTTGAACCCCAACGTACATTGCAATATGATAGTCTACTTTTTCCATATTTACCAAGATATCCTTAGTTTTAGCATAGCACAGTTTAATAAATAGACTTTCAAATAACCGATTTTTAGGCCATGTCCTTTCATCCTCAATTATTTCATAGGCTACTACGGTTCTAGTAAAGAACCCTCTACACCCCCCCCCCCCTAGCCTCATTTCTGTATCTATGAACACAGTTGAAACCACGAATAGTTGTCTTTTTAACACTGTCCAGCCGTGTTTCTGTAATTACAAGTACAGTGCATATACGTCACGATCCTGCCCAACCGCGCCAGAGTAAAGTAGGGTCATGACGGGACAAAGGTACAACCAGATCACCTTGCGCTGCATATCGAAGTTTTCTGCTGAGATGGAAAGATGACACTGAATTATATAGCTCCTTAAGATGGAGCAAAAGTGGACAGGCAGTGACACATCAGCCAAAGGTGACCATGACCCATGACCTTGTGGTTGGGCAGGATCGTGACATTTATCACAATAGAGCCGGAAGGGTATTTCTAAATTTTATTTGCTACAACTACGGAGAGTTAATTTACACTTAAGAAAGATCTCTAATGCGATGTTAACTGATTAATTAGTCTTCTATGAAGACTAATCGTTCGACAGTCTGGCTTTGCCTGTCTGGATTGGCAATGTTCTGCTCTGCTGTTCTGAGTGTCTTCTCGAGAGATTCCTGAGCTAAGCTCAGCTCACATTTATGTACTTGGATCAGGCCTGGTTTGATTTCTGTAACTGTTTGCCTGAAGACCTCATTAATAAACCTGTTCAAAGCTTTGCTGCTGTTTTGATCAAGGCAACAAATGTTGTTAGCGTTTGTCGTCGGAACTTGGCCAGATGGAGCTCGCATCATTAAAGGATGTCCACTGGTCTGAGGAGTTTTCTTGAAGAGGTGCTATAGAAATGTGCACTTAAGATTATGATTACTACTGAGTCAGAAACAATGATACTCACTCGTACCTTAGTTTGAACTGTAGCCTACTAATTACTGAAGCAAGAATTGTGATATTGTTTTATATAAAACTTCAACATCACATAAAAGAACTAACTACAGAACTTGATATCTTGTTTGAACTGCCGTAAAAATCTCTGATGGGTAGGGTGGTTGGACTGCTTTATCTAAAGAAATAAGGATATGCAAGCAAATAAATGACATGTAAGTTATGCATTAAAAATTTAATTTTAAGCAACTGTTATGCTAACACTTTATAAGCTCTGTTTCCAGTGGTTGGTGAGATATTTCAATTTTAGTAGCTGAAACTTGATAAATAAAAAAAATTATCATTTCACACCTCACTTTGCACAAACTACAAATGCCCATTGGTGTCATTTGCACACCTCTGCTTGTTTGACCATCTGGGTCTTGTTCGTCGTACATGTGCCTCGTCATCATTGTTGCCCATCCACTGTGCGCTCCACTGTCCCCCCTTGACACCTCTTGCCATGCACTGCCAGAGCCAAGTCAAGAACAATGGAAAAGAAACAATCCAGCCAGAAGAAGAAACAGACATCAAGGCATCAACAGATTAAGACGACGCTGTGTATTTAAGGCAACGGATTAAGATGGCGTTGTTGACCTGGGCAACAATGTCTGAGCCAGTGTTGTGTTTGATGACTGTCATTTGCCTTAGACTTACAGGGTGTTTCAAACGATTGATTTCTGTTATATTATTGTTTTATGGCCGTGTATTATCTGCCCAACTCTCCTCCTTCATTCTGGCTTGGGACTTGCAAACCTGTGGAAAAGGTGAAAATTAGACAGACAAATTAATTAGGCAATCGTTAGGAGAAAGATAGACAGGCACAGGCAGACTGTGGCTGTGGGCAGAACAGTAGCTACAGATATGTTGATGCTTATATTATAGGCCTTTTTTGAATTCATTGACCTGCTGACTATTTCGTCAAGGATATCAGTGGGCTGATGATGAAGACATCTGAATTGACTTCTTTGGCTCTAGGAACGTTCTTATTGTGTTTTAGTCAGTTGCTCAAAGAGAAGATCAAGAAGCGAGAATTGCAACATTGGAAAAGCGATATCTGAATGCTCAGCGAGAGTCAACTTCATTGCATGACCTAAATGATAAGCTGGAAGCAGAACTTGTAACAAAAGACACACAACTTAAGATAGTAAGTCCTTTAGTTGGTTCGTCATATTTTGTTTCGCTGAACCTGTCCTTAAAGTAGAAGCAGCGTTCCTATGTTCCTAGTGAAATGTAGCGGTATACCTATATATATGTATATATATACACATATATATACACACATTAAACATATACTATGTTGTGTAATATATACATACATTTCATGTTATTTAAGTGGATTAACATGTTTTGTGATAACACACCATAAGAAATCATCTTTTGAAAAATATTAGTATTCCAATAAATGCTTTAAAACAATTCAGTGTATTCCAGAGTTTTTCATTATTGACTGCAAAGCCACCCTGGTGAAATCCGATAATGGACTTGAACGCCTACCCAGTGAAAACTGATAACGGACTTTAGAGATTTAAACTGGACTCAAGCTGGAAAGATAACCAGCATAATTGTGAAGCCTGTACCTGGAGACCTTGGAGGAAGCTGAATGGTTGAAGAATCACTACATCACTACTACCTAATAGCTGGAATCACCTTTCTTGAGGGCTCCGGCTAGTATTCCTCAGTTTGTCCCTTCCGCAGTTTCGCAAGCGCCTGAAGTCAGTATTATTTGACAGTGGTCTCACTGGTCCGGGTCGGGAGCGCTTCTGATGAGTCTATTCTTGAAGTGGTGCTTTATAAATGTCAAATTACAATTACACTCAGTACATCTCTAGTCATCGCCTACATAGAGATGCATGCCGCTATGCATAACAGTTGTGACCCTGGTGCCTTGTGGCTCACTCTGCTGATCCTGTAGCCATTGTAATGGTATGATTGTTTCATGTTATTTGTGTTCTGTGAGAAGCTTTCTTAGTTTATTTACAATTGTTTCCTTAGATAGTGAATTTGTGTCTCATCTTTCTGTTCTGATTTCTTAATTGTCAATTTAGCATCATGCATCATGCCAGCATTTGTTTATGGCAGAGTGAAGAAAAGTTACGGCAACTGAAGGAAAAATTAGATGCTGCTGAACAGAAGTTGCAGCAGTCATTACCAAAGGTTGAAGCTTTACCTACATTAGAAGCTGAACTTCGACAACGTCTTGAAGCTTTGTCTAAGGTTGGGGGACTTGCTTCTTTATTTTATTTGTTTTAGAGTCTGAATCAAAGGACGTTAGGTGTGTAATGGCAGCTCATAGACTTCTCTTGCTTCTCTTGAAGAAAGTATGCTGCTTGAAAGATGTAACCTTGTGGCTGCTATTTCAGCAGGCATGATTACAGACCAGCCTCTGACCCACTTGAAAGGTGACATTTCAATTTTTGTCTGAGGCTGTCTTGCAGATAAGGTACACACCTTCTCCTTGTCTCCTAGCTCTTGTCCCTTCTTCCTTCAATACGTACGACATAAATTAGTACAAACGTACATACATATATAGTTACACTGCTTGCTGTTTTCAGTGTAAGTGTGGCATATGATGCTGTCGATCATGATATACTGGTCAGGTGTCTTAGTACCTTTTACAGAATTGGTGGTTGACTTCTGGACTGGCTTAAGTCCTTCATGGTTGAGCTAAAAAATGATGATAGTGACAGTGGACTCAGCCTTGGACACCACTTCCATTTGTTTTACCACAGGGCTTAGTACTCGGGTCGCTATTGTACATACGGTATATTAATGACCTGAATAACATCTTCACTGCTCTGGAAGTGCGGGTATACCAGTACGTCAACGACATTCAACTGTGCAGAGCTTACTACCCATCCGATGCGCTTGTTTATGTATCATCTACCTGAGGGGATATTTTGGCCTAAGTTCAGTCATGGATGCCTTCCAGTTGGCTCTGGCTGAACCTGACGAAGAGACAGTACAGCTGGCGAGGCATTGGAGGATTTATGAAGAAGCAGTAAAGCCACATTTTCACGACTGGAATCAACCGCTCGTTGTCCACGATCTGGGCATGAACCTGGATGGAGCACTTTGTCGTTTAGTGCTGCAGAGACACTTGTACATTTGTTTATTCTGAGGCATCTTTTGTAATTCCACCCTTGCAGACCTACCGTAGGTCAGAATGCTTCAGCCTCTGATCGTCCTCAACCGTCTTCCCGCCTGACTACTGGCCAGTCTGCTAAGGTTCTCTCATGTATCGGATTTTATGAGTGACACGATCCACTGACTTTCCATAAGAGAGAGAATGGAGTTCAAGATTCTCTTCCTGGGGTGAGGCTCGTTGAGCTCCTGGCATGCGTCAGGGAGCTCTATGTTCAAGTCTTTTTAAAGGATGGGTTTAGTGCTTGTGCATCATTTCTCTGTGGGCCTGCAGTGTATATGTGTGCTTGGGCTATACCAGACCTTTTACATGTTTTCACCAAAAAACCTTCCTCTACCAGTTAATGTAGCTTGAGGTTTAATTGTCAGCTTCACTTTGACCTAATCCTCAAATGCAGAAGTGAAAGACAAATGCTTTAGCAGTAGACCACAGTGCACATTTTTTACAATTCCTTTGTTTGGCCAGCAGAGGAGATGATATTGAAATAAAGGAATAGTACAGAATCCAAATGATTTTGTTACAGGCAGAGGAAAGGCATGGATCAGCTGAAGAAAGATTGAAGGAATTGGAGGTTCAGCTGCAAGAAAAGGAAGCTGAAATACAACGGGTTGGTATTACTGCCAGTTACAAAATTTTGAATTTTTCAATATTAAATTGAACACAGGCTGGTATTTATGGCAGAGTGAAAAAAGGTTATGGCTACTGAAAGAAAAATTAGATGCTGACAGAAAAATTAGATGAGGGGACAAAAAATCTAATCAGTTTTGTGCTTCAAGAATGGAATAGGGAATGCATGTAATGTATCGGAGGCAATGAAAGTGGGTAGGAAGGTAGGTATTTTAAAAGCTTTTACATACCTGGTACCATGATATACTCATGTATCATAGATTCTTGCATACAAGTCAATGCCACATATAGAACGAGTGCTAAATCTTCAGAAAGTCTTAGACCTATGTGTAAGTTGATTTGTGTTTTTGGCAGATGCATTTCTAATCTAATTCTACAGCACTGTTATCATAATGCCCAAGGCATCGGTCTGTGGTTGCTTCAGGTCAGAATCCGAAAATCCAAAATGATAATCCATTGGAGAAGCTGGGGGAAATTCCATTAGATCAGAGAAACCAGAATCCATGCTATGGTGGGTAAGCAAGTGGAAAGAGATGTGTCTTTAGTTTAGACCTGAACAACGCCAAAACGTTAACAGAACTGACAGATGCATTTGAGCATTTACGGTGTTGTTAAAGCAGCCAAAGGCACCAAGTTAGACCCAAACGGCAGAGTGTTTACTCTGTCTAAAGTAGGTTAAAAGCGCTGATCTGATTTAGTCTGTTGTCATGTTTCATAAAGAATATATTTGCCAAATTAATTTCTGTTTAAAATGAGGTTCAGTAGCATAAAGCTAATGAAACTGGCTGGCATCTTGCAAACAATTGGTGTATTTGCCTCTGTTTTTAAAGTTTGAGTGGAAGTAACTCATGACAAAGAATCCGGAATGCAGAACAACAGAAAATATAGTGCTAGCATTAACTGAATAGAATCTAAACTACCATTTAAGATGCACAGCACATCCTTTTTATGTTAAAACAACAGATTTATTCAAGCTGTTTAAAATTACAGCCGTCATAATCATCACCAGAGAATAAATGGTCTTCTCAGTTTATTTGCTTCATTCATTTAGCCATGATCAAAAGTATCGGTGTCACATTTATAGACTTGTGGATCTGCCAGAGGTTCATACATTGTGTCATCTGGTGCATTGTCTAAGGGGTAAGTGATGTCCAAAGGACAAGTCATGGGATAGGAGCATTTGTGGTAGGCAGAGGGTTAAGAAAAATTACAAGTTTAACTCATGTTAAAACTGAAATCAAAGTCTGTAAGTACGTAAGTAAGTAATGCATTTGTTAACAAGCCGTATGCCCCTCGGCTGAGCCAGGAATCTTAGGTATGACACACGCAAAACAATTAAATAGATAACACAGTGAACAAATGCTGTAGTAAAAAGGCAAATGCAAAATATCAGATATTTTACTGGGTATTGTCTTTGTGAAATAAATATTTGCTTGAGAATATTTTATTAATCTTTTATTCATTCTTAGCTTATTTTTGTATAGAACACTGAACTGGTTATTGGTAAACTTTATTTTCTGTTTGGTAATATCGTTTTTAACCTTCTTAGCTGTGCATGCATCATGTTTGCATCCATCATTCTGCTGTGGCTTGATCCACGTAATAGTCAACCCCGCATATTAGTGAACCCTGCATATCAGCGGACCCCGCATATAAGTGAACCCCGCATATAAGTTGACCTAAGATTGAACTTTTAATAATGCAAAAAATTATTTGAATTATTTGTGAGTGTATATTCTTTTTGTTAAAAAACTTAGTCTGTTTTAATGAAATCGGTGGAGAATCGTTAGGAATGGCATATAGTTACTGAAAGTTAGGGTTTTAAGTGTTTTCGTATACATTCCCCACAGTTTAGTATTGCTGGTGATTCCAGATTTTTCTGTAGATTCAGCAAACCATTACATTAGTTGATTCTTTGGCAGGGAGTTATTTTTGGCCAGATTAAGTAGGCCTTAGTCTTGTGTTTTAGGGTAGAAAACGTGACAAAATGAATGAAGAGCACAACGTGCGATTATCTGCAACAGTGGATAAACTGCTGACAGAATCAAATGAAAGACTGCAGCTTCACCTGAAGGAAAGGATGCAGGCGCTTGAAGACAAGAATCAACTGTCTTTGGAATTAGAAAAGATTCAGAGAAATCTGGAAGAGGTTCAGATGGAAAGGGTTAGGCTTCCTTTTTCCAACATATGAAAATTCAGCCACTGTAATTTCAAGACTATTAGCACAGTTTTCTCACAATCTTCAAGGGTGCATCTGATTGAAAGGGGCGACTTATTTATGAACTTTGCAAAAAAATGTTTGCACTACCCTTGTTTGTAAGCTGCAATGCTGACAAATGAATAAAAATGAAAGATATTCAAATGTATTCTTCCTGCTGAGGAAGAACGATTTGCATATTGTCCCGTTAAATATTAGACTCAAAATGCAGTTAAAAGTAGTGTAAGATTTATGTTAGCCTTAGTGTGACTAGAAAGCTCAAAGACGTAAACTGTCTGATGTGAAAGCACTTGCACTGTAGCCTGCTGCCAAATGATGATGTCCAGTTACTTTAAAAGGCCATATTGCAATGTAGCTCAGGGCCAGAATGATTGTGATTTAAAACCAGACAATTTATGTTTTTGGCTATGTAATGTCTCCTGTTTCTAGACATTACTTTTAAGTATAAACAGCTTGCAGCTGACTGTTTGGGGTAGCAGGATATCTGGGCTGTTGGCAAGTGCATGAAATTTTATTTCAACAGAATTTTGCAGTGTGGCAAGAAATCTAGGAATTTTGTGTCTAGAGATTTTGGAGAAAACAGTTAGTGTTCCCACCTGATGTCAGTACATCAGAGCTGCAACTTGAATACCAATGTTACTAATATATTGACTTTAAGAAATTTGCCATCTTGCATTGCTGCTTCTTAACAAAAGTTGCAACTTGTAGTCCAGAAGTTACAGTCATTAGCAAGCAGGCTGAGAGAGAAGTTGTGCAATTCTGCTCAGTGGTCTGAGATTCTCAGTGCTGCATTCCTTGAAGGTTTTGTGATGAATTAAGCTTTGTTGTTGTTTATTGTTAACACACCATATGTCCACCGGGTGAGCGAGTAGCTTTGGCCAAGTGAGACTTCATATCAGATCTAATCAGCAGGTTTTTATGGAGCTGCTGTCTTAATGGTAAGAATCAGTCAGTGGTGGTTGAGGTGAAGTTTTAGTCAGGAATCAGATTTCATTAGAGAGGTCCATTTCTTTAGACCCAAGAGGTCAGGTGGGCCAAAAGGCAAGTTAAGCAAGTTGGAAAAGATGAGTTTTATTTTATTTTCAAATCAGGTTACCATTTCTTAGTTTAAGATCCTTGCTCAGCCAATGAACACATGGCGTGTTAACAAATGCATTAGTTATTTACTTACTTGAGATCCTTACTGAAAATTAAACAATAATTGACATCTGAAGTCAGCTATTTGTAATATCTCATTTAACACCTTGTGAATTTTAAACTGAAAGTGCACTTCTATGTAGAGATATGCAGATACTTGCCAGTAAATAAGTAAGTACAACAGTGATATATATATTAAGTCACAAAGTTTGCTACCATTGCTGTGATAACACTGCAAGTTTTCTCCAATCCTGTAGTATTACTGCAGCTAGTTTGTCCCTACTGAATTCTTGCTGTCAGGCTTTTCTTTGTTGTTTTGCATTGTATAATTTTGTTGTGTTTTTTTTCAGTGATTGGCTTTGTAATTGTTTCAGAATGCGGTGCAGGAGCAACTGGATGCCTATCGGAAGGAACTTGGCGAACTAAGGCTTGAGGTGAATGAAATCAGAGAAAAGCAGGTGATGGACAAAGGAAAAGCTGATGCGTCTTATTATGGCATAGCACCAAGTGTTATTGTTGAAGCAGCGCTGGATGAAGGTGATGCCAGCAACAGCCTCCGTCGGCTGCAACGAGGTCGGGATTTAGCTCTTCGAGATGACCCGTCAAAAGTAATTTGCATTCTTCTTCTTCGTCTTTAGGTCCATGGGCTCATCGCCCAATGGTGTCAGTTGTACACTTCACTGTAGCTTTCCACTGTCCGCTGTCCTTGCCAACAGGCTCAGCCTGTGCTTGTCCATTCCGCACCAGTCTCTGACATCATCCAGCCATTCTCTGTTTGGTCTACCTACAATCCCTCCACCATTCATCATTCCAAACACCACCTGTTTGACCATCTTGTTGTTATCCATTCCGCAGATGTATTCAAATAGATCTAATTTCCTTTCCATTACTTGCTGCAACCCACTCGTCTTTGCACTTCGGCATTCGTGACCTTCTGTTGCCATTTGATGTATAATATCCATCTGTAACATCTTTTCTCAGATGTCAGTAATATATCTCCATTACTATATTACATTATATATTTATACATAAAGTTTATGTCCAATGCAATATATAGTTCCATAACGAGCTGTAATTCCATTTGGGAGTTTATGCATTGGACCATCCTACTCAGGGTCTTGCGGCTGAGTTTTATCCTTACTTTGTATGTTCCTAAACTGGTTTGTCTCATCGTAGACAGTACATCTGCATTGTGTCTCTCACAGACTGAGCACTTTAGTCCTATTCAACAAGGTGGTTTGTTCTTAGGATCGCTATGTTTGTCCCTAAACTTGTCCTTTGTTAGTGTCTATGCATGTAACTGAACATTGTTATAGTGCCTTCAGAATACGTATGGAAAGCGCGCCTTGCCTAAGCAATGATAAAGTTCATTAAGAACAACAGATCATGGTAACATAACTGGAAAACTCATTAATGGTGGATTGGTGGGCTCTCATGCACACTTATAACCCAGCCAACAACGGGTCCAGGGTTTACGGTTGACATTATGTTCAGAGTTGTTCCCAGATGATGTTGCACTGATGATGAGGAGTGACGACAGCCAAATTAAGTACTCGTAGTACATGTACGTGGTTGCACACACCAGCGGGCATTTCCTGGGTAGATGGTAGAAAACGCTGCGTCTGGATATCCCTCAGGTCACCAGGTCTGTGCAGGACAGGCCATTATGATGCCTTGCACCATGGCATTGAAATCTACCTCTGCACTGAAAATACCCAGCTTACATGGATCTGTATTTTTGGGTAAATGAGTTCACAGATACTACCAAGAGATTTTGTACCTTACGTTTTCTACTTTATTTTATGGAATCTGTCCATGGGCCACAAACTTGACCCTGATAAATTTGAGGTGATCTGGTTTAGCTGGTCCTCCAAGCTCCTTGAATCCTTTGACCTGTCTGCTTCCTCTTTCTTGTGTGTAGCGTACATATATGTACGTACGAAGACCCTAATATATCACAGACGCTCCTAAAATTTTAGGAGTAATACGTACATATGTATGATGTGCACCCTGACTTGTGAATTTTATCACAACATTTTGTCTGGTTTTGGACAGTGTTTGGACATCTTCAGTTGCTATAATCTGACCACCATATTATACAATACAATACAACTAAAATTTGTTAATGCCCTCCTTACAAAGTTCAGAAGTGCACTTGAAGCTGGGTTATGGGAAGTATTAAGAACCATAAGCAGACTGGAAGAAGTAAGTTTTAAGGTTAGAGCAAAAGACAGCCTCAGTAGGAGAGTCGCAAACACAAGGAGGTAGAGAGTTCCAGATGGAGGGACCAGCAACTGTGAATGAACGCCAGCCAAAAACAAGATGTGTACGAAGAACAACATATTTTCCGTGTATTATATGAGTTTGCAAACAGATTTGCCATAAGCCATTTGAATGATATTAAACCTGGACTCATATGCCGTCTGCATATGCAAGAAGTCACAGTTTTGGTGACATTATGGTGAACCTTTCTGTTTTCTGCAAATGCTGTCGGCTGTCATTACTCATCACTGTGTGGACCATGTGCTCTGAGTTGTCCGTTTGTCATGGCAAGACTTCGTTTTCTTGGTTCTGTGTCTATGAGAGCCTGCCAGTGGAAACTTTTCCTGCTTTTCACGTGCAGTAGGTTCATCGATGGTGGTGCTATAAAGTGTCCAAGTAACTAAATAAGTAACTGAGTCAGCTGAGATTCCATTTCATTAGACTGTGATGCCGTGAGTTTGATACAATCACAGTAAATGGCAGTAGTTGTGATTAGCATTAACGTTAAATTAACGATGTATTTGGCATTAATGTGACTTTGCAGGTAAATACCCTGAATGAGCAGGAGTGGCAGCGTCTTCAGCAGGCCCATGTTCTCGCAAATGTACAGCATGCATTTGATGCTAGTGATACGGAGGTTGTAGAAGAAGATCTGTACGGTGCTGCAGATGTCCTCTCGCCGTCTGGTCATCATACTGATGCACAGACACTTGCGCTTATGCTGCAGGAGCAGCTGGATGCCATCAACAATGAAATCAGGTGCTTTCTTTATTGTTATTATTATTACTGTTATTATTCTTGCTTTTATTACTTGTGGAGGGTCAGTAAAGCTGAATCTGAGGCATGAAGCAATTGTGAATGAAGGACTTGCTCAGGTCCCTACACAGTAACCGTCTAAAGGGAGGCTCAAACACATAGTCTTTGCGTTACAAGCTTAGCACTCTATCCAATTGGCTACTGTGCTGCAATATAGATAATGCAGTCATAGTTTTGATTTTTGGCTCTAGTTGCTTGAGATTTTCCTTATTTTTAACGATGGTGTGTGTATGTACGTATGTATGTATGTGTGTACAGTGTAGAAGCTTTTATAATGGTGATATGCAATTCAAAATTTTTAGGGATCTTGGCTTTGATGAGTCAAATCTGTGGGGTTAGTTTCAAAATAAAACAAAGCTACATAAATTTGTGCAGAATATAGTTTTGGAAGTTGGATTGGAGAAAGATGCATGGACCAAAGTGTAAAATTCTTATACTTTTCATTAGCCATCATTGTACCATCATTTGGCTGATGGCAGCAGCCATTAGCTCTCTTTTGGGCAATGCCTTCTCCCCGTCAGTCTTTTTAAAATAGCGCAGGCATTTTTCTCCAATCCAACTTCCGTAAATAGTCTGCAAAAATTTGCGCATATTTTTTTAAAGCCTAACCTCGTACAGTTGATTGAGTTGATTGATCTCAGGAAATTTTGGCTTGGGTGTCACCTCTGTGAAGCAATCTATGGCAGCTGGTTTTCCTCAGTATTCTATGAACACTGATGCTTGACTCTGCCATTACTAATCTAATCTAATCTGAAAACTCCTATAATGCTGTTACTAGAATTCATAAGGCCTTGTCTACGCTAAGCTAAATGATGTTAAATGTCTTTACAAAAAGAAAGTTCATCTGTTAGCAAGCAATGCTGTGGTAACTAATGAAGTCATCAGTGGCCGGTTTCCACACACACACACACACGTTGAGCATGACCAGTGGTTTAGATTCGTTGTTTGTGTGGGAGCCAACACACATTCTACATTGCTGTGAGGACGAGGAACGACGACAGTCCACGGCACAGCAGTTGGTAAATGACGCAGCATGTGGTTTAATTGTTATTTGTTATGTCGTTATGATGACAGGCTTATTCAGGAGGAGAAGAAGACCACGGAACAGCGTGCTGAAGAGCTTGAGAGTCAGGCTGTAAGTGGAGGACTTGATACGATGCTGAGCCACAGATGGCACACTGACCAGCCGTATGAAAAGTCATCGCCACCGATGAGTGGACGATCGACACCCTCCCCTCGTCCTTCGCTTCAGTCCAGGGACTACGTACAAAAGTACCACACGCTTAACAGCAGCGTAAGCAGCTACATTATGTGACTTTCTTGCTTGAATGTCGTATCAGATCTTGCAGTGTGTCAGTGTCACGTTAAAATGCTGTTGTTGTAATGAGCTAATTCAGAGGTGGCCATTTGCACAGTGGCTGAGTGACTTATGTCAGTCTTTGTCTTCTTTGATCTCGGTCTGATTTCTGGGTATATGTGTAGATGTCCTGCTATTCTATATTTCAACTTAAAATCTTACATTTTTCAAATTGCTTATCCGCCTTAGGCTGCCTCTCTGTCTTGTGGACTGACCTTCTGGATATTGATTGACCTGATTGAGGCTTGGCTTGGTTCACCTTCGGTTATGCATTAGACACCAGCACATTTGAAGTTGCTAATTATTATTATTATTATTATATCATAAGTCACTTGAGGTAATGTTTCCATTCACCAGCCTAGAGTTGTACTGCAGCACTGCATTGCTCTGCTTTTTCTTATATTTGTCACTATTATTATTCAGGATCTACAGAAGTTTAACATACTTCACTTTGTGTTGCAGTTTTTATGTTTAACTTTTTCAGTCAGTCGGAATGATCGGTCAGCATCTATATCCGTATTCCACCTCAAGTCCTCACTTGGCCATGGCTGGATCGGACTCGCAGGGGGGAACCTCTTCACAGGTACTTTATATGATTGTATGTAAAAAATTAAACTATTCCATTTCCCACAGTTGAGATGTAGGGGAGGCACTCATCTCCTTTTCTCATCTCCTTTTCTTGGCCCTTGAGCCGGTGGCAATGGACGAATCCCAAGGTCCTGGGGCCAGTGCATCACTGGACTTACCGTTTACTTCCTAGCTTATGCTGATACCAAGTGATACTGCTTGGTGACAGAGGCACGGTATGCATAAACAACTTGCCCAGGGTTGTTAGACAGAATGAAAATTCATTAATTTGTATGTTTGAAAGATTAATTTATAGTTGACACATCAAACTTTAAAAATTCTTTTAAGCCATGTTTCAGTCTGAATAAGTTTTTCCATCTTCTTTGATGTTGAGCAGAAATATTTTTCTTTAGCCAGCTACCGATAAGGCTGTTGGTGGTCTTGATGAGTTACGATATGGTGCACAAGAAGAGTACAGTCCACCAACGTTACGATCTCTGCGATTGGACCGAGTCACCCAATCTCTGACTCAGAACAGTGAATTACAAAAACAACCGACTTCAACCATCCAGTCGTCGTTTGTTAGGTTTGAATTGATTTAGTTACATAATCGTCATCGGGTCAGATGCCAACCATTTGGCTGTGATGGATACGAAATCTGATGCTTTTCTTATGTTTAGTCGAAGTCTGGCTTTGTCTTTGATATGCTTTCTACTCAGTGTAGCCGTGGTCTTCTTGTGTTTATTTTTCTTTGGAGTTTTACACTTAGCACATTGCATGGGATTCAGTCAAGTGCCATTCTTTCCTCATCATGAAACCGTTTGAGTTTTTTGCTGAGTGAATGACTCGTCAAGTAGAGCTGTCTGCAAGTCGAAGGGTGCTGTATGTCATGGGTTCTCATTTTTTGCTATCTTCTGGTTACTGCAGTTTTCCATATTGACCAGTAGTTACCTTAATGTAAATGTAAGTCACTTCAGAATTCAATTTTAAAGGAAGCTATTGAACAAATTAGCATTAATGCAGCAGAAGTTTTCCAAAATCTAATTCTGTTTGAGTCAGGATTTGAGCAGAGCATCCTTGCATTGTCACCTTCAGCAAATGTGGAAATCTAATCTAACTTCTATGGCGCCGTTATCATAATGCACAAAGATATCATTCGATAGTAAATTTTCTGTAAGAGGAAATGGTTTCTTCATCTACTAATTTAGCAGCATCCATCAGAGTTTTTGGCTTTTTGTAAGTATCTTTCTGTGCAACTCACACGTTAAGCAATTGACAGACTGTTCCAACTTAAGCACCTCTAAAGCCCCATTCAAATTATCCAAAACTTCCTCACCTCCCTATGTGTCTTTTAAGTTGCCATGTATGAACTCATTCTCAGGAACTATTCCTCAGCTGTTAGTTAGCTCATCCCTTTATGTTGTTTTGGTCTGAATTTCAGCAGATAGTCTACCACTAGGATAAACTTCAGGCAGTTGACCTGACGTTTGTCTAGGCCCTGCTCTGTTTGAAATGTTGGGTGGCTAAGATAACGTCAGAGTTAGACCCATTTGCTATTTACTTGCGGGTGTAGACAACTAACTGGATCTTATACTGATATGGATAAGTTACTAGACTTTCCAGTCCTACTCAGTGACATGACTATAGCTGCGCGATTCTGTAGAGGAGCTGGTCAGATCTGCTAAGGAGGGCCTGCTGGAAGCCTAGTTAGCTTTTGTGGATGTTATCTTATTTGAGCCATCATTGGTGGATGTTATCTTATTTGAGCCATCATTGATTCTGCCTTTATCATCTCATGTAATATATAAAAAGGTGGAAACACTGATAAAGTTTGGGAATAATTTACAATGTTTTAATGTATGTGTATGTATGTTTCACTTGTATGATATAGCTTTGCATCGGTAATTCTGAGTCAGGTATTACCCCCTAGAAACCAGCAGTGTAGCAGAAGCCCTGAGCTGATTTTATTACATCCCCACCCAGCAGCTGAATGATTGGAGACCTTCCCTCCAAAAGCGACTTCGAGCTATTGTCATGAAAAACCAGAAAATTTAAAAAGCTTTAAAGCTTTCAAATTGCCACACATGGAATTGTCGTCAAATGCAACATTGAAGGGTATGAGAGTGTATGGGTTTTTCCATTTTATTTATTATCTGATTTTAAAAAAAATTCGTGCCACTTTATTCAGCATTAAATAACTAACACAGCTATTGTCATTATTTTCAAATTTCACAAAAAACCATCCCACTTTTATAAAAACTGTGAGTGCATATAGTTTCAGGATAAGTACAGGAATTTTGCCAAAGTTTGCTCATAAAATAGATTTATACACATAAAAGAGAACACATTTGTGAACATTTTGATGCTAGAAATGTGTTTCTAGCTTAATTATTGGCAGAGTTATAAATAGTACAACACAATTATGTTTTTCACGAAAACATAAAAAATTCAGACTTTTGACATCAGTGACTGAACTTTAAACTGAATATTGCGGCCTGAGTGCTAAAATTAATTCAGACTCGATAGGGTTAACGTGTGATAGAAAAGAAAGGTAACATTCATGATTTTATATAGAAATAGGCCACGTTACTTTGTACAAGATTTTACAAGCGGAGCTTAAGGTAGCAAAGATGCAGCCTTAGTGATGGGAAAAGGGATGGCGCTTACGCCTACTTCCTTGATTATGTGCTGTGGGTGTGTGTCTACTGGCATTTCGTACACACCTTACTCTAATATGTTTAGCACCATGCGCTAACGATTACCAATGACCTCGTGAAATCCGTGGTGTTGAGGTCCATATAATAACTGCATTTTAAGCTTCACCATGAGTTAGAGTTGTGTGTGTTATCAAGTCTTCGCTTTACTTAAGAGTGGGTTGAATATTTTGTTCGTGTTTGTAGGTCAGTCGACAGTTCTCACAGTATTACGAGTCCCCTGAGTAGCACCCATTCAAGTCAGGATTCACTTCATAAGCATTCGAAGAAAAAGAGTGGTGGCATCAAAAGTTCTCTTGGACGTATTTTCAGCAAAAAGGAGAAGGGTCGTAAAGAGATGGTAACATTGCAGCAGGTTGATTTCCGAGAGATGGCTCCTCCACCACCAGATGTTACCAGTTAGTTCAGAAATATCAAATTTTGAACGCTTCCTTTTGATTCATTTTACAAAATTTGTTGTACACTTCAACACTTTGATCCTTTTCTGCAAATAACATTTCTGCTTGTTGTGACACAGATTCCCCTATTAACCATGAGACATACAGTATGAGACAGTTTGAGTGTAGTGCTTGAAAATTATAACATGATAGGACAGAATTAATCAAAGTTATTAGCGATCTAAGACATACGTGCAGACAGGTATGAGTATTACTAATCTAAACATTAGAAAGTCAACAAGTTCAAAGTTCAGTTAAGTACAGACAATACCATGTAATTTGAAGAAATTACAGTGTAAGTCTGTAAATGAAGATCCTGGAGGAAGCCAGAGAACAGGGTTAGCAGCTCGATGCAGCACCGACTGTAAGGAGTCAGAAGAGCAACAAGGAGGGAACAGAGTATTAAATTGCAGTAGTCCAGGCATGAATGGACAGGAGAATGGACAGCATTACGAGTAAGAGACTGATGAATAGGTCAAAGTTGCCTCAGGTAAAAGTAACACAATCGTGTAATGTTGACAACATGAGATTCCATTGTCAGCCTGTCAAACCTAAGTCACGAACTTGAGGCTCTGGTAGAATCTGTGTATCATGTAAGAAATGCTGGGTGGATGAGGTCTGGAAGGACTACACCATAGAAATTCAGTTTTGTTCAGACATAGTCGGTCTTGAGATATTCAAAGGTGCACCTTGACATATTTGATGAAATGTGGAGATACACCAGACCTACACGAAGACAGTTCAGTAGATGAGTGAACTAGACGAAATGACTACTGTATATTTGGAGGTCATCTGCAAATGCTTGACTGTGGTGATTGAATGGTGATGATATGAGAGAAAGGACAAGAGCCAAGTATAGGGGAAATAGTAAGGGACCAAGAGAACCCTGAGGAACATTGCATACAATTGGTGCAGGAGAGAATAGGAGAGAAATTTGTATTTAATTCTCTCCTCAACTGGGAGCCAGTGCAGCATCTCTTGCATATAGTTTGAAATGTGCAAAAATTTGGCAGGTTGGCCTTGGTCTTTGTGGCATGGTTTTGGACAGACTTAAGTTGACAGATTTGAAACTTCAGCAAGGACTACCTTACCATAGTCCAAGCATGTCATGATGAAGGAATGAATAATTGTCACAGTGGTATCATGTGATAAATTATGCTGAATGACCCTGATCTGGTGCAGTTCGTAAAACAGGACCTGCACAGGGTTGACATGGGCCGTCATTGATAGCTTTTCATTGCCGCACATACCAAGGTCCCAGGCAGTGTGTAGTGGCTAACAGTCTGTTCTGCTGTCCATCATTGCTTGCACCTGTTAAGAACCAAGGCACTTGAACTGCTTATTTGATGGATTAAGTTGTTATTGGTGAACTTGAAACTCGCTTGATTCTTATTTTACGCTAGTATAAATAGCTTAGCACTGGCTTTGAATAAATCATATGAACCCTGGCTTTGGTGAATAATTTACTTATAATCAACATACAAAATTGTTTGATTGCTGTTTACGGTAGATAGTTATACAGTGATTTACAGTTTCAGTGAACTGATTTCTTTTGTAAGGAAGTTCTGCTGTCTTCTGCCTCTGTTTAAACGTGTATGATTTCATCCTGCTGCCTTGTTTTAGGTGTAAGTCCGTATGTTGAAATGGGTCCAGATGTTGGTGCTGCTGCAGAGACAATAGGCCTGGGAAGTCTTGGCAAGCAGGCCGAATTTGACAGACGGAAAAAGAAAAAGTAAGTCTTGCTGCATGGGTTTATCTGCAAATCCCATTTTGGTTGTTGAACCTGCTACACATATAGTTTTGGCATCATGTGCAGTCAACCTTGAAGTAAAACTGTTGTTCATTGGTCTCACCAGATCCAGGAATCTAACCAGATCCAGGAATCTAACCAGATCCAGGAATCTAACCAGATCCAGGGATCTAACCAGATCCAGGGATCTAACCAGATCCAGGAATCTAACCAGATCCAGGGATCTAACCAGATCCAGGGATCTAACCAGATCCAGGGATCTAACCAGATCCAGGAATCTAACCAGATCCAGGAATCTAACCAGATCCAGGAATCTAACCAGATCCAGGAATCTAACCAGATCCAGGAATCTAACCAGATCCAGGAATCTAACCAGATCCAGGGATCTAACCAGATCCAGGGATCTAACCAGATCCAGGAATCTAACCAGATCCAGGAATCTAACCAGATCCAGGAATCTAACCAGATCCAGGAATCTAACCAGATCCAGGAATCTAACCAGATCCAGGAATCTAACCAGATCCAGGAATCTAACCAGATCCAGGAATCTAACCAGATCCAGGAATCTAACCAGATCCAGGAATCTAACCAGATCCAGGGATCTAACCAGATCCAGGAATCTAACCAGATCCAGGAATCTAACCAGATCCAGGAATCTAACCAGATCCAGGAATCTAACCAGATCCAGGAATCTAACCAGATCCAGGGATCTAACCAGATCCAGGGATCTAACCAGATCCAGGAATCTAACCAGATCCAGGAATCTAACCAGATCCAGGAATCTAACCAGATCCAGGAATCTAACCAGATCCAGGAATCTAACCAGATCCAGGAATCTAACCAGATCCAGGAATCTAACCAGATCCAGGAATCTAACCAGATCCAGGGATCTAACCAGATCCAGGGATCTAACCAGATCCAGGGATCTAACCAGATCCAGGAATCTAACCAGATCCAGGGATCTAACCAGATCCAGGGATCTAACCAGATCCAGGGATCTAACCAGATCCAGGAATCTAACCAGATCCAGGAATCTAACCAGATCCAGGAATCTAACCAGATCCAGGAATCTAACCAGATCCAGGGATCTAACCAGATCCAGGGATCTAACCAGATCCAGGGATCTAACCAGATCCAGGAATCTAACCAGATCCAGGAATCTAACCAGATCCAGGAATCTAACCAGATCCAGGAATCTAACCAGATCCAGGAATCTAACCAGATCCAGGAATCTAACCAGATCCAGGAATCTAACCAGATCCAGGAATCTAACCAGATCCAGGAATCTAACCAGATCCAGGAATCTAACCAGATCCAGGAATCTAACCAGATCCAGGAATCTAACCAGATCCAGGAATCTAACCAGATCCAGGGATCTAACCAGATCCAGGAATCTAACCAGATCCAGGGATCTAACCAGATCCAGGGATCTAACCAGATCCAGGGATCTAACCAGATCCAGGGATCTAACCAGATCCAGGAATCTAACCAGATCCAGGGATCTAACCAGATCCAGGGATCTAACCAGATCCAGGGATCTAACCAGATCCAGGGATCTAACCAGATCCAGGGATCTAACCAGATCCAGGAATCTCACGGTGCCATTCTTCTCTGTTATGTGCGACATTCTGTCTCTTACTTAGCGTTGCCAGAATTGACTCCTTTGTTCATAGTTATCAAGTTCAGCAGGACCCCATAAAATCTGGAAAACTCGAGTACAGTGCACAAACACGTACAGTATGATATATGGTATATTGTTCGTTTCCTTTACTTGTACATGTCTTTGGGGATTCACAGCTGCTGTAAAGGTATATATACATATATATATATATATATATATATATTGTTACGTGCTAGTCCTAAGAAAAGGAAATAAAATCGCTTGGGTTGAGATAAAATGTATATTTACACTTGCAAGAGGTTATAGCACATAAACAAAATACCTGACATCAGACAGAACGTCGACGGCTGTTTTGAAGCCAAAAGTGGAAGTCTTCACATCAGCAAACAACTTGAACAGAAAAACCTCTCAGGTTCCTCCAACAGACGGAGGACCTTTACATCAGCTCGTAAAACGGAGTCTTGGCGACTATCAGAAACAGAGCCACAAAGGACTCGGCCTATCTTAACTAGCCAAGCTCTGTCAACTGAAAGAGACTTCCCCTTTTGTAAGGATTCTGGGGTTACGCCCCCCAAAGAGACGGCTCATCCTTCATTCACTCCTTACATCCGGGTCTTCCATGTGGGCCGACTCTAACAATATATATATATATATATATATGATATGCATGCATACACTTTATTAGTGTTATTGTATTTATACATAAGGTAAAGAAAGAAAAGGCCCTGTATTATATATATAAAGGCAAAATCAGTTGTGTAGCTTTATTTTTCTGCTCATGCTTACTGAGACTATGAGTGAGCAGGACCTTTCTTGCAACGTAACTAGACTTTCTTCCCCAGAATTAATTTTGGCCAAGAAAGAGCTGTTCATCAAGTATTTAGAAGTTTATTTAGCTTTAAATTTCCACCATATACTTGTGACTGAATTGTGTATTATTTATTCAAGGAATGAACTCCTTGAAGAAGCAATGAAGGCAGCCACTCCATTTGCACTCTGGAATGGCCCAACAATTGTTGCCTGGCTTGAGGTCAGTCTCTTTTGTAAAGCTCTTGAAAGTCTGCTTATTAAAAGCTTCTTATGAAAAAGCATATTACACACTGATAACAAAACCATGTGGACTTTTGCCCAATTTATGATTATTCTTTTTGTGTTTGGTGCAGGTTAGGCCACTGCCATCTAGTGTTAACTTGAATTTGCAGTGTGGATCTTGGAAAGTGTAATTGTAATCAGAAATTTGTAAAGCTCTGCTTCAGCATAGCTTCATCAGAGGCACTCCTGGCCCAGTGTCCCAGAACTGGGGAATAATACAGTCTTCAAGCGCTTGTGGAAGACGGAGAGGGAGAGAAGCTCCTGTCAAAGGTCGGCAGGCAAATCATTCTAGGAAACAGGGCCAGCCATAGCAAAGCTACAGTGCTGAATGGTGGCAGTTCGAGCTAGAAAGACGGTGAGATCGTCCTGAACCGACGAATGCAGTGGTCTGCAGCCAGGAATAAAAGAAGGGGGATGCAGAGCTCCCTTAGTGGTAAATAATATAATAAATAAATAATAGTGGTAAAGCTGAGCACTGTCAACAAGACACTTCCACACGAGGGACAAGATTTTGAAGAGAACAAGCTCCCATATTGGGAGCCAGTGCTGTTTTTCCAGCATAAATGCAGAGATGTGGCTAAATTTAGGAATGCAACCAATCAGGCGAGCCGCAGCATTCAAGACAGACTGGAGTTGTGCAGTGCAGGAGGATCCTAAGCCTACAAGGATGACATTGCCAAAATCAGTTCTTGAACCAGGCAGTGGCAGCCTGGGTCGTGAGGGGGTGTCGCATGGTGTGGAAAGGTTTGTTGCCTTTTAATGCTCCTGGACTGACTTATTTTTGATTAAATTCTCCATCCAGTCTGTAGATTTCCCCCGTGCACAACCAGATTGCAGGTTGGCTTTGGTGTGCCACTGGTTGATGCCTTGTGCATTAGACACTGATGTTAGAAGTTACTAATTACAAATGACACTCAAGCATTCGTCAGATCAGCTCTATTCAGAGACACCACATTTAACAAGGAAACGTCAGCCGGTTTACACTTCTGGGTGTTGGCATGTGATAGTGTTTTGTATGAAGCACTTGTCATCCCAGTGATGATGTGTGGATCAGAGTGCTGGTGCATATGGAAGGAGGATGAAAGGAGACTACTGGTGGCAGAAATGAACTGGCTAAAAAGAATATGGGCAGGAGCAGACGAGATAAGATCCGCAATGAGGTGACCCAGAGAGAGCTGGAACAGGAGAAGACATTGGTGGACAGGATTAGAGAAAGAAGACTGACTTGGTTTGGGCAGGTAACGAGGATGGACAGCGGAAGACTACCAGCCAGAGCACTCTATGGCCATGTGGAGGGAACACGGAATCGAGGAAGGCAGGTAAAGACTTGGATGGACAATGTGAAGGAAGATCTGGAAATAAAGGGATTGGACATGAGAACTGCCACTCATACAATCAACGATAGAACAAAATGGAGGCATCTTGTTCAAACCTCATCGTCGGCACACGCCTGACGGAAGAGAGAAGAAGAAGAAGAAGAGTGTTTTGTTTGTTGTCTGTTGTTGTGCATCTTACACAGTGTTTAAGATGTTGTGGTCATATACATGTGTTTGGTTGGGGGTGTGGAGTGGGATACTCTGGATAGCCCAAAAAAAATTTTGTTTAAGAAAAGATGGATGGATGGGAAATGGAGATAGAACTGTAGAGAAATATTAACTGTTGAAAACTGACCATTTAATGATAAGATGAAGCATTTTGTTATTTTCTGGCTTTATTATTGGGTTAAGTCTGTAACAGTAGGTCTTGGAGGAAGGTGAAGAGAAGGGCAAGCAGCTGCATGCAGAACTGATTGTAAGGAGTTGTAAAGAGGACGAGGAAGAGAACTGAGTATGGAATTGCAGTAGTCTAGGCATAACAAGACAAGTGAAAGTTAAGAGCACGGCCAGCAGCCAGAGTAAGAGACCAACGAATATGTCAAAGTTGCCTTATGTAACAGGATCGTGTGATTTGAGGTTCCAATGTCTACCTGGAATTTATAGTCACATGTAGGTCACTAACCTGAGGCACTGGTGGAATATCTATATGTTGTAGGAAAATAGGAATGCTAGGCAATTTAGATTTGGGAGGACCATGTAAGAGAACTTAAGTTTTGTTCATGTTGAAACATTGCCAGTTTTAAGACGTCTAGTCATACGTTGTGAAAATACATTTAGACACATTTGTAGGTAGTTTAGTCGCTGAAAGAATTGGACAGGGTGAATTTATTGGGAAGTCATCTGCATATGAATGACTGTGGTGATTAAATGATGATAGGAGAGAAAGCACAGTAGTCGATTAATTATGATTATAGGAGAAACAGTAGTAGACCAAGAACAGAACCCTGAGGAACTCCATATGTGAATGGCCGAGGAGAGGGCGGACCATGAAATTTAACTGTATGATTGACCTGACAGACAACCAGGTGTGGACTCGTCCAGAGTTAGTCTTTGGGTCAGTGCCTACCTTTACAGAAGAATGCTGTGATCAGCTGTATCAGATGCAGAACTTAAGGCAAGAAAGCTATCGAGAGCAAAGATGTTAGCAGGTCAGCCAGATCATGAAGGGTAGCAGTTCTTTGTGTTTCTGGCGTATTGGTGATCCAGGTAGGGAATTTGGAAAGTCTTGGGTGGAGAATTTCAAGCATCATGTGGGGAAAGTTTGCTGTAATGCAAATAGTCTCGAATGTGCTTAGTTAGTGAGCTCTAGCGAATCGGAAATGGTTGTTGTTTGAACATGGGTGTCAGGACCAGTCATGTGCTTGCAATCCTATTCAGTAAATAAATCTACAACTCTGCCACTCAGTTGAGTCGGTGTAGTACTTCTCTGGAAAGTGTGAATGAATGGAGAAGCTGTGAAAATTGTTGAGCACTGTGATTATTGGGGTCCAGATACATACAGACAGGCATACATAGATACCTACATAGATAAATACATAGATACATACATGTCATGATTGAATTGTGGGGCTTCAAGTTTGAATTTAAGATTCTGACTTTATATATTTTTAGCTGTGGGTTGGGATGCCAGCGTGGTATGTAGCTGCATGTCATGCAAATGTCAAGAGCGGTGCCATCATGTCTGCACTGTCAGATCAAGAGATTCAGCAAGAAATTGGCATCAGTAATCCTCTTCATCGACTCAAACTGCGGCTGGCAATTCAGGAAATGGTCAGCCTGACAAGTCCATCAGCACCAAAGACTTCAAGAACTGTATGTAAAGTGTATTGCTTGTTACCCAGCTCTCTTTGATTAGTTAGGTCTTACAAACAAGAAGATGCATTGTTTATCTCTGATCTAAAGACCTTTAATCACTAATTTTCTTTAAAGCTGAAGAATCTTACAATTATGCGTTGGCAGTCTTGGTTAGATTTTAACTCTTGAATCAGATCAGCAATCTCATTTTAATTTAGAATCAGAGCTGTTTGGAGAGGAGGAGTTCCAATTTTCAGAGTAAGATTGTTCCAGAAGGACATCCCAATGAACGAGAAAGCATGGTTTACCCGAGCTGTCACATGGTAGTGCGTGACAGGGCACAGAGCGCAAAGTTTGTCGACACATCTGGGTCAAGACAGGAATAAAAAGCTCTCTGATGTACTCTGGGGCTGAGCCGACTGTCACAATCAACCCTGTGAGGAGAACATTAAATTTAATTCTCACGTCATCTGGGAGCCAATGTCATGTCTCTTGCATATAGTTTGAAATGTGCAACAATTTTGGCAAGTTGGCCACAAGCTGGGCACCACAGTTGAGGACAGACTGAAGCTAACAAGTTCAAAACTTTGGCAGGCTTGCAAGGACTAATAACAATAGTCCAAGCATGTCATGATAAAGGAATGAACAATTGTCACCAGATTGTCATGCGATAACTGATGGTAAACAACTGTGATCTGGTGCAGTTCATACAAACAGGACCTGTACAGTGACTTGGGCCACCACTGGGTTAAAGAGGAGTTTATTAGCCACCATCCGAGACTGCATCTCCTCAAAGGCACTGAACCGCAACTGTGCAGATGAGTGACAAGATAAGCTGTCAGATGAAATGTAAATTTGGGTCTCATTGGCATAGAAATGATATCCCAGTGAATGTCTGTCCAGTAATGTACCTAGTGATGCGGTGCATAATGTAAACAAAGAAGGACTGAGAATGAAACCCTGTGGGACACCAGTTGTCAATGACGCACTAGACGAATAATTACCTTCTATTATTTTCATTTGCTGGACATAGATTGTGGAATTCTCTTCCTGCATCTGTTCGTTCTGCTCAGTTTCTTGTGCCATTTCAGTCACAGTACTTAACTTTTTCTCTTGGCTAATCCCCCATAGGCTGTTACAGCTGACTGACCTTCTGGATATTGACCTGACTGCAGCATGATTTTGGTGCACCATCAGTTGATGCCTTGTGCATCAGACAGTGGTGCAATAGAAGTTGCAGGTTAAAGTTTATTACATTGGAGTTTGGTTTACATATTTATTATTATAGAGTTTGGCATTTGGTGAAATGAACCATGAATGGATTGGAAATGAGTGGTTGCCTGCGCTTGGCTTACCACAGTATCGAAGTCTCTTCATGGAATGTTTGGTAGATGCTAGAATGCTTGACCATCTTACCAAGAAGGATCTCCGAGGCCAACTAAAAATGGTTGACAGTTTTCACAGGTAAATGGTCTAAATTTCTAACATTTACCCAGATTAATAGCTTGCTGATGGATTCCGAATTGCTGTAGCAGTTTCTTTCGGAAGTAAGGCCCAGGTGGACATGACACTTAGCACACATGGAACGGCTGATGCAGTGCCTTCAACGTCCCTTGTCTGGTTCACAAACAGGCAGTTGTCAGATATTGTCCAGACATATTTCAGGTAGTGGAGCATTTTCACTCTCCCCTTCTCCCTTGGATTTTCAGTCGCCTTGCCTTCTCTTTCCTGAGAATTATGCCAGGGACTTGATGGACAGCCTAATTTTTGAACCAGAGAAACAGCTGGCTTGTTGGATGCAATCAGACACCGTGAAACTTGTCCAAACAAATTGTTATACCATTGGATGATGCGAAGTCTGGAGTTTGCGTCAACCTTGCCGTCATAAGGTCCATGGCATGCCTTATGCAAATCAGATTCAGACTTCAAACTGTAACCTTGATGCCTGTTTGTAAAAGGAGTGCCCACAAAGCAGAATCCTTGTTGATTAGCCTCAGCTGAAGCTCAGGAAAGTTGAACCTGCTATCAAAGTACATGATGTGATTCTTGTACTGTGGGAGGGGTCTTGCACAATAAGATAGCAAAGTATTCTTTGACTTGTCAAACACCGCAACCCTTTGTTATCACAAACTGCGTTGAACTTCCTGTCAGCTGTTAGCAGATCCCTTGTGAAAAAGTTCTTTAAATTATGAAGAAAAGAATGCTGTTGTTTATCGCAGGACTAGTCTTCAGTATGGCATTAGTTGTCTCAAACGACTTAACTATGACCGTGCAGAATTGGAAAGACGAAGAGAAGAAAG
Organism: Norana najaformis; assembly: GCA_964023275.1. Lineage (NCBI taxonomy): Eukaryota > Metazoa > Annelida > Clitellata > Crassiclitellata > Hormogastridae > Norana > Norana najaformis. The sequence continues at coordinate 3,913,821 of OZ029928.1, forward strand.
TAATGATGAAATAAAAGGTAACGTCTCGTTTTGTTTAGTTTTAAGTTTATCAGTGATTTCTTGATGATGCATCTCTTAAATGTGACCGTGCATGAGAAAAGGAGACCAAAGTCAGCAAAAATGGAAAATGAGTTTGGTACTGCACTTGATTGGGCTGAAATTGCTGAAATAATAAGCAGGTGAAAACTGCATGTTTCTATCACTAATAGTAAAAAAGTTAGAATTTTTAAAAGTGTAACTCTTGAGAAATGATGAGCTAAAGTTTACCAGAACTATGACTTGATCTAAGTCGCTGCACCAATAGAGATCAGGTATATTCTTGAATGTAGTGAATTCAAGCAGACTGTGGCATCCATTCAATGGAATCTCATTTAAAAAACTGGTTAAGATGAAAATTTACATGACTGGGTTACTAGTATAGTAACCAATGCACACAACTTCAAATTAGGGGACGAATGGAACATGTGAAATTAAGTTGTTATTGCAGGACTTCGTAATGAAATTAAAAATAAAAATACTTGGACATAAAAACTGCATAAGAGCAGCTTAGAGTTTGATAGTTAACACCGCAAGGAGTATAAATTTGCAAAGAACTGAGTTTGACCCATTTTATGTCTACTCAGCTTCTGAAAGTGTTTCTCATAAATTTCCTTCACCCGCTTTGGTATCCTTTCCTCATGCACAGTAACAAATTACAGCTTTTAACGTATACTGCAGAACTCATTTTTAATTGCTTCAACTGATTCTTTTTAGAAACTACAAATCCAGCCTATTCTTGGTCTACAGACTTTTTCAGATCTATCACAGTTTCTTAACTATGTGTCACTTCATACTGTAAGTCACAATGATACAGAAGTGACAGAATTTTTAAAAGTTATTACATCTCTGTATATTTTATTCTAGTTCTGACATCAGATCAGAACTACAGAACTAGAATAAAAGCTGTGCAATTGCTTTTGTTTGAAGCCTTGTTTGGTATTATTTGATGTTGCCAACGTAACATAAATATCCCTGACAGCCAATTTCTCTGAACCACACCGGACTCCAGAGCTGGCCACCAGTTGCCAGCAGTGGCACAGTGCAGGTCAGCTTTGTTCTCTTAAGATGGCGCTTGGCTCACGTGACTGAACTCAAACTGAAGTCAAACTGTGCTGTGAAACAGTTGCATCTGATGAGAACAGAGCATGCAGAAGTAGGCATTTGATGATGGAGCTGAACATAGAATCGCATAGGTCGAACAGCTCTGCACTGGCTTAGGTTGAACAGCTCTGCACCAGCTTAGGTCGAACAGCTGTGCGCTGGCGTAGGTCAAACAGCTCTGCGCTGGCTTAGGTCGAACAGCTCTGCGCTGGCATAGGTCGAATAGCTCTGCTCTGCTGCTTCTCCAACATATTATGCATTTGTACTATGATTTCATATGAAGCAACCATTGATTGAATTTTTGTGCTTCATGATAATGGTGCTATAGAAGTCATTAAAGTAGATTAGAATTGAACAAGTGTTAGCCTGAGGAAGAGAGTTTTGAACCCTGTGGAGATTTTCAAATTAACATTATACAGAACAGCATTAGCGCAGTCAAGGTCCAGCGACCGCGTTGCCTCTGTCTTAGCCATGTCATCAGTGAAGATTGTCTGATAGAACAGAATGCCCTGAGGTAAAAGAAATTAGACTGACAGATATACTTGTGAAATGGTGATGAGTTAATTATAATTATATTATCAGTGGTGACACCAGGAATTTTTCTTAAATTTTTCTGACAACTGAATTATATGGATCCTGGAAGGAAAGCAGACAGTTTTAAAGAGAAAGATAGAAAGATTTGATTTTGACTTATCTGTGAAACAGGTTCATCTAAAGAAAATAGAATCTAGTGATGGCAGAATTCAGCAAAAATGTATTCTTCTGTCATTTTTTGCAAGTATACACGATAAGGTGACACCATTTCTTTACACAAAAGAATCTGTGTTGATCTTACCAACTGCAGGTGATATTTACCATCATTCATGAAATGCCAAATGTTTAGGTGGCTTTGCAATTAAATGTAGGTAAAGGCCGATACTGTGACTTCTTATATGTTCAGCTGATTTATTATTTACGCAAATAATTCAGACTCTGATGGCAGAATGTATTGATGACCAATTGATTATCATGCTTTGTTTGCTTCTTGTAGATATTATGGTCTGGTCAAATGAACGAGTGATAAAATGGGTTCAGTCAATTGGACTGAAAGAGTATGCAAGTAGTCTCATTGAATCTGGCGTTCATGGAGCTCTCATTGCACTTGACGAGTCATTTGATCACAACAGCATGGCTCTTGCACTCCAAATACCAACATCAAATTCACAGGTAGCTAACAGTAGCTGCAACATGTTGCTTTAACCCCTTCATGATGATATTAGTTACTTTATTGTTATTTTTTTGCCTGAGATAGGTGTAATTCCTCAGGAACTGAAAAATACTATTATTATTGTTATTAACTAGCGACTTATGGTGCTGGTGTCTAATGTATTTATGCATCAACCTATAGGACACCAAAACCAAGCTGTGATCAGGTCAGTATCCAGAAGGTCAGTCCATTGAAACATAAAGGTAGCCTATAGGGAATAAGCCAGCTGAAAAAGATGAGTCTTAAGTTGACTCTTAAAGGGCAAAAGGGATTGAGCAGAATGAACAGACACTGGAAGAGAGTTCCAAAATTCAGGTTGAGCAACCAGAAAAGCTTGTCCACCAATAACAGTTCTACTTTTTGGCACAATCAGAGAAAGGTGTTTAGATGACGTGGTTGAATAACGAAAAGTCAAGGGAATGAGGACTGATTTAAGTTTTGTGGTTGGCCACAGTTAAGTGTTTTACAAACTGTAAGCCCCAATTTGAAACCGATCCTTTGCTGAACAAGAAGCCAGTGCAGAGATGGCATATTGACAGTTATCCTGTAGTCTCTACTCAAGGCACAATCATTGTAATAGGCTCATTAGGTCACCAATAACTTTCTGAATGCAACAGTGAAAACCCCATGCCTCTACCTGCTCTACTTCTTGAGTTATTTCATGTTGAATATGGCCTAGGAGAACATTCGCGAAGTCGGATACCAATTTTCGCCTACCCGACCTCACTTTAAGATGGTATATCTAAGCCAAATTTTGACATATCGTAATAAAATTTTGTATTTGTGCCTCAAAATGGTGGACAGATGCATGGAGAAATTTTCAGCCAAATCGAAGGTTGAAGGTGAGAAAATGTTAGGAAATTGGTTGATTTCACACGGAATAGGTCAGGTACATTATCTTGCAGATATCTGGTTCAGTCTTCCGTGACTGCATCTTGCAATGTGCCTTGCGATCTTGGCTTGACCCTCGTATCAGCCAACCTCTTAAATCCCTTTGGACCATTAAAACTTTCCAAAATTTGTTGACTTACTCGCATGTGGTTTGTTACATTAATAGTGAGTGGAAGTAAGGATATTAATATGGCACATGCATACATATTAAATCAATTTTTTTCTATTGCATATTTAGTCTCGGCAGGTGTTGGAAAGAGAATTTAATAACTTACTTGCTCTTGGAACAGATCATCATTTAATTGAAGTGAGTGAAACTTTTATTTAGATTTTTTATTTATCGTTTATTCTCCTGTTTCTGTCTATCGCCCTATCTATACTTGCATTAAGAGGAACTCAGTTGGTCGTCATGTGTTGCAGTCTTCATCTTCATTAGATGAATTTGAGGTTTCTGTGTCATTCCAACTCAGCTCAAATGGTTCTGATCTGCGTCCTCACTTGACCAAAATTTCCACGAATTTTAGTCACATGTTGCAACATGTATTAGGTGGAAAAGTCCAAAATTTGTCTGCAGTATTTAAACTTTTATTGCACTAGTGTCTAATGAACAAGGCATCAACCAGTGGATCACAAAAACTAAACCTCAGTCAGATAGGGAATTTCATGTGGATTCAAGAATCATTCAGCTTTGGAATTGGGCAGTTACCTGTGCTGTGTGTCTCCAAATTTAACAGGCATACTGCATTTTGTATTTTTTATTTGTGTACTATCTATGTGCCTGGCAATCAGATTGCAAAGTCAGACTTGATTACGCATTCACATCTACTGGATATATAGGCTGCCAAAGTTGACAAAATGTAAAGACGGTGGTCAGAGAGAGAACATATTGCCAAAAAAATCTAAAAATTATCAGATTTTATTGCTTTGTCTGGTAGAGCATGGGTGAACACCAGGGGCACCAGTGGTTGACCCCTGCACCAACATCAGCATCTTACGCAGGCGGCCAATGTGACAAAACCTGTTCTTGTTGTTAATGATATGTATGTCATTATTATTATTGTTGTTAACGAAAACTTCACTACTTGTAACCAGCCATTTTGGGCTTCTAGGATTCCTAACACTTACCCTTCTGTGACCTATATAATCATCCAAATTTTGTCAGATGTTCTAGCAGCTGTTCTGTGAACAAGTGTCACTTCTGGCATCTGAGCTTAGAATGAGGTAATTTCTTGAAAATCAACTGGGGTCGCTGGTCTGAGTGCAGGTTCTTCTTGATGAACATGATTGAGGTTAAAGTTTGGCTATCGTGCTTAGCTGAATGCAAAATTTATGACTTTCAATGTTGGTGTATTTATACTGCTGTACATGAAATTTGAGTTGCAATGAATATGTTAATTGTGTGGCCTCTTCCATAAGTTGCAGATTTTGATGTTGAGATTGACTGACTTCTGATGTGCCAGGCATAAATGCTTTGATACTTTATAATCTCCTGTTGAATGCTAAGAGAATTGGTAAAGCCAACTGTTTAAAATTTTCAACCCTGCAATTGATAATTTTTCTAACATGTCTGCTTTTTAGACAAGACCTCGAGATATTTCCTTACAGTCGCAAAGCATTCATGAATTCACAGGACGACACTGATAGCTGTACACAGAAGGTATCTTAAATATTAGAGGCAATTTTAAAGAAATTTGTAATAAATGTTTACATTTCAGTGATGTTTCCACTTAGCATTATATTATAGTTGTATATGTTGCTTTAAAAATATGATATGTAACCCCCACACTCAAGTATTTCCTCTACTCGATAACACTAGTACTGGAAGTGATGATGAGCCTTAAAAAACTTATGCAAAATGGTTGCTGGTGTTTATCAAAAAATGTGCTTTGTATTCTATATTTTTATATATAATCTTTATGAAAATGTTATTTCTGTTAATTTTTGTAAATTCCATACTGCCTCCATCATAGGCCTCATAACATCCATTCATTAGCCTACCTAGACTTATTTGCATACATTCATGCATATCCTATGGCCAGAATGGCTGTTCTTGTTCATGCTTCATGCACATGCTCCTTGTCCCTCATTTGGATAAATTGGTTTGTCATGAACACAGTGCCACCTAGATCATTGTTTTCAAATGGTGAATGGTTAGCATGTCCTCCAGAATGTGCCCACTTGATCATATTGCAAGAATTTCTCGACAAGCTACTCCCCTTCTTTCCACATCAGTTTTCCGCTGCACATACCTACTGTTGCATTTAACTCTGCTCAACAAACGTTTTCTAAATGTCTTAAAATGCACTTGTTTTGATCAGTTGGACGATCACTTGTGCAGTGCCTTTATGAGTTACTTAAAAACACGCTATATGAAGTATCTGCATACATATGTACATACGTACTTACATACGTATGTGGAATTTGCTTGCTAATTCTTGTATGTTAAAACTTAGACTGTGTCCTAGTCTGTGTTTTGGAAGTTGTTATTAAATCTGCATGGGATTTTGTACATATTGGGCGGTTTATGGTCACATGTCATCGAACCCAGACTACCATTTTAATGTGACCTGGATATCTTGAATTTGTATTCATAATCGTAAACTTGAGATTTCTTCAGCGCCCAAAGAAAGCTAAGTCACAGGAACCAGCTTATTTACAGGCGCTCATTCAGAACAAAATCGATAGGCAAAAAGGGTTCGGTTCCAGGTCAAGATCCAAGAGTCAGGCAGGCAGACAGTCATACGGCTATGGCGGATGGTGTATTTATTGGATCTGCAGGACAGATAAGGGGAAGAAGAGGAATAAGGATAGGATCTGCAGAAGAAGAGTATTTTCAATTTTGAGTGGAAGACTTGTGCAGAGATTGCAAGGGGTGAAGTGATGGTGAGTTCATATGATGGATCAGATAATTGTTGTAATTCTAGTGGAAATTAGAGGGGTGGATTCAGTGTTGCAAAGGTGAAGCAGCTATTTAAAATGGCGTCAACCGTCAGTCACGAAGCAGTTCTACCGGTCAGCTAGCTACTGATGAGTGCCTGACCTAAATCTCAATAGAGCACTTATTTAGCCTTGTAAATCTTCAAAATTAATTGATTGTGAGAGAGTCTGAGAATTTAGGAAAGCAGGTGTCTCATTTCTCTTCATTGTTTTATTCCAACTTTATACAGATCCTGAAATGTCAACAACCACACCTGTGGATGGGGTACACGTAAGAAATGATCGTGTCTTACCTCGGCATGCATTAAATGTTGCATTTTGCTTTGCAGCTGGAAGTCTGTCTTCTGAGTGTTTCGGCAAGAGTGCTGGTGCTTTTACACGAGTCCAGGACACCACCACGTCAAGCAGTGTCTGCAAATGCCAAATAGAATGGCATACATTCCATCAAAGACTTTCTCATCCCAAGTTATACTACAGACCCCGATGCATGCAGTCGTGTGTTGGCATTTTGCTGTAATAATAAGCAGAGAATTACTGGATAATTGTGGGTGTGCTTCTTTTGTATAGCATTAAGTGTTCTTTGCATCAGGAGGTACTGATGATGATGACGCTTTGCCATCTGATTCTTCGAAATATGTTAATACTTGCAACGTGTTTTCTTCTTTTGACTGGATAAACTGTTGCACAGTTGCTTTTCAATGACCTGCCTCAATCGGTTACAATGCCTGACACACAGACGCATGCATGCACTGAGTATGTGTGTGTGTGTGTGTGTGCGTTTGGGAGAACTGCTAGAATAATGAATCTGCTAAATATAGATAAATGCATTTATAAAAATATTTGTAATTATGTATATGAATTTGTGAAGATATAGATGAACGTATAATTATCTGTAAATGTATATATATATATATGTATATATATAAGGCTTCATTTAACCTGACACATGGGCATGCGTGCACAAACACGTGCACAAGTGTCTCAGCTTAATCAAGGTACCACCATCATTCAGACGTGAAGTTGCACTGGGCCTCAAAGATGACATTTCAGATCCATTAGTTTTGTCAAACTACAGTAATGTTTTTGTCTGAATTATTGGAATAATGTGCCTGTGTTCTGATGTCTGATTGCTAACTATCTTACTTACAACTCTCTTTATCCTCTGACTCGTCTGCCAGTCCGCTGTGCTGCTCGACGGAAACCGCTGTGCTGTCCTTGAAAGATCTGTTTGCATCTGCAGCCACCGACCATCATTCTCGTATCAGCTTGCTTGACGACACCACTGGACTTGTTGGACTTGGACCTGACTGAACAGGACATGACGCAAACAGGCGAATGATGACTAAAACATAAACTGTGTGCATACATGAGTGTTACATGTCCAATTTTGTCAACTCTTACACATTTAGAGGACCCTGCTGAACACTTGTTTTGGGGCTTGGGATGGCATAAAACTGCACCCACCATACTTGATAAGGATCTGTAATACGACACTTGTCCATGTTACACAGTATGAATGGTCATGGAGTATAAATGTTGTATGAGCCTCTGACAAATTTGCTTCATTTTTTATTAATCCCATTTCATAGAACATTGATGCTGTATACTCTGAAAACTTGTTTATGTGAATATTCAATAATACAAAAAGTATGAAAGTGTAAAGTTTATTATACTTTCCAGATGCGTTTGAAACTAAAACTTCAGTTTTCTTGAAAGTGTTGAATTTGGACATGATGCATTTGTCCTCTATGCAGTCAATATGTGTAAACTAACCTTTAACCTTTTCTCACACTGGTCTTTATCTATGGAATTCACTACCACCATTGTTTCAGGGCCCTTCTCTTTTTCTTATCTCATTGCACAAACAATTGAAGACTCATTCTTTTTTGGCTAACCACGCTTGTTGAAGTGAATTCGTTAAATTGCTTTAATTAATTAGTTAATTAATGACTAATATTAGTATCTCAATTGTACCACTTTATGGTGAAGTTCAGTCGCAAATGATGCTGCCATCTGTCTAATTATTTAAGGTTGGTTTGATATTTGTAAAAGAAGGTATTTATTTTTGAGCAGTTCAACATTTGGCAGTGTGCTATATCCACATTTTGCATTTTAAAATATTTAAATTTTGAGTTAGTAGTAAATATTATAACTTCAGGGATTTTTCATATTTAACTGTATTGTTACAATTGTAACTGGAACTGTATGGGCTGTTGTCAATAAAATAAACATATTTTAAATGGCTTTATGCCAAGGAAGTTTTCTAGAAATATTTGGCTGATAACTTAGTGTTGAGCATAAACTCAACTGAGTGATTTGCAATTGTAACTGAATTTCTTCAGCATCCAAAACAGCAATGTTAAAATGTAAATGTACATGTTTTTCAATAGCAACCGTATGGCCTCGACCCTCCTCGTTTTTCAGTGAATTTTTCGGGCGAGGTCCTTCACTGCTGCCTGTTTGAACTGGTGCCACACCATTTAAGGTCCCGTGCACGGACCGTGCTATTCCAATATTAAAATCTCTGAAACATAACTACGTTCGGTATGCGAACCGGTTTCCTCACGCTCAGAGGCACCTGGAGGTATGGTTCAACCAGTGTAGCTAACCAGACCAGTGTTAATAGGAAGTAGGCACAAATGGCCTTTGAGAGGTTTTATAATGGTGCTATATAAATGTTCAGATTCATAAACTGTCTTAGATGTGTAAAGATTTTCATATCGATGCATTACGTTAATTGAAAATTGGTAAATTCATAAAAATTGTGAAGAAAGCTTGTTAGCCCTGTAATGGTCACAAATAATAAAGAATGGTGTTGAAGACATCGATTAATTGAAAGGCAGTTGATTATCTATTGCAGCACAATGATCTGTACAGCACGATGGTCTGTTTGGTAGCATGCTTTGTGTCTATAATCCAACAATTGCCAGTTCAAACTCACTGAGCAGGCTTCGTTTAATCGTAATCGCAAGATTTCTACAGCGTCCAATGAAAGGTAAGTCGCAGGAATCATTCACAGGTGCTCAGTCAAAACAAAACCAATAGGCAGGAGGGTTTGGTTTCAGGTGAAGATCCAAGAGTCCGGCAGGCAGACAGTCAGACAGCTAAAGTGTATGGTGTTTGGAATTGAACCGGAAAGTGAGATAAGGGGAAGAGGAAGAATGAGGATAGGATTTGTGGAAGAGGAGTTTTTTCAGTTTTGAGTGAAAGACCATCACTGAAATTGCAAGAGGTGAAGTTTTGTTGAGTTCGTATGATGGGTCATATAATTTTGTCGTAAGTGTAGTAACCTGGAAAAGTCGTTCGCACATACTCGTCGTACATAATCTGTAGGCTTGGTGCAAAAATAAGTTAACATCGTGCAAGTGATATGTACAAGCTTAAATGTTCTTTTGTATGCAGATAAAATAGTAAAGAATTGTTTTGGATATTGTCATGTTTGCAAATGTGCCCAGAAGAAGATATTTTGAAGCAAAAATTATAACAAATTGGGTTATGATGCAACTGTGGATTTTTCATGTGAAAGTTGATGTTATATGTGACAAGTTTTAGAATTTTGTATCTTGAAAGTTACTCATCCTTACCTAGTAAGTGATTTTAATCTTGCTTAGTCAAATCTGTATTTTATAGTCAGTTTTATAGACATTTAGGTCGTGATTTGATGTTGCTATGACGCTGACTTGGCAGTTTCGATTGGGATGCTTATTTTGTCAAAAGCAGGTTTCAGTGATGACTTTGATCATGAGATATGGTCTAAATTGTCAATTTTAAACGCGGTTGGGAATCAAGTAAGCCAAAACAGTCTTGTTTAATTTCTTTGTGGTAATTTATCATTTAAGCATCCCAAATTATTTTAGCAATAATCGCGCACTGAATTCATCAGAGATAATATGCGTTCCCTGCAGAATGTGTGGAAGAACGAGTTCTCTGAATGTAGCTGCTTGTTAATCGGTTTCTTCTACCAGAAAACATCTCCGAATCTCCTGCTCAATTCCACACAAGATCCAGTTTCCTTCCCAGATGCACTGAATTTTGGATGGTAAATGCTGTGTGTCAATCATGTAATTATCTTGGGATGCTCAAATGATGAGCATTTTGTCTGTGACCTTCCAGGGCCAGACTTCTGTCAGGTTATGACTTTGAAGTTGATCAAAAGAATTGTTAGTGTGCCACTCTTACTTAGAACAGTGTGCTGTTAGGTAAACTGGCCAGGAGTGATATGATTGCCACTGAGGCCAAATACCATTCAAACTGTTTCTTGTTAGTATTGTATCATGAAGTTGAATTTGTTGATTCTAATGAATCCAGTGCTAGAATTACTGATTCCTTATCTTTTTATATGCAGCCCTAGTCTTTGGCTTAGCTGAAGTTAGGGCATAGACAGGGACAATCTACAAAGCTGAATAAGTTGACACCATCAGTCTTTAAATTGAGTGTGTCTGGCACGTTTAACAAAACAAAAACTTTACACAGATGCGAAAATTCATTCTTCAACATTCATTCTTCAGTAAATGTATAAATATATTAACTGTGCACATAATAAATGCAATAAATAAAGAAATAAACTGTCTATGGCACCATAAGAGTGGGATACATGGAGGATATCTGTTTGGAGTAAACTTGGGAACCACCTCCCTTAATTGACGAACAGTGGTGTTTTACTACAGCATGACCAAGAAAGAGTCAGATGATCCGTTTGTTGTTTGAGCCCAGCCAGCAATCAGTTGTCATCTGCTCTGACAAAATGAGTCCTGGTCCAATTTTTCACGTTTTTGGATTTTCATTTGGTGCATTCTGTTCTGTTTAAAATTACACTTATAATGAACCTGTTCAAATAAACTTTACCAGATATCTTGGGCAGAGCATTGGAAATATGCCAGATATGAGCAGTATAAACCAGTGTTTGAAATACTTATGGTATAAATTTTTAATTAAATCAATAACAGTTATAAATAATATCGTAAATATTTGACATTGCACTAAAACCGTCTGCTTCTGTTGGTTGAACTGCATGTGGCTATCCAACAGAGTAACTGCTTTTGTATCACATGATGTGGTGCTAGACTGAACATTATTTTCTTTCTGATGACCCATATTTAAAATCGTTAAATAAAGCATTTGCTGGTGCCTTGGAATATAAGTGTGTCACTTAAACATTTAAAATGGGCAGAATATGGCCTTCAGTGTAATAATATGCTGTGTTTTTCAGTGGAGGGCAAACAAGGGGATGTTGAAAATCAACCAAAAATTTGAATTTTAACTTCGTACAATTATTACGTTAAAGTCACTAAACACTTAAAAGCATTAAAAATGTTAGTTTAAGCAAGAGCGTGTAGGTTAGGTCATGTTTAACTAAAATATGTTAAGAAGTCAATATTTGTGATTTCAACATGAAACACCTTGTAACCTAGAAAACTGTGATGCGACTTAAGACTCAGTTTGTCAGAGTGAGTCACAAATGGCTCCCAGGCCAAGCCATGGAGCAGCATGTGCTGTAAATCATCAAATCTTGCCCAATTTTTATGCAGTCAGACCAAGGCTTAACAAATAATCATGTGAGCATCTGTGTGTGTGTGTATTTTACATGTGTGTCAGAATGTTAAAACTGTGAGTTAAGTGCATTTTCTAGGTCCAACAAGTTCAGGTGTGCGGCACAGTGGTCTGTTGATAATGAGTTTGGTCAATAATGATGTGGTTGCAGGTGCGACTTCATGTAACAACCCTGGGCAAGTTGACTGTGCACACCGTGCCTCTGTTGCCAAGCAGTACCAGCATAAGATGGGAAGTAAACAACAAGTCCAGTGATGCACTGGCCTTGTGTCCAGGAACTTAGGATTCGTCCACTGCCGGCTCAAGGGCCTAAAGAAAAGGAAATTAGCGCCTCATATACGTCTCACTTGTGGGATATGGAATACTTTTAACAAGTTCAGCCGAGTTTTCTGGCAGCTGCAAAGTAATTGCTTTAAGATCATGCATAAGATCATACTGAGACAAACCGCATTACTTTTGCCATTGCATTTATCTGAGAATTTCTTTCATATTTCCCTGAACAACAATGAATTAATTCTTCTGCTGCTTCTTTTCATCAGTTTGCAAGTTGTGTAAATCACCAGCTGTGTTTAAAATGTATGTGGACAAAAACAACTGTCCCTAGGCTCGTCCTTCCAACTGTCTGGCATATGCTTCCATTTCTGATACCAGTAATTTGCAGCTTATATAGCACCAGTTTCCATTGCACAAGGCATCAAACCCATGGCACCAAAACCAAGCTGCAGTCAGGTCAACATCCAGTCGTTCTGATGAAACAGAGATGCAGTCTGTGGGGATCAGTCAGCTGAAAAATGCAAGTCTTAATTTGACCCCAGAATCTTCCTTATGAAAGGAATATGCTTTATTAAAAAAGAAACGAATAAAAATGAGAAGCAGGCTTCTTATTTTAGACATCTGCCACTGTCTACCACTATTTGTATATGAGTAATTTGTTAACTGAACAAAGTGAACGTGCTAGAAGCCAGTGAAATGCAGAAATGAACAGGTGCAGAATTGTTTTGCACAGAAAACAGTTTTGTGCTGAAAGATCTAATCTTTATTTGTCAGAAGTATCTGAACAGGGTTTGTCATTTAGCCATATATGTTTGTATGTAGGTCTGTAGTATTTACATATTAATTATTGTGTAAATGCAGTTGTTAACAATAGGAATGTAAACAGTGATATTTTAGAACTAGTATGGAAATAAACTGTGTTACGGTTGAAACGTCTTAGCAAATAAAGTATATTTAATATTCACAAACATCAGTCAATAGCAACTAACTTCGCATGTGCCAGGGTGTAATTGTCAATGTCCGGAAGCAACGGGCCAGAGTATGGATCACCAGAGTATACATCAACTCCCCTTTTAAGAATTTATATCGGGACTGACTTTTTATTGCGGGGACTTTTCCTTAGGTGTGGGTCATGAATAAGTTCCGTTGTCTCTACAGTCTCCCCTTGAAGTGGACCCTTTTCCAAAGAACTGTTCCATCTTTAGGTACGTTCCTCGTGGATCGGGAGTTTGTAGAAATTTTCCATCTTCAGCCAGATGGGCTAGACGTGCCACAGGTTGTGCCAAAGGGTCTGTCCACTTGGCATCTTCACCTTGTAATTTTGCTGTCTGGCTTGGATTGATGTCACCGACTCTAGACCAGCACTTTGTTGATGGGTCTTGCGCCCAACATTTGTCCCTGGCATGCAGAGACTTCAGTTGACTTTATTTGAGCTTATTTATTTATTATTGCACTTATTACTTGCAGAAATATGATGTTGTCCTTGCTGTCTGCATAGGTTTGCACTTCTTTGCCAAGACCAAAGGATGTTTGGAGACACAAGATTGCAAGTGCGACCCAAATGCCAACTCTGCAAGTGACAAACCATTCGCTTGTTGACTATTGCGGAGTTCAAGAACACCTTGTGTGAAGGTCTTGCTCCCAATGTCTCCATTGACAACAACAGCTTTCATCGATTTAACTGCAAACTCAGCTAATCCATTTCAGGATGGAAAGTTGATTACACACTAGTTTTGCACGAACTTCTTCATTACTTCTGAAGTACAGTAAACTGAAGCCCACCATCTGACCAGAACTTTGTTAGGATGCCAAACTGAACAAAATGTCTCCTGAATCGGCTGCATCTTTCACTCTTTCACTGGCATGATTTTCCAGACCCTTTTGTAAACTGGCATTTCCTCCTGATGAAATAATTGTGTATGGATTACCAAATAAGTTATGAAAACAGTAATGGTCAAATTCAAACACATTCCCATACTTCAGGTGAAAGCAAACTAGTGCTAACAGTACACTTCAATCTTATATTAACAATTACATTTTAGTCATAACACATAATAGCACCAGACATAACTAACTCGCCATTTCTCGCCACGTTATACAATGTAACATAATTATAAACCTCATTCAGTGAGACTATGGTCTTATTCTTGACGCTTCTCAATACTTGAGACTATGCTTCAGAAGCAAAGTCCTGGACCCTCCAGACTGATCAGTTTTCAGATTTTCAGTGTCACAGGACTCAAACATCCTTTAGTATTACTATTATTTATTATTATTATTTCTGCATTTATTATGTGCACAAGGTCAGTAAGTCTGAATCTGAGCTGTGAAGCAACTATGGGTGAAGGATTTGCCCGTGCCCTACACAGCAACTGTCTATGGGGAGGCTCGAACCCATACTCCCCATATTACAAGCCAAGTGCTCTATCCAATCGGCTACCATGCCCCCTAAGTAAAGGTTGGTTTATTGTTCCTGGGTGTTGTGGAATCACTGTCACCCATTCTGTCACCTTCCCATTTCTATGAACCTAAACACATACCACCATAACAGCTCTTTCTGTCTCCTTTCCTCTCTGGTCGCCCAGCAACTGGACCTTGTTCTTCGTTCCCTGCACAACTAATCTAACATGATGCAGCGCTCATACGTAAGTTGGTGCCCTGCGCTTAGCTTTTAAGTAGTAGCGCTTGAGCTTATGATTACAATCTAATTGTAGCCAAGGGTTGGCCGCACCACCGACAGTTTCTTTCCTTTAGCTTCTCTTTCCTGTCTCCTTCAACAGCTGTTCAAACAACAGTCAAGTCTGCTGCTTAATATTGTCTATCGAAGTTTAAAATTACCATGCAATTGTTGTGTAATAGCGATTCTGGATTTAATCTTGGCACTACAGAAGTATCAACAGAAAGGGCCTAACGAATAGGAAATGAGCATCTCCCCTTTATCTAACTTATGGGTTATGGGATACTTTACTTACCTACCTACAGAACATACAGTATATCCAAAATGCCAGCTTTCCCAAAAATTGGTTTGTCATAAACGTGAGACCGAATCGATCCCAGTGTGACCCAATTCTTCACCATCTCTTAAAATGTGCTTTACATGTTCCTGGATGCATCCTGGTTGGCCAGTGAAACCTGAATTAAAGCGATTCATAATTCTTGTTTTAATGTCTTCTGAGTGCAGCTTCATCAGGAGAAAGGAAATTATATGAGTTGTCATGAGTAAGTCACTCAATTAAACACTTAGGCATGTACAGTATGTACATCAAGGTATATAAGTGAATGCCCTCTAAGAACCTCAAAAGAACCAAACAAACAGGGCTTTCATCCATATTGACTGATGATAATTTCAGAGTTCCTGATCTGTGCTGCACTGACATTGAGGAACAACATCAGCCAAATGAATCTTTCTCACAAACTGGCACTCCCTTGGCTGATGGTAGAGTACAGCGCATTCAGTGGTTCCTTATTACCAGATCTGTGCCAGCTGAAGCATTCCTTATTAGCTAGCTGGTTGACCAGACCAGAATGCAGAACTGTATGTTGGGGCAGCACTGACAAATGGTTCAGAATATATGTGCAAAAAATGCACCACAAGCCAGTACAGATTCTCACCTTTATTCAAGTACTTTGGCATGTTGGCCACAACATGGGTGGCACAGGTGTGATTTGCATAATATCATTAAACGATTACTGGTGATAGGATATAAACGGCAAATGTTAAACAACAAAAGAAATGTTGCCAAAACTTTTCAAACCCAACAGCTGGAACAGATGTAACCATAGCATGATTTGAAAGTTCTGTAATTAAATTTTCAGTGTTTAAGACATGGCACATGGGCATTTTGTTTTGTATGATTGTCAACATGGATTCTTTAACTGTCCAGTTTCTTCAACAATCACCAGTAACAGTACACTGATGCAGTAATATGAAAAACTTGTGGATTCATTTTGAAATCCACATATGTAAGTAATGATCCACAAAATCATTACCATTTCAGAAAAATTAATGACTTGATACTCCAGAAATGACAGCAGTTACATAGTTATATATGCTATAGGTGTGCACGTAAAATGTCTGAATCCCACCAAACAATAAATGTAAAATGCAAATGTACATGTTTTTCTATAGCAACCGTATGGCCTTGACCCTGCCCATTAAATATAAGACAGCTTATTAGCATTTCTTGTCACAGGTTATTACACAGGAAGAATTTGCATTAATTTATGGACAAGTTTCAATTCCAGAAGCCATTTGCACAAGTGCACAACCGTTTTACTTACACTGCTAGTTCCCTAAAATGCTGAAGATGCATTGCTTGTAAGTAAGTCTATACATGTGCACTTGGTCGGCTGCAGATAACTATTGAAAATGGCCTTTGAAATGGCATTGCCCTACGGAACTATACAATCTAAGGCAACAAGAAGACAGTTCATCACAGTCCTAGTTGAAGTGGAATTTAAACTGAAATCCTCCTTGTCCAAACGGATTAAATCCCTGATGCCAGAACGGACCACCACCTCCAGCTTGCTGTTCGGGATCTAGCGGATCTTCACCGTTGTCAAATTTAGCTCGTTTTTCTACAGAAAACGAACAACTTTAATATGGAGACATCAAAACTACAACACTGAAGAAATTTATTTAAACCTGAAACTTCACAAAATATTTTCATAATTCAACTAACATCTAAGCTTGAAAGACGCTTCTAGTATAAACATTTTTAGAAATACATTCTCTTTTATAAGAATGAATCCATTCTGTGAATATATGAGGTTCCTGATGTTACCCTGAAACCAACTAGGCCAAAGTTTTTAAATTCTACAAAGATTCTAGGGGGATATTTTTCAGATTTTTTGTGTCTTACTTATGCTAGGGAGAGCCCATCAGAATTTTTTCCTGTGCCATAGGTATGATGCACATAAAGGAAAAGTCTGATGTTGGGAGTCAAGCTGTCAGAACCAAGCATAAGCAAGTCACTGGCTAGCAGATTACAATCGTAATTGTAATCGTAATCTCGAGATTTCCACAGCGCCAAACGAAAGCTAAGTCATGGGAACCAGCTTATTCACAGGCGCTCAGTCAAAACAAAACCGATAGGCAAAAGGGTTTGCTTCAGGTCAAGATCCAAGAGTCAGGCAGACAGACAGTTGGACGGCTATGGTGCATGATGCTTGAAATTAAAGCGAGAACAGAGATAAGGGGAAGAGGAAGAATCAGGAAAATATTGATGGAAATGTTTTCAGTTTTGAGTGAAAGAACAGCGCAGAAATTGAAAGAGGTGAAGTGTTGGTGAGTTCGTATGATTGACCAGACAACTGTCGCAATTCTGGCTGGAGTTTATTCCAGAGGGGTGGGGCAGATATGGCTAAGAAGCAATTTCCAAATTTTAAGGGTGAGGTGACGGGAGGGCGAAGAAGTGTTAGGACAGATGAGGACCGGGTTGAACGGAGTGGTTGGATTGTAAATAATTGACGAAGATAGGAGGGTTGGGAGGATTGAAGTGTGTTGTAGGTGAGGGATAAGACCTTGTACTCTATTCGTTCTGGTATTTTAAGCCAGTGAAGTGATTTCAGAACAGGAGTAATGTGATGGTATTTGGGAGATTTGGTGACAGCACAAGCGAGAGCATTCTCGATAGCTTGTAGGCGGTTTATCTGGGTTGTGTCTATACTGAGGAAAAGGGAATTGCTGTAGTCAATTTTTGCATGCACTATGGATATGGCAATGGTAGATGCGGTTCTGAAGTCCAGCAAAGAGTGGATTCTGTGAAGGTCGCGGATATGCATAAAGCAAGAGCGGGAAAGATGGATGATATGATCAGAAAAAGTGAGGTTTTCATCGAATATTACAGCTAAATTGTGGACAGGAGAATTAGTATTAAATGTGTTGGTGAAGGCATAGTCCAGGTTGAGGGATACAGAAGGGTCAAGAATTTTCTTCAGCTAGTCACATAGGCCAATAAGTAAGAATTCTGTCTTAGATGGGTTCAGGCATAAGAGATTAGATGTCATCCAGGAGGAGATTTGTTTAACCACACAAAGAAGATGATTTATAGAGTCATTGAAACAATTCGGACAGAAAGAGATGAATAGTTGGGTGTCATCAGCATAGAGGTGATGAACAACTGAGGACGCTTTAATGAGTGAACTGAGTGGGGTAGTGTAAAGGATAAACAGAAGAGGTCCAAGAACGGAGCCTTGTGGAACTCTGCAAGTGAGAGGGCATGACTTAGAAGAGGCTTCCGAAGTTTCAACAGAGAAAGAGCGGGAGGAGAGATAAGACTGTATCCGTAGGAGAGCAGTGTCAGCAAAACCAAACCAGGTTGAAAGTCGGTGGAGTAAGATATTGTAATCTATGGTGTCGAAGGCTGCAGAGATATCAAGGAGGCAGAGGCAAGAAACCTGTTGATGAGAAATGGAAGAAACAAGCTTGTTGTAGAGAGATGTCAACAGAGTTTCAGTTGAGTGGCGTTTAGTAAAACCAGACTGGTTTGGGTTAAGGCATGAGTCGGGAGCTAAAGAGTCATTGATAGGAGAGAACACAATCTGTTCAGTTAATTTGGAGATGAAAGTCAGGTCAGAACAGGTCGGTAGTTCGAAAGGATTTTCTTGTCAAGAGATGATTTCTTGAGAAGAGGGGTAACAAGAGAGTGTTTGAATAGGAGGGGGAAATTACCCGTAGATAAGGGTAATGTAATGAAATATCTGAGCATTTATGTTTTACACACTTTAGCAGTCAAACTTTAATATTTATTAATAAACATGTGGTTATGCTTAGGAAGTGCAGAGGGCAAGAAAGTGGCACGGCCATTTAGGTGAAGAAAAACTTCTAAATGGTCTCTAACTTTTTACATCGCATAACAGATCTCAAGCCAGACACCTCCAGGCAAAGTTATGCCATCCAGTAACTCTCTCAGAAGCACTTGTATGAAGCCCTAGAGCAGAAGGAAAAAGATAACATCTTGTCCTATATCCGGTTTTGTTTACATCTGAGCATCGTTAGCTTAGTTTGTGTTGCTGGGCAATTAATTATCACGTCTTGATTAGCGATAATCTAAGCCATTGGTTCTTGTCATAAAACTATGAAATATATCAAACAAAACTATCACATCAGCGAGTGGGCCAAACCTTTTCGTAAAATTTTTCAACCAGCATTTACTGGAGGCTGTAGAAAACCATAGTCTAGGTGACGCAGCGTTGGCCAACATATCGCTTTCATTATCATTTGTAAAGTTCTATAAATCATTAGAATGAATGGTACTTACAGTACCATTGATCCTGCTGCCATAAATGCATAAAATCCCTCAAAATTAACTCTTCATCCAACTCAGAATTACAGAAAATCATATGCCTAATTTCAACTTCATCGGCCATTGTGGTCATAAAACACAATAGCAAAACAACATCAGATCTTCGACTTTCAGGTCTAATATCTCTGCAACTGTTCCACATGAATATAAACAACCAATGGAAAAATTGTAGCCTATTTATCACCCTAATTAACAGTTAACCTTATTACATATGATGAAAGCTAGTTCCATAACTTCCAACCACTTTAGTGAGCACCCTTATAATGTTGCTATTTGTGCCTATGGCACGTGTGGGAATTTTTTCCGATGTCACAATTTTGCACCTGTGGCAAGTAATGGCTAAATATTCTGATTGACTGGAATATTACATTAGAATTAGAAATTCAGACATGACAAAAGTTTCCAATCTAGAAATTTTTCACTTGCCTGAGTCAGTGAGAACTTCTTTAGCAGCTGCAATATCTATGAACATCTTTTCAGCATGGCTCTTGTCATCTCCATCGTACTGGTCAGGATGCCACTGCGCAGCTAACTTCCTGTAAGCCTTTACGATCTCATGTTTCTGAGCAGTTCTGGCAACAAAACACAGAGCCATCTGTTGATCAACCTCTCAAGTCTGAATTAATCTTTAAGCCCAGCCTGTAAAGTTTAATTTTACGTCATGACTTCAAAAGCCTGATTTATTTTTGCACATTTGAAGAAAACACCACAACTGTAATTAGAAATTCAAATCATGCTGATTCAGGAGAAACTAATCCGAGGTGTTCTCAACACCAGCCTAATCGATGTTGAATGTTAGAACAGGAAGATCATCAGGTAGCAAACAGGGCTCAGATAATAAACAGAAAAGTCATAATTCGTGGGCTCCCACGCGCATACTCAGCCCAGCCAACAGATTCCATCTACAGCTCACAGATGACACCATATTCAGGGTTCCTGGACGGCATCACATAGAAGATAAGGAATGATGGCATATGATGTCATCTGCCGCCAAGGGTAAACAGTAGCCTCACCTTCCAGCAGTCCGTCGCACTTGGTAGATGATGCAGTATCCAGACATCTCTCAAGCCAAAACATTGGTGCAGGACTTGCATTGAATTGGTCACAGAACCTGTCTGTGGCCGACAGTTGGTGTCACTCCAAAGACCCTTCTTGTCCTTCCTTCACCAAATCCAATATTCTCCTGGTTGCTGATTACATCCAGGTCTGCAGGTCTGAGGCTGAACCTGTCATCGTCTGAATGGTAAAGGGTCCAATGATGGCAAGGTATAGTTCACATGGGATGAAGACCATCAAAAGTCACTGTGCCTAGGGGTTGTGAATGTTTATGACTAGACTAGACTTTGCATCCTGGAAAATTTTTTGTGATATAATATACAGCTTCAAGCTGAATACAAATACAATTTCACTTTGACTGTATCATGCAGGAATTTGGAGAAACATTTTATTGATTTTATGCAGTGCTGTCCAGGAACCATTTTGACGTCTTTAATTGCACAATGATGCTGACGTATTGCAACAGTTCAACTGAGCTAAATGTTTTGCCGTTGATTTTTGCTCTTACTCAGCATCTGATGCCTCTCATCTCAGTGTCCAACAATAGTCGGCCTGCACTGAATGGGTTCTAGTTGCCTTGATATCGCTTTTCATCGTCACAAAACCTGGTGAAACCTTTTCCCATGTTCGTCACTGACTGGACCAAGATTAGCAGGGAAGAAGTTCAGTGTGAATGCAGAAATAAATCTTCAGCGACATGTTGCATTCGATGCTTTTGTATGCTTGAAGCTCTCCTGAATTTTGGAGCTTGACAGTTGCAAATAAAATTCTCATCAACATCCTTGAATGCCTTCCATGCAAATTTCTCAGACCCCACCAGTAGATAGACCTTTGAACTGCTTGTCACTGATGGTGTGTGATTTGTGGACCAACAAAAATGCCCTCCTTCATCTTGGCATTAGTTATTCTTGGATATATCGTTCTCAACTATTGAAATCCTTTACCTTCTTATTCATTGCCTTCACAAAATTTCTCGTCAGTCTGAGTT
The DNA here is from genome assembly GCA_964023275.1 of Norana najaformis. Taxonomy (NCBI): domain Eukaryota; kingdom Metazoa; phylum Annelida; class Clitellata; order Crassiclitellata; family Hormogastridae; genus Norana; species Norana najaformis. Next base: position 3,935,209 of record OZ029928.1, read on the forward strand.
TTATTAGAACAGAAGGCAAAAATATCTTTCTTGTGTCGATAAGTGGTTTAGACAACATACTTTTCTGCTCTGGAACCAAACGCTTACAGAGCAGCCAGTTCTGTTTAATGTAATGACTCTTTAGCAAGGTGCAAGAGTCAAAGCATCAGGTAAGCAAGTACACCATTTATAAGTATGAGGAGTGAGCAAGACAAAAGATAAGTTGGCTGGCCAATATGCTTACCTTGAAGAATGCAAGATATTTCAAACTAGACTCTGCTCAATGGGAAGGTAGGGCAATGATTGCACTGTGCGGGTAAGAAAGCAAGTAAAGCCCCAGTCCCATAAGAAACTTTGGGGAGGTACTCGTTTACTTTTCTTAGGCCCTTGAGCTGGTAATGTCATTATCAGTCATTATTAGTCATTATCCTAAGGTCCTGGACACACGGGGCCTGTGCATTAAAGGACTTGCCATTTACTTTCCACTTTATGCCGGTACCAAATCATACTGCTTGGTGATAGAGTCATGTGTGCTATGCTTTAAGCACAGGAAATATGCGTTCATACTTTGGAGTTTAGGCGAAGGCTGGCCAAGGTATTTTGGTCCTCTTCTTCAAGTTAACTTTTGAAATGCCAGAAACAGTGTGGGTGATGTGTTGAAATTTAGGTGTTTTTTCTATATGAACCCGGCTAGGGAGTGCAGAAACATCAGTAATTTGTGAGAAATTGTCTTTGTGATGCTTGGGGGTTATACTTAGTTATACAGTAGTCATAAACCAGAACAAAAATATATTATTATCAAGCTATGCTCTATGTATAGTCATTGTTTCTTTAAAAGTCATCTTGCTCATTCTCTGTGGCACAATGCTTAACTAATGCAAAAAACTGGGGCAGTAAAACAGGAGTAAATACGGCTGATCACAGAAGGCAGATGGAGTTGAAACTGCTTAAATTAAGTGACAAATTTATTTAGCACTGAAACAACAATAGTCTAAACTTAAGACTCATCTTTTTCAACTGTCACCTGATTTCTCGTCTCTCCGACATGTTGAATTCTGATCAGGCTTCTCAAACAGAATATGATTTCTGGCTGTGGTTTCATTTTAACCAATCATTGACTGATACTTTGTGCATTGTGATAACTGTGCTACAGAACTGTGATTCATTTAGAACAGACCAGATACCTAATGTCTTACCTTTTGACACCCAATATTTTATAATAATCTCTTTTCTGTGACTGCTTGAGGAGTTTCTGTGCTCGCTGAGATCCCTCTTGAACTTTTCTGAGATTACCATCAATACTTTCAGCTTTCTTGAAATCATTTACAGCTGAAAGTCATCAAATCATCGGGTAAACGAGATAGGCAATAAATTTTAAAACAAGACCTTCTGCTGACAGGACCGGGCAGAACAGCACTCATAAATAAGCTCTATGTTCTAACATGATAATAATTAGAATATCTGGCCGCTTAAAGTGTTACATAGCATAACTGTATGGCTGTGCAGTGCATCTGTATAGAGATGGCTGTTAACTTTCTGTGATGAGGATGTTTCCCTTAAGTTAGAATGAGGAACTCAACTGTCTATGTCTTTGTTTAAGAGCAGTAGGTACACGAACCCCAATGCAACAGACTTCACATATGGTAACCATCAGCAGGCAATGTTTAAGTTACAGTCTGTGGTCGTTGGTGGTTTCTTACTTGGTCTGTATAATAAGGAAAGTACCCTGTGGCGTTGTGTTATGGTCATATCTTACAGTAGCTTTTGTGTGGTTGCTAGCTGTGTCAGACAGAGAAAGGTCTAAAAAATTATTTATGGTTAGGTATAGATCGCTGTATTCATTACCCAGTTCTGACCTAAAATATCAGCCAAAATTAGATCTATACACTTTTCACTTCCACGGTGCATATCAGTAATGCAAATAAATGTATCAATATGGGAGCTCCATAACAACAATGCTCCGTAAATCAAGGCTCACAGTAGACATGAGTTGATTCAGCCAAAGTGAGTGGCCTGACAGGCTTGGATTGTTGTAATTGTCATTGTAATTTGACATTTATAAAGTGCCACTTCAAGAATAAACTCATCAGAGGCACTCCCAACCCAAAGCAGGGAAACCACTGCCTTCAAGCGCCTGCAAAAAAACTGCAGAATTGACAACCTGAGGAGCTCAAGCATCATCTCATAAGACAGGTTATTCCAGTGACATCTGGCATCCTGGAGCTCTACCGGTAGCTCTGCATGTGGCTCTGGAATGTTATATGCTGGCTAGACACATTTGTTTGCAGTGACTTTTTCTGACAATCATTTACCTTCTTCAAGCTGCTCATTCAGAATAAAGATTTCACCCCTATCACACAGAGCATCAACATCATCAGGATGCTTGTTGAGGACTTGATTACAGTGTTCGAGGCCATCTTTTATGTTTTTTCCCTAAAAGCAAAAACAACAAATTTTTAAAACTGATCATACAGTAACAAGTCTCTCCTGATTCTCTCACAACAAGCAACAACAAGCTTTCATAATACAGGTCATAGCATGATACACAAACATTACAACACACAATTCTTGCATCTGTACACTCATACTGACCAACACCACATTACAATGTCAGTCTGGAAAAGTCACTGCAAGCGTGTCTATCCAGCAGATAAACATTCGAGAGCCAAATGCAGAGCTACAGGTAAGGCTCCAGGACATCAGGTGTCATGAATAAAGAATCCAACCAAATGATTCAGAACTTTAAAAGCCTTTCCTTCTTCTATATTTCTATATCCCATACAAATGTTTCAATTTATTTACCGATCAAGTTTAGTTCACAAATAAATAATTTTCCTAAACATTTATTAACCAGAAGTTCTTGTTTCTAGTGCTACTACCTCTTCTTCTCCACTACACTAATCCTCTTTTCCAAGAGCTAAAATCTATTTTACCACAAATGCAACTAGTCTAAGAACATGAATTCAAACTTATCAAATTTACGTCTAACTCCAGAGATTAGTCACACATTCAAACTTATTTAATTACACAACATTGGCCCCTTTCCAATAATAAAACCATTGCACTGAGGTTCATTTAGGACATAAAAGGTTGATATCAGAAATGAATGCCAATGTATGTTGCTAATGTTAAGTTGAAACCAGGTCTCAGAATCAAAAGTATATGTAAGGAATTCTCAGAAAGAAAATTATGCAAGGCAGCAGCTTTTTTTGAAGGCAACAAATGTTTTTTGACCGGTATCCAGACTCTGAATTCTAAGTGGTCCACAATTATTTCAACATCACCAGCCCAACAGAAGCAGACACAAAGACAACCCATGCAGTCAAACAGAAGCAGACACAAAGACAACCCATGCAGTCCAACAGAAGCAGACACAAAGACAACCCATGCAGTCAAACAGAAGCAGACACAGACAACCCAGCAGTCAAACAGAAGCAGATACAAAGACAACCCATGCAGTCCAACAGAAGCAGATACAAAGACAACCCATGCAGTCCAACAGAAGCAGACACAAAGACAACCCATGCAGTCCAACAGAAGCAGACACAAAGACAACCCATGCAGTCAAACAGAAGCAGACACAAAGACAACCCATGCAGTCAAACAAGCAGATACAAAGACAACCCATGCAGTCCAACAGAAGCAGACACAAAGACAACCCATGCAGTCCAACAGAAGCAGACACAAAGACAACCCATGCAGTCAAACAGAAGCAGACACAGACAACCCATGCAGTCAAACAGAAGCAGATACAAAGACAACCCATGCAGTCCAACCGAAGCAGACACAAAGACAACCCATGCAGTCCAACAGAAGCAGACACAAAGACAACCCATGCAGTCAAACAGAAGCAGACACAAAGACAACCCATGCAGTCCAACAGAAGCAGACACAAAGACAACCCATGCAGTCCAACAGAAGCAGACACAAAGACAACCCATGCAGTCAAACAGAAGCAGACACAAAGACAACCCATGCAGTCAAACAGAAGCAGATACAAAGACAACCCATGCAGTCCAACAGAAGCAGACACAAAGACAACCCATGCAGTCCAACAGAAGCAGACACAAAGACAACCCATGCAGTCCAACAGAAGCAGACACAAAGACAACCCATGCAGTCAAACAGAAGCAGACACAAAGACAACCCATGCAGTCCAACAGAAGCAGACACAAAGACAACCCATGCAGTCCAACAGAAGCAGACACAAAGACAACCCATGCAGTCAAACAGAAGCAGACACAAAGACAACCCATGCAGTCAAACAGAAGCAGATACAAAGACAACCCATGCAGTCCAACAGAAGCAGACACAAAGACAACCCATGCAGTCCAACAGAAGCAGACACAAAGACAACCCATGCAGTCCAACAGAAGCAGACACAAAGACAACCCATGCAGTCAAACAGAAGCAGACACAGACAACCCAGCAGTCAAACAGAAGCAGATACAAAGACAACCCATGCAGTCCAACAGAAGCAGACACAAAGACAACCCATGCAGTCCAACAGAAGCAGACACAAAGACAACCCATGCAGTCCAACAGAAGCAGACACAAAGACAACCCATGCAGTCCAACAGAAGCAGACACAAAGACAACCCATGCAGTCAAACAGAAGCAGACACAAAGACAACCCATGCAGTCAAACAGAAGCAGACACAAAGACAACCCATGCAGTCAAACAGAAGCAGATACAAAGACAACCCATGCAGTCCAACAGAAGCAGACACAAAGACAACCCATGCAGTCCAACAGAGGCAGACACAAAGACAACCCATGCAGTCAAACAGAAGCAGACACAAAGACAACCCATGCAGTCAAACAGAAGCAGATACAAAGACAACCCATGCAGTCCAACAGAAGCAGACACAAAGACAACCCATGCAGTCAAACAGAAGCAGACACAAAGACAACCCATGCAGTCAAACAGAAGCAGACACAAAGACAACCCATGCAGTCAAACAGAAGCAGATACAAAGACAACCCATGCAGTCCAACAGAAGCAGACACAAAGACAACCCATGCAGTCCAACAGAAGCAGACACAAAGACAACCCATGCAGTCCAACAGAAGCAGACACAAAGACAACCCATGTAGTCAAACAGAAGCAGACACAAAGACAACCCATGCAGCCCAACAGAGGCAGATAGAAAGACAACCCATGATGGGTAGTCGAAGATGTTCCATATGAATTTGCATTAAATGCAGGATGGAAAATAATGTTATTGGCGTCACACAGCAGCCAGCTGGACTTTTGACTGAACTGAAAAAGTAGCAGCATGAAACCATGTAAAATGAATGGGTCTGAGCCAAGTTCTAAAACAGACCAGAATGCAGTTATGCAAGCATGAATTTAACAACAAGAACCATATACAATATAAAACAAGCGACGTGGTAGGCAGCCTTTATCAGAACCACAAACACAAGAGAAAACAAGCACAGCAAGTAAAAAGGATTGACCTAAATAAGAAAAGAACAGTTCTTCAGTTCACAGGCAACTCATGAATACAGACAATTAAGAGTGACAGCCAAGCAGTCTGGACCTAACCACCACACAATAGAGATTATATCTGGGAACCTTCTGGGCCCATTAAGATCAAGAAGTACAGAAAACATGGGACCAGACCCCCACAACATGCATGTAGAGTATGTAAATCAACACTAACAAGAAATAAATAAAACTGGAGGTAACTTCTGGTTGGAGACAAGTTCTAGTTAACTTGCAGAATTTTCAAACCTTACAGGTGATATTTGTCAAAGGACAGGAAAGGCAATTCACACGTGTTTTGGTTTGTGTGACCACTTTTGTTTTAGTTCAACCATGTACTAGGAATAGTTCAGGGTCAACAAAGTTAGTCTTAGTTGCTGCATGGTCCAACTCTAAAAAACTCTGTCCTCATCCATTTCTTCATCTGGAAAACTCTATAAAGTACTTAACAAGGAACCCAGTGACCTTATTTTACAATACATGAAACAGTAACTGAATGATAACCACAGCCAACTAAATTTTAAAATCTAAACAGTGAGCTATAATTTACCTGAGAATGGCAGTGACATAAATGAGACGATGCTTTATCTAGAAACACTTCTACTTCATTTTCAGTCTTAATCATTTTTTCAACCCTGCTGATGCAGTCATTCCACTGCTGTTCTTTGATGGCATTTTCTACAGACTGCATCTGTTGCACTAACTTTTTGACCTTCTTATAATGAGCGTGACAATTCTTATGATCGGCATCAAGCTTTAAACATTCACGAATCTCCCTAAGATCACACAAAGAAAAAAGTAAAATCATTATCACTTTCATCACTTAAACACATAAAACACTATTATTTTGCCACTCACACATTAAACACTTGGTACCAATACAGCAGTAGCAACAACCCTTTAATGATCAGAAGCACACTGTTTCAATGGCCTTTCTCAGTGGCAACAACTCAGTCTGATTATCCAAAGATTGCTCAACCATTGCTAGATTTAACTTGTAAGAAAGTGCAAGAGAATTTCTGTTGGACAGACATACATCAACCTGCTTTTGAAATCTTAAAATGTTGTTTATGTTCAAATTCTGTTTTGGCTGTAACCTGTGTGGGTAATTATATAAATTTGTACAGCAGTGATGTTGCAGTTGGTGCTGTATTGACACAATTTGACAGTAAAAGTCAGGGAAGACTTATTTGTTTATTAGTCAAAAAAATGACTGAAACCAAAGAAAATGGGCAACTATTGAAAAAGAAGCATATTTTATTGTACAGGCGCTATCTAAACTCAGATATGTAAATATATTAGGTTCATATACTGTTATATATACTGATCATAATCCATTGACATACCTCACTTTTATTATGTCTAAATCTGCAAAACTTGTCATATGGTGTCTGGCATTATAAGCCATTGATCTCAAAGTGAGATATCATCAGAGAAGATTGAAAGTGATGGCAGACTGCCTCTCACGCTTGTTACTGAATGCTTCATAGTTCCGGTTATTTTTGTTCAAGAACACGATACAAATCATCTCAGTCTGATTTGTAAAGTTCAGAAGGGTACAAAAGTAACATGAATGTAATTTCTGCTAATGAGTGAGCGGGTTTTGACTGTTTGTACAGAAATTTTCTGTGGTCATGTTGATGAGTCATGTTTAATTGGCTGGTGAGAATCCCATGCCAAGGTGGAATTTTCTGTGACATCAAGTCAGCGAGTCAACAAGTTGATGACTTGTTTGAGCACATCTGTGTCACAATCAGGTGAAAATCATGTGGTTACTGGGCATGTCTTTCTGCCATGCACTGATCACATGCCTCTGACTGCTGGATGCGTCTTTCATGCATTGAGTGCGCGATGGGATCGCACAAAGAGTGCGCGTTGGGGTCAGGGTAATATCGGCCAGTGCACAATTTATCACATGGTCAGTCTCTATGCCAGTGGAGTTTTTCTACAGCCACGTAAGCATCATTCAACTAATTACACACTTGTTCTTCTTTCAGAACTTAGAGAAATACTGTTACATGAAGAGCATTCGATTAAATACAAACTAACTTTAGCGATTCTTCGGCATCTCCAACTGCATACAGCCAGGTGCTCAGCTTGTAATAGGCTTGCGTATTGTCAGGTCGAAGTTTTGTTGTAGGTCGGATGTCGCTGATTGCTTTCAGATATTCCTTCAGCTGCAAATAGCATTCTGCCCGAAGCTCATGTAATTCGGGATTCCAAGGGCATGCCTATAAACAACAAATGATCCCAGTGAATATAAAACTTTACAAAATTCAACTAATAAACTGAATGTCTACCATGGCACGTACCATGACTATAAGCACACAACTGCAAGAAGCCCAAACCTTTGTTTAAATATCAGAAGACCTGAGTAATTCCACTGGGAAAAACAAAATTTTACATTAAGCAAATGCTGCTGCCCACATTTGAGAGTTTTCAAAACATACAATAGTACATTAGCAATGCATAAGATAAAGTTGTATAAAAAGAATGTAACCTCAATTGGTTTAGTAAGCATTTCTATTGCTCGATCAAAAGCATTCTGACTGTAGAACAACTTTGCCTGTTGAACACTTTCTTCAACTATTGGTATGGTCTTCAAGTTTTGCAGAGCCTCATTATTTCCTGGATCTCTCTGTAACTATATGATAAAACAATTAACAAAGAACAATTTGTAAATAAATTATTAAGAAAGAAGTGCAGACATAATACCATATCTTCCTGAATACAAGACGCAGTTTTTTTACACAAACTTCTAGAGGTGCATCTTATTTAACGGTGTGACTCGTGTGGAAATTTTATAAATTTATCGGAGTAGCTATATACGGTCGGCAAAGACCGATAACAATTTAAATTAAATTGAATTAAATCACACTTATCAAATGCGGAATATACATAGTAAAAGCAGTACTGGCTTGCAGACGGCATCCAAACCAAACCAATGGAGTTTGCGGATCCCCTTTGATGCTAGCCCACCTCTTCCTGTGCCCTCTGCCTCATCCTACACCCTCTGCCTCTGTCACGTCATGCAACCACCCACTGTGAGCCCAAGAGAAGCAGAGTGTGGGAGCGCCCTGCCACGCTTACTTGGTGGCATTCTTGGAAAGGGTGACAAAAGAGGGGGGTCAGGAAGCCGCACCGGGCCGCACAGAGGCTTTGGAGAGGCTGAAAATTTGCTGGTATTTATTCTTTCGTCTATATGGTACTGCCATATATATTATCATTGGATGCCTTCAGCTGGCTGGGTTAACTTATAGAAACGAGTAATTACTATCAAATCACAAATAACAACAAATGTTGGAAATCTTTAATTTCAAAAGTGCAAAAATAATTTTATTTTAACAAAAGTTATGTTTGAGCAGTAATTTGCTAATGATGACCATGTATTTACGGCCATCGTTAGCAAACACACTTATATGCTTTGTGACTGGAAATCTGTGTATGGGTGCATCTTATAAACGAGTGCGACCTATGTACTGATTTTACAGATATGTAGCTGTTTTTGCATCACTTATAGTCCAGAAAGTAAGGTATGTAACCTTGTTTTAACACCAGCATCGCATGCGATTTGCACAAACCACAACTGCAATTGGCTTTCAAATCATCAGTACAAAAATTAAAAAGCCAGATTAAGCATTTCCATGTTACTTGTCAAAATCCTTTAAAAAAATCAATAAAAATCCAAAACAGAGACGTAAACAAGTACACTGGTGCTGCCTTAAAACACTTTCTCTAGGGACAACATCAAGAACTGTCGTCTTATCGTGAGGTTGTGTTACAATAAGATCATTTTCTCAAGATGAACTAATTTTGAGATCCATGCACCTGACCATGTTTTATCAGAACCCAGGTTATAATGAAGCATCTTATAGAGAGGGTTTGGTGTAATAAGAATCTTAATACATATAGTGTACGACTCATCAATCAACATTAGTTGAGCATTCCATGTCACCATAAAATTTAATCATTTTTACTAAATTGAACACCTGCTGCTAGTAAAAAGCTGTTAAGCTTGCTAAGAGTTACTTCTAGTACGTAAGATATTCCCAAAATTAAAATTATCAAGAGTTACAGACGAGAGTAAGTTAGACTGATGTATGGGCTAAATTACGCAAAATGAAGTGAGTAGACAGCTATTTCTATTTCTCCTTTTAATAATCTGAAGAATGATTCCCCACTCTCTGCTTACTCTGACAAAGACCAACTTGCACTCCAAAAAAATGCTGTAACCAACAGAATTTAAAAATCATAATAAACTCCGATCAAAGGCATTAATACAATGAAAAGAATGGTTCAGGTGATGTCTCCATCTGGTAAAAACGTTACCTGCACACAAAAAAAATGTTCACTGGCTATAAACAGTCATGAATCTGCTACCACAACACAATTTATTAATTCATTTACTGCAAAGAAGAACAGAAATGCAACAGACAACTTACTGCTTCCTCATAGTCAGCTTTTGCTTCATCTAATTTGCCTTGTTTCAGCTTAACATTCGCTCGCTGAAGCCTAGCCTAAAAGTTAACAGAACTGATTTAATGGCAAGTTAATTCATATATTTCATACAGTTTTCTTAGTTAGACAGGCAGAGTGTAGAACCTCTACGGGTGAGAAGTTTGAGATGAAACAATGGTTACAGAAGTTAGAGGATATGCAAGTATTTATGTACAAATGCATCAAGACACTTAATACAGTGCATTTCAAGTACCTCAAAAAAGCGCTGTACACAATACTTGATCTCAATAAAACAGAGTAATAAAATTAAATGTTTGTTCAACAGAGTCAAATTCATAACTGCAATTGGAAGACAGTTCCAGGAGGACAGTCCAAAACATGAGAAGGCATGCTGAGCTCAAGCTCAAGTCTTGGAAGCAAGGAACCAACGTTTGCTACAGATCTGCTAGACACCCAAGTGTAGCACCTTTTGATGGTACTTTAAAGGTGCTACATAAATAGCCAGATACATGCATACATACTTAAAACTGTGTATATGTGTATACAGTCTAGGGCACAGCTGTCAAGCTTAAACGCAAAACAATACTAAAGCTCAAATGGCATGGCACCCATTCAAACGGGCAGCGGTAGTGAAGAATCTCATCCGATCAATTCATTGCAAAATGAGTAGGGTTGAGGCCATACAGTCGCTATATAAAACCTTGTACATTTACATTTTAGTGACTACTTATGAGTGTACAGCTGACACTAAATATGTACAAAAAATTATAATTTTAATAAATAATATTGTAATAAATAAATTTTAAATTTTAATAAAAATATTAAAAAGATCTGAGGTGGTATGGTGAGCTTTTTTGGCTGATTTCAAGTGGAATGATCCAGAAAGCAAATGCATGAGACTTCATGAAAATTACTTGTAGAAACAAGTTTATAACAGACATACGCAAAGACGTTTTAAATGCTGCCCGAGGGAAACTCCAGTTACAGACTTTGAAGGTTAGCGTCAACTTCAGGAATTACTTGACTTAGTTTAACTTTGACAACAATCAATCAATTAATCAATCATGCTCTAGGAATCTAACAGTAAACAGAGAACCTCAAAATAATTATCATTAAACTTACTGAGGATGAGATTTTATACGGTAGAGTACTAAAAGGTTAAAACTGTTCCTTACAGCAGTGAAGTCTGGTTTCAGTTCAACCACTTTGTCCAAATCGGGTAATGCTGATTTGGATTTACCCATTGCCAAATACACTGTAGCTCTGCGAAAGTAAGTCAAATAGTTGTTGGGATCACCCTCTGAAAACATGCACAAACAGACACACGAAATGGTCACTCTGAAACGATAATTGGAAGACATGACAATTTGTTTCAAGGTTTGGAATCACTGCTAGAGTAACACAATCAAGAACTCTATCAATTTCTAATTCATGCTTGTAACTCTTTTAAGCATGAATGATAATTAAAACACAAAGTTTTAATTGCAATTATCATCTAAGGAGAACTAAAACTACAATTAAATTTCAAGCAAAAACAAAACTTAAAAATCAAGCATCAAAGCTATACCTAAAAACCTATATACGTAATAAAACTTGATGCATAAATAATAATGAAAACAAACAACACAACTATGTCTCACTCTCGTGTTTGCACTGAACTTATTCTGAAGATAAAACCAAGATTTAGAATATGATGCAGATTATTACAAGCCTCGCGCTTTCTGAATCTATGACCTCAGCCCTAATTCACTGCTTAGCATCCGTTCACATATGGGCTGCTGGCCACAGGGTTCCATATAATCTAATCTAATGATTACTACAGCACCATTATCACAATGCCCAAGGCATCAATCAATGGTCACTTCAAATGAAATCATAAAAATTTCTAGTCAATTCTAGTCCCATGCTTTAAATCCTTTAAACTGCAGACCTAAGCCATGCAGTTTCCTTCCAGACACAGGCAGGCCAAGCTGCAGAGGCAATCAAAGCTAAACCTAAACCTGGTAACAATGTGCATCATTCTAAATCTTGGTCTTGTGTTTCTCTTCAGACCACTTAAATGCAAACACGACAGTGAGACCTAGTTGTGTTGTGTGTTTTCATTGACGGCACTAAAGAAGTCATTAGATCAGATTAGATGGAACCCTGCAGCAGCCCAATATGCAGAGGCAATCTCCTTAGCAGAGAGACAATGTTTGAGACATCTAAGGCATAATATGCAGAGGCAATCTCCTTAGCAGAGAGACAATGTTTGAGACGATTAAACTGATCTCGCCTGGTAACCATTGGCAGCTTCAAAGGATAGACTGAAATACACTGCAGCTTAACTCTGCCTCCTTCTCTACTTCTGCGCATGTGACATGAGACCAGAAATTATGTCCTAGTGTCCAAATGTTGTTGATGTGGTGCGTAGGCCTACAGAAACTGATTTTGCTAATAATATAACAACTCACCGACAGCCATGTGATAGTGAGATAATGCATCTGCCAATTGACCAGCAGCAAGAGATTTCTTCCCAAGCTCCAAATATCTTTCAACATCCACAGTGCTAGCCATACATTGAATGTCTACAAAACATCAACTGATCAGTTAGTACACTATTTGTGACCATGTCCAAGAAAACCCTCACAAAGCTGGAAAAAATCAAAACTGGGTTTGATAATGCACTACACTGGGCCTGAATCGCCGAGTAATTATATGGAGACTGCACGCTTCTATCACAAATAGTAATAAAGTTACAATTTTTTACTGACAAAGCCTCTTTGCAGCTACCTGTGAGATATTGTGAATTAAAGTTTACCCTAACTATGACCAATCCTAAATCCTGTCATGTGCCAAGAATTGAAACCAGTTTTTGCTTAAATCTTGCATAGTGGAAGGTGCTTGAAATGTCATCTCCTGACCCACACAATGAAGCATCATCTGTTGCCTTACACAACGTATACAAATAGCAAAATTTCATAATTTCAAAATAACTACTTTTTGCATTACCGTTACCTTGTAAAAGAAATCAGTCACTGCTGCGCACTGTTTTTTTTAAATAATTAGTTACAACAATAGTTAACGAAAAATAATACTTCTACTAAAGTTACAGTAATGTGTTACATGTAACACAGTAGTGTGCAGGTCATCTGCGTAAAACTACGGTGACTGTGCCCTATATGAGGAGACTGATGTGGGCAAGTAACTGCTGATTAATTTTACAATAAAAGTGCATATATAAAAACATACTTCTGATGACATCAGTCCAGGCCATAATCAACAAGAATGGTAGGCACAAACTTCTGACACCCAAGGTTCCAGGCATTTCTACAAAACATTCATAAACATCTTGTAACAGAAACTGGCAGCATAGCTTTGTATTGGTTCTTACTCCATACACTTGACAAATTGGTTTAAATAAATAAAAAGGACAAAAGTCTTAAGCTCAAAGAATAAATATGAAATACAAACAGTTCAGCCTTATTGAGCATTATTGGAAATATTTGCATATGACTACTTCTGGAATTTGGGGAAACATACGGCAAATTTATTTAAATTATTAGAAAATTCCTCAAATCGTTCCGGGGTCCACTCAACTGCGTACACCTCTGGTATTGTCAGATGAAATTTGATTTATTCAGTAACAGTCGCCAAAACCCACTTTCCACTTAGTGAATTTTTAATTTTTAAACTCACGGGATCGGTTCCACAGGACGGCAATAGACGCGTTTCGCTACTTGTGCTCGTAAGTATCATCGGTTAAACTATGATGAAATTCAGTAACAGTCCGCAAAACCAGACCCGTGCCCCAATCGCTCCTATCCCTCGCCCTGAACGGCATGTATGCCTACACTGAGTATGCTCCCAGCATGCTGGAATGCACGTGGAACGGGCCATACAATGCAGCTTGTGTGACACAGGCAAATATCGGTGATTTTCATTACATTTCCAGGAAAAAGCCATTGGTGGTTTCAAATGCAAAAAAGTCAAACATTACAGGACCTTCGACAGTTGCTGACGTCGAGATAAGAAATATCGGTACAGCCGACGCAGCTCCTAAAAGACGACGACACATTTGATGACAACAGCGTAGTATAAACGAAGACTAATATAATATTAAACCCTCGCCTACAGTCCACGAGTTGGCGATTTAACGATTACGGCATTCGACCTTTCTACGCGTGGTAAATGGATTAATCGTGGGAAAATCTGATTGGCCAATTCATTTAATTCTAGGTCGGAAGTGAGTACGTAAACAAGCAAGCAACTAAATAAGTAAGTAATCGTAAGCTATGAATCCTAAAACAAATCAAAGGCTTATCTTATTGTTATTATTTAAACAGAAGGAATCTGCCCCAAGACACTAAAATTTTGTGAGAGAAACGAGATCTAGATTGGATAGCCTGTGCCAATATTTGACCCTTGAAGATGCTATTGAAAGCAGTAGTGTTAAATTGTTGGATGGCATTGATGTTGGGAGTTAAATGAAATTAGTTTTTTATACCGCTGAGTGTGCGAGATGGTGTCCGAGACAACAGACAAGTGATAAAGACTTAACCATCCTCGTCACTGGTGGTCGTTGGGAACTCTTGAAGTGATATAATCTCTTTGGTTTTAACGTATTTCCATATTGGCGACACCTAGTGTATCTTTACAACGCCCTCTACAGAGGAAGGACGAAAGATTTTATGAAGGGTGGGATACCTTCTTAAAATCTTTGGAAAGGACTACTGCTATAAAATGTAACTGTAAATATACATATTTTTCTGTACCGATCGTATGGCCTTGCCCCACTCGGTTTCGGCCTTCAGATCTCGACTAAAAACTCTTCTCTTCTTGAACTCATTTCCTTCGTAGGCTGTCTTCTGTGTCTTCTGGACTCCTCTTTGGCCTTTCGGCCCGGACTCACCATGGAATTTGGCTTGAAAAATGATTTTGTTTAGCAGCGACCATCGACTGATGTCTTGAGCACTGTTACAGTGGCTCTTTAGAAGTTTTTATATTAGATTAGATTGGCTCAATTTTCAGTTGGTCGGGTGAGAACCTACACCGCAGTTGCCACGATATTTAAGGTTCACGTGCACGGACCGTGCTAGCCCGGGATTCAACCCTCTGTGATATAAGCCGCGAACGGTATGCAAACCGGCATCCTCACGCACAGTACGTATGATAATTAGACTAACTCAATGAGCTCACCCCGTAGATTCATTGAAAAATGAGTAGGGTCGATGTCACCACAGTCGCTATAGAAAAACACATGTAGACCTTATTTATCACTCAGCCAGCACATCAGCACTGGGTAACGTATATCCAATGTTATAAAAGCCTGGAACGTTGGTAAATAAAAAGTATAGCAAGCGTCAAACAGCAGTACGAATGCCATATTGGCCCTATGTTCGCCCTATGTCTAATCGTTATCGTAATCTCAGAATATTACCGTGACTAGAGTCGTTTGTGACTTGCATATGTGATGCATGCTGAGTGGTGAATTTTCAATGGCTGACAACGTCAACGTAAATTCCCTTTGCAGAATTCGTTTCTATTAGTTGCGTCAGATACCCGATACCTCTTTTTAAATGCTGCCATGACCGTAGTTCGTCGGCTATAGCCGGTCCTCATCTGTGCCATCTGAGTAGTGGCCACCCAGCCAAGATACCCTGCTAGCAGATATCCGAATATAGGCCTATACGAGAAACATTGCACTTGCTTCCAACGGAGGAGTGTTCAATTCAAGGTCCTTCCTTGAACGATCGGCAATAATTGCCACTAATCGTAACCGTAAGCTCGAGTCGCGGGAACCAGCTTACTCACAGGCGCTCAATCAAAACAAAATCGATACGCAGGAAGAGTTCGGTTTTATGTCGAGATCCAAGAGTCAGTCAGGTAGACAGTTAGACGGCTATGGCGGATGGTGTTTCGATTTGGAGCAGGGATAGAGATAAGGGGAAGAGGAAGAATCAGGATAGGATTTGTGGAAGACCAGGTTTCAGTTTTGAGTGAAAAACCTGTGCAGAGATTGCAAGGGGTAAAGTTGTGGTGAGTTCGTATGATGGGTCAGGTGAATATTGTATTTCTGGCTGGAGCTTATTCCAGAGGGGTGGGGCAGCTATGACTATGGAGCGATTTTCAAATTTAAGGATGAGGTGACAGGAGGGCAGAGAAGTGTTAGGAAAAGGAGCGGGTTGGGCGGAATGGGTGAATTGTAAGTAACTGACGAAGATGGATGGAATGGTTGGGAAGATTGACGTGTGTTATAGGTAAGCGATAGGACTTTGTACTCTATTCGTTCGGGTATTCTAAGCCAGTGAAGTGATTTGAGAACAGGAGTAATGTGATGATGTTTGGGGGTTTTGGTGACAGCACGGGGCAAGAGCATTTTGTATGACTTGAAGGCGGCTTATTTGGGTGCAGTCTATGTTCAGGAATAGTGAATTGCAATAGTCTAATTTAGCATGGACTATGGATGTGGTGATGGTTGATCCAGTTTTAAAGTCAAGCATAGGGCGGATTCTGCGAAGGTCACGGATATGCACAAAGCAAGAGCGGGAGAGTTGGGTAATGTGATCAGAGAAACCGAGGTTTTGGTCGAAGATCACACCTAAGTAGCAGACAGAAGAGTTAGTGTTAAAGGTATGTGTGCAGGCAGAGTCCAGGCTTAGAGAGATAGAGGAATCAAATTTTCTTGAGCTGGTCGGGTAGGCCTATAAGTACGAATTCGGTTTTGGACGGTTTCAAGCACAGGAGATTAGGTGTCATACAGGAGGCGATCTGGGTAACCGTACGAAGAAGATGATCTATGATCTAGGCAGTCACTGAACCGAGAGAGAAGAACCCGTTTAGTTAATTTTGAGATGACGGATAGGTTAGAAACAGGTCGGTAGTTCGAGAAGATTTCTTTGTCAAGTGGTGATTTCTCGAGAAGAGGTGTAGCGAGTGAGTGTTTGCAAAGGAGGGTAAAATTACCAGTATCCAAGGAGAGGTTAACTATTTTGGTCATGACTGGAGCAAGAACAAGTGCAGTCTTTCAGCAACGAGGTGGGTATATGGTCAAGATTACACTGTTTGTTTTGAAGAGATTTTAACAGATGTAGTATTTCAGTCTCTGGTGTGAGTTGCAAGACAGATAATAATAATGATCTAAGAACTTTTACAGCGCCCCTGTAATAATGCTTAAGGCACAATTCGATGGTCGCTGCTAAGCAAAATTGTTGTCCAAGTCAAATTCCATGGTGATAACATAGTGAGCATAGGCCTATATCAAAGAGCATTGTGTTCCAGTTATGTCAGCATGGTCAGCAATCACGGCGCTCTGCTCCTACTCAGGATTGAAATTTAAAATTTCATTAAAATTTGTTAATCGCTCCATAGTCATAGCAGTCCCATCCCTCTGGAATAAACTCCCACCAGAACTGTGACAATTGTCTGATCCATCATACGAACTCACCAACACTTCACCTCTTTCAGTTTCTGCACTGGTCTTTCACTCAAGACTGAAAACATTTCTTTTTCAAAAATCTTATCCTGATTCTTCCTCTTCCCCTTATCTCTCTTCTCGCTTCTATTTCAGACACCATCCATCGTAGCCGTCCGAGTGTCTGACTCCTGGATCTTGACCTGGAACCGAACCCTTTTGCCTATCGATTTTGTTTTGACTGAGCGCCTGTGAATAAGCTGGTTCCCGTGACTTAGCTTTCGTTAGGCGCTGTAGATATCTTGAGATTACGATTACAATAGCGCAACATAGCTACGTCTTTGTTTTGTGTACTCTCATGAGTATATAATGTTTTTGGCAGCTATAAATAAATAGGTAGTGTTTCTAACATGGCGAATTTGATCGCGCAAGAAAGTATCGCTTGCTTTTGAGATAGTGCGCGTGCGTTTTGAATTAAATTAATACGTTTAACTTAGAAAGAGTTGACTAATTAAAGGCAATGGTAAGTTGTATTGTTTGATTACGGAATATTTATTTTTCCCAACGTCTGATACTGATACAATGCGCGTGACTGTTGGGTGACTTGGCGCGTGTTTAACCCATGCATATGAGGTTGGTCGCAGTTTGGCGTGTATGGTTCTGCTAACAGAAACATTAGAAAAAACATGTTCAAAGACGTGGGAATAGGAAGAGCCCAGACTGGTATAGGAAATTAAGCACTGCATCCAGTACATTGTACCGCACTGTATGTTTTCTCCACGCCAGCTACTGCGATCGTATGTATGTATCACCTATTGTAAATGTCATTGTAATTTTAGATTTATAAAGCGCCGACCCGAGCAAGTAGAATCACTGTTAAACAGTACAGTCTTCAGGCGGGAGAGAAGGGAACTCAAGTCACAATGAGAGAGAGAGGATTCCGGCAAGTTGGACCAACGTAGGCAAAGCTTCTGGACTGGGCCGGAGCGGTTCACATGCGAGGGACAAACAGAAGATCCTGAGTGGCAGAGTGGATGGTGCTACGGCCCAGCAATGAGGAAACCAAAGTGCAGAAAGGGGAGCAGAGCCAGCAGCACAGTTGTGCATAAGAGTGAGGATCTTAAAGTGGGCACGCTGCTGGATGGGAACCAGTGAAGAGTGTCACGAATATGACAGGATGTGGCCATATCTGGGAATGCCCCCAATGAGACGAGCAGCAGAGTTCAGCACAGAATGAAGCTTAGTAGTGCTGGCTAGGGATAGGCCGGTGAAGATGGTATTACCAAAGTCAAATCTGGTCCAAATGAGAGCATGGGTCAGAGTGGCGATAGCATGAAAGGAAAGAGTACAGTGAATAGTGCAGAGCTGACAACGATGATAAAAACAAGAACAAGAGATGCTGTTAACATGAGCAGACAGGGTAAGCTCCTCATCCAGTACAACCCTGAGATCCCAGACCGTAGTAGAGAAGTAGATATCCAGGAATCTCTGGCATAGAGGAGAGATTGATCTTGGCCACCAAACCAGATGAACTGGGTCTTGTTACAGTTAAAACAAAGGTGATTGGAGGACATCCAGAGGTCAAGAACAGAGGTGTATCGTGCCTTTGAAGTAACTCACAAAGGCGCTGCAGCATGGCTACCTAATGGTCTCCAGAGAGGAACGTCTTGAACGGGCAGAAATTCCTGAACTGTTGAACAGGCAAGAGATCTGATGTCTGGTAGAAGAGTTTTCCAAAGAGCTGACCCCACAGTGGAGAAGGTGAGGCCCCCCCATGCTGTCGTGCGAGAATGCGGTAGAGTGAGATGACTGTATCGCCGTTCATTGTTTCTGTTGGCCAGATTGATCAACAACCAGCTTGATGAACTCGATGTAGTCCGGCGCTGAACCAACGATCAAGGCCCTGATCACGAGGAATATTTTGAACTGTGCCCTCTCTCAACTGGAAGCCAATTTAGGGTGTCATGTATGTAGGTAGAAATATGCAAGAATCTGGATGTATTGGCAACGAGCTGGAGCTGACAGATGTGAAATATAGGCAGGCCAACCAAGACCTAGTTGCAGTAGTCCAGACGTGTGATGATGAAGGAATGGATGAGCATGACTGCTGCGCTGTAAAACAGATTTCGATGTATAACCCTTATCTGACGCAGTTCATAGTAGCAAGTCCGGCAGAGCGAATTAATGTGGGTCACCATAGACAGCTCCTTGTCCAGCAAAACATCCAGATCATCAATCATTTGCAGTGAGACCCAGTTCAAGGACGCTGCTGAAATCGTATCTCGATCCATTTCCTGAAGTCTACGTCGAGAGACGAACCAAATGAGCTGTATTTTCGCCGGGTTCAGTTGAAGTCGGTTTGACATCCAATTCTGTATATTGGTAATCACCATCTGAACCCTCGAGACACAGGCTGTGGTGTCAGATGGATGGCAAGTTGCACATAGCTGCACGTCATCGGCATATCGATGAACCGATGCACCGAAAACTGTGACGACCTGGCTTAGATTGGCAGAGTAGATCATGTAGAGGAGTGGACCGATTCATCTGTTTGTGACTGTGCATAAGAAAACCCTTATATTCCTTGCTGTTTTCCTTAACAAACAGTATGTCATTCTGTAGAGTTTCAACACCTAAGGGCTATTCCGTGTGAAATCAACCAATTTCCTAACATTTTCCCACCTTCAACCTTAGATTTGGCTGAAAATTTCTCCATGTACCTGTCCACCATTTTGAGGCACAAATACAAAATTTTATTATGATATGTCAAAATTTGGTTTAGATATACCATCTTAAAGTGAGGTGGGGTAGGCGAAAATTGGTATCCGATTTCGCGAAATGTTCTCTGAGGCCATGTTCAACATAAAATAACTCCAGAAGTAGAGGGGGTAGAGGCATGAGGTTTTCACTGTTGTATTCAGAAAGTGACTGGTGACCTAATGAGCCTATTACAATGACTGTGCCTTGAGTAGAGACTTTAGAGGACAGCTGTCAATATGCCATCTCAGAAATCGCAAACTGTATTTTCTTCAGTTTGCCTCACCAATATGACGAAAAGCAGCTGCAAATTTTTTTTAATCTTTTCATATTCTGATTTAGCAAGTAATGGGCTCCTACTGGATGTATTTTACTTTGATGTTTATTTACAAATGAAATCATACTGACATGCTAAACTTGGTCAAACTGATGAATGGGGGTCAACTTCACCAGCTGATATTGGGAAACTGACAACTGGGATCTACCTGAACTTCATATTTCTGAAAAGTGCATGCATTGACCTTTCTGGTGATACAAATTTGATTTTGGTGCTCAGAAGCAATCAGGAGCAATGCTTTGTTGAATATAGCTCTATTTTCGATGTCGCGACTAACCAGAATCCATGTCTAGTTTTGGCTGTTAATTATGTGATTATTCATTTTTCACTGTTATGTGTACCTCTATAAAACTTGCTATTTGTTTAGATTTGAATATGTATTGAAATCAAAGTCTGCAATCAAATTAACTAGCACATGCTATTTTCTAATATTATTCATTAACCTGCTTAAGATGTTTTGTGTCTAGGTCATGATTTAATATAAATTTCTCTCTATTCTATTAATTTTTATTGTGAAGAAATCATATTTTCCCCCAATGCCTTTAAGCCTTTATGCTAATTAGCCTCTAACATGCTAATTTGCCTCTAACATGCTAATTAGCCTCTAAGCCTCTAAAGCCTCTAACATGCTAATTAGCCTCTAATGCCTCTAGCATCTCTAAGCCTCTAGGCCCTTATTCGAATTAGCCTCTGACATGCTAATTAGCCTCTAATGCGTTTAAGCCTTTATGCTAATTAGTCTCTAACATGCTAATTAGCCTCTAATGTCTCTAAGCCTCTAATGCCTTTATGCTAATTAGCCTCCAAAATGCTAATTAGCCTCTAATGTTTCTAAGCCTCTAAGGATGCCTATAAAAGAGCATTAGCGTCGGCAGAGCCGTCCATCGAGTTTGAGGTCGCAGTACCATCAGCAGAGCAGTTCGTCAGCAGTAGTCGCAGTGTTCGAGTTCGACTCCGAAGTTTTCATTTAGCTAGTTAGTCGGCCGCGTTGAGTTGAGTACTCGAAATAGTTTAGTGGTTTAGTTGAGTAGTAGGTAAGTCACTGGCATAACTGTACTTCAGTTGTTATAACTGCAGTTT
This sequence comes from Norana najaformis, assembly GCA_964023275.1. Classification (NCBI taxonomy): domain Eukaryota; kingdom Metazoa; phylum Annelida; class Clitellata; order Crassiclitellata; family Hormogastridae; genus Norana; species Norana najaformis. The sequence goes on from OZ029928.1 coordinate 3,956,701, forward strand.
TAAGTTGCAAACAATAAACGATAGAAACGTGAAGACTTTGTTGCTCAGCCTCCCGATAGACCATGGGAGCCTTGCCCTGTGGACCAACCCCAGAAGAGCACAGGTTAGGTCATTCTGGTGTATGTTCGGACCAGCCACCCTCAGGAAACACATCCAGGGTTTTGTCCGTTACATTATCTGTGGTTTTTAAAACTGGACATGTGATTAGTCAGCAATTTTGAAGAGATTGTTAAGTAGATGATAATTTGTTTATCACTATCTTGGTCAGGATGTTAAAATTTAGTTTTTATTTTATGATTTACTGGGATTATTTTGGGCAGAACATGTGATCTGTACTTGAGGCATTTTGAACAGATGTTAAGAGTTGTTGAATAGATGATAATTTGTTTTAACACTTCCAGTTAGTTTTAAATAATAACTCATCGTGCAGTATAGAACTGCAGCACTTGTGGTCTGTTTTTACATTTATTTAAAAAATACAGTCTTCAATGTCTGATATGAAAACAAGTACATGATCCAGTCTGGAATTTCGGTGATATTTTGATCCTATGTTTTCAGTTTTTAGTTACATGACTCACTGCAGACAATTTCAGTAGTCATGGACAGCTGCAGCATTGGAAGACACTGTAACCAAACCCAGGAATGTCATAAAACCACTTACACCACAAAAATTGGACTTAAGAGATTATCTGATTTGGCCGATGATGAAAGGCATATCTTTCTGCAAAGAATTTGTTTGGATAATCCAGTTCCTGAAATGACTGTCTGTCATCATCACGAGCAGATATAGCAAGTTTTATAGAGGTACACATAACAGTGAAAAATGAATAATCACATAATTAACAGCCAAAACTAGACATGGATTCTGGTTGGTCGCGACATCGAAAATAGAGCTATATTCAACAAAGCATTGCTCCTGATTGCTTCTGAGCACCAAAATCAAATTTGTATCACCAGAAAGGTCAATGCATGCACTTTTCAGAAATATGAAGTTCAGGTAGATCCCAGTTGTCAGTTTCCCAATATCAGCTGGTGAAGTTGACCCCCATTCATCAGTTTGACCAAGTTTAGCATGTCAGTATGATTTCATTTGTAAATAAACATCAAAGTAAAATACATCCAGTAGGAGCCCATTACTTGCTAAATCAGAATATGAAAAGATTAAAAAAAATTTGCAGCTGCTTTTCGTCATATTGGTGAGGCAAACTGAAGAAAATACAGTTTGCGATTTCTGAGATGGCATATTGACAGCTGTCCTCTAAAGTCTCTACTCAAGGCACAGTCATTGTAATAGGCTCATTAGGTCACCAGTCACTTTCTGAATACAACAGTGAAAACCTCATGCCTCTACCCCATCTACTTCTGGAGTTATTTTATGTTGAACATGGCCTCAGAGAACATTTCGCGAAATCGGATACCAATTTTCGCCTACCCCACCTCACTTTAAGATGGTATATCTAAACCAAATTTTGACATATCATAATAAAATTTTGTATTTGTGCCTCAAAATGGTGGACAGGTACATGGAGAAATTTTCAGCCAAATCTAAGGTTGAAGGTGGGAGGGTCTGGTTGATCTCACACGGAACCTAAGTATTTTTATTTGAATTTTATTATGATGCCCTGCAAGCAATAAAAATTTAATTGAGCATGTCCCTTGGTGCCCTAATTTGAAGTTGTGTGCATCGATTATTGTTCAAATGACCAAGTCATGTAAGTGTTCATCTTAATCAGTTTTCATGGAGATTTCCTTGACGTCAGTCTCAGAGGCCTATGAAAACTTTCCAGTTTACCATGCTCATAAACATTCATGACCCCTGTGTACAGAAACTTAGGTTGGTCGTAGTTATGATAAACTTTAACTCAATTTCTCAAAAGTAGTGAAGAATTGTAATTGTAATCCTGAGATTTCTACCGCACTCAACGAAAGCCATGTCATGGGGACCAGCTTATTCAGAGGCGCTCAGTCAAAACAAAATCGATAGGCAAAAAGGGTTCAGTTCCAGGTCAAGATCCATAAGTCAGACAGAGACAGTGTGGCAGCTGCATTGGGTGATGTTTTGGATTGGAACAAAAAGAGAGATACGAGGAAGAAGGGGAGTTAGGATAGGATCTGTGAGGGAGGAATGTTTTCAGTTTTAGTAAAAGGCCAATTCAAAATTGCAAGCATAGATGAGTTTATATGATGGGTCAGATAATTGTCACAGTTCTGGGGGGAGTTTATTCCAGAGTGTTGGGGCAGGTTGCTATGGAGCAATTACCAAATTTTAAGGATGAGGAGATGGACAGATGGAGAAGTGTTAGGGCAGAAGAGGAGGGGATGAGCGAAGCATAGACTTGTAAATAACTGACGAAGATAGAAGGGTTGGGAAGATTGAAGTGTGTTATAGGTAAGTAATAGGACTATGTACTCGATTCGTTCAGGTATTTTAAGCCAGTGAAGTGATTTAAGAACAGGAATGATGTGATGGTGTTTGGGGGTTTTGGTGACTGCATGAGCAAGAGCATTCTGGATGGCCTGAAGGCAGTTTATTTGGGTGGAGTCTATGTTCAGGGAAAGTGAATTGCAATAGTCTAATTTAGCATGGACTATGGATGTGGTAATGGTTGATCCAGTTTTAAAGTCAAGCATAGGAGGGATTCTGTGAAGGTCGCAGATACGCGTGAAGCAAGAGATGGGTAATGTGATAAGAGAAACTGAGGTTTTGGTCGAAGATCTCACCTAAGTTGCAGACAGAAGAGTTAGTGTTAAAGGTATGTGTGCAGCCAGAGTCCAGGCTGAGAGATATAGAGGGATCTGGAAGTTTCTTGAGCTGGTCGCTTAGGCCTACAAGTATGAATTCGGTTTTGGATGGGTTCAAGCACAGGAGATTAGGTGTCATCCAGGAGGCGATCTGGGTAATCATACGAAAAAGATGATCGTTGGAGTCATTGAAACAGTTTGGAGAGAAAGAGATGAACAGCTGAGAGTCATCAGCATAAGAGTGATGGTCAACGGAGGATGATTTAATGAGTGAACTGAGTGTAGAGGATAAACATAAGAGGTCCAAGAATGGAGCGCTGTGGAACTCCATAAGTGAGAGGGCGTGATTGGGATGAGGCTTCTGATATTTTGACGGAGAAAGAGTGGGAGGAGAGATAGTATTGTATCCAGGTTAGAGCAGTGTCAGTAAAACCAAACCAGGTTGAAAGTCTTTGGAGTAAGATGTTGTGAAGAAAACCACTTCTTAAAATTTTTTAACTTTTTTACTATTTGTGATAGAAATATGCAGTTTCTGCCTAATTATTCAGCAATCCCAGCCCAATCCAGTGCAGTATCAAATTCAGTTTTGATATTTGTGACTGTGCATGATAAAACTCAGCCTCAGTATCAGTGTGCAAGCGATGCACTCAGAAGCTATCAACACATGAAACAGATCTGAAATAGTTCTGTGCATAATTTTTACAGAGGTGCTAAATATATTACTTAAAAGATCTCTTGTTAAATTACAGGCTGTGTAACTAATTTTTCATATAAAAATTTGTTTAATTTAAACCAGAGAGCTAATTTATAATAATGTTTAACTTGTGATGTTTCTAAAGAATTCACGCAGAGACTTAAACATTAAAACATAACTTTTTAGAAAAAATGTGTGATTTAGCTGAATTTATGTAACTTGCCATTAGATTTTAATCGGACTGTATAAGACTTTAAAAGAGGAAGAGCAATCCTGCCAACTCTTAGTGACTTCATTCTTTTTTGCCTTCCTTGCCACCTAATCTTCTGCCTGATATGTAACCGGTGTGTGGTCAGTGTACTCATTTTATAGCTGAGTTTGCTAGGGGGTGCAAGTGGAACAGAAATCTCAGCATCTTCCTGCCCTGGTGGGGATATTAACCCCTGACCTCTCCACAGACAATCCAGCACGCTAACCATTAAGCCCCCATGTAAGACAAAACCATCTAGTACACGTGACAATCTTTCTGTTTAATTTTAGGAACCAACGCAGTGTTCCAACTTGCTGGAAGCTGCAATGCGAGAGTGTGGTCTAATAGGTGAACAAACAGAAGAAGAAACTGGATCATCTTCTACTGCTTTGCATATTTCTTCACCTACTATTACAAATCAGAGATCCATGCAGAGTTCATCCATGCAGAACCCAAGTGTACAGGGACATACAGTCATTCCTTCATCAGTGGAACAGCACCCTATACAGTCACCACATAATTCAATTGTTGTGTATCAAAGTCATGCTAACAGCAACATTCGGAATCCTATCAGTTTCGGCACACATCAGGTTGCAGTAGAGAGAGGTGTAACAAACAGTATGCAAAGTGAAAATTCTCTGCGTGGGAATTTGTTACTTGGGTTGAATAATGTGAACCAAGTTGGAGGTAGGCAAGCAAGAATTGTCTCTGTTTCTCGACTTCCAGGCCTAGCTAATGCACCGGCATTGAAAAGAATAGTTCCCATCACAATTGGTTCACCAGTTGTAGCTCATACAAACCCATCCTCTGGAAAATCAGTTACTTTGATTTCTGGAATAGGTACACAGATTGTCACTTTGCCACACATTGGTTCCACTGGTGTCGCTGCAGTGACGGGTGAAAAACCTGAAATACTGTCGTCAGCTATTCAGACTTTTCAGCAGTTTCAGACAAACGTTGGACCATTAAAGACACAAGTTACTGCTGTGCGAGTGCCTGCATTAGGCGGTAGCATGAACAAGGTTTCTCTGCAGCCACAGTTTTCAGTGAGGAAGACACAACCTGTTCAGCTGTCAGTTTCTATGCCAAATCGAATGCAAATGCCAGGTCTCCTTGGTCCAGCTGCTGTGCAAAGAATTCCAACTGTTACAGGTAATGTTGGTGTGTTAAGTCACATTTTGCGGCCAAGCAGTCCAGCAGGCCCTGGTGTTATCAGACTGACACCTAACGTACCCCCGTCGTCATCATTGTTTGTGCAGCAAAGCAGTCCAGCAGGCTCCAGTGTTACTGGACTAGTACCTAGTGTGTCATCATCACCGTTTGTACAGCCAGCACTGGTGACTTGTTTAGGAGCAAGACAGCCTGCTCCTTTACTTGGGAAAAGTGCTTCATCTGTGCCAGCAACAGTAGCAGGCAAACGAATCATTCGGTTGGCCCCACTTCCAGGAACTTCCTCTTCTCAGACTATTGTACAAAGTGTAGACCATAGATCACTTGTGTCAACTACCAGCTCCAGTAATTTATCTTTGGCCAACAGGGATGCTTGCGTTTTAAAGCAAAGCAACTTTCTAGATCACTCAGGTGGCTTCAGCTTTAAAACAAACTCATCACCCAACCTTACAGCTGGGCCAATCACATTTAAAATTAGTGCTACCTCCTCTGAGAAGAATATTGAAAAAAGTATCGACATGAATATTAGTGGCGATGTAATGCCTGACAGTTCTGTTGCTACCAATAATGAACAGGTGAGAAATAACATTATGTATTTCGATTCAGAGTGATTCTATTTTTTTGTACAGATTAGAGACTGTCTTCTCTCGATTTAATAAGCATTTTCGAAAAGTAAGTTAACCAACTGCAGCCTATATTTGTTTATGTGTGAAAAATAATATTCTGCTAATGAGTCAGCGAGTTTGGGGCTTTCGTTTGTATTGGAAATTTCTGATATCACATTGATGAGTTATTGGGTTGCTGACTCGTTTGTAATTGGCTGGTCGGCTTCCCACACTAAGATGGGATTTTCCTTAACGTAATGTTGATGAATTGTTCAATAGTTGACTTTTTTGATTAGCTGGTACTGAACCAATATAATGGCCACCCTTGCATATTTTAAATATATGTATCTTATTGGTCAATGTTAATTGTTAGAGCAGGAAAAAATTGGTTAGCAATAGTCTGTTGTGTGCTCAGTTGGTAGTTTGAGTCAAAAATGTTAATAGATGTGTGTTTAGAAGCTGTATATCAACGAGTGATATACTGTTATCATTGAACTGTTCGTTTCACTATACTGATGAAAATCAAAGACTGTTAATGCTACACTACACGTTGGACAAGTCAACAGTTTGAAGCCCGATTGATTAACAATTTTGAAAGCTCATTGACAGAATGATTGTCAGTCACTTGACTGATGTTGGCAACACACTTAATTTAACGGCATTAGCTCCACACTAACATGGCTAGCAGGCACTCTTGTATTTATCTGCATTCGTGAGTCACCCATGAACTGAAGAACTGAGCTTATTTAGGTCACACCTTATTATGTGCTCATCTTTCCTTGTTTTTTTAAATTTCTGTAGTTCTGATTATCACTGTCCCATGACAATGCTTTCTAGCTTCAAACCTGTCCAGTGTTGGAGAAAACAAGGATCCTTATTCACCCCTGATTCCTTTTTCCACAGGACGTGCAATTTCTACATTGCCAAGCATGTAGCAACTGTTTTTGTGTGGCATCCTGTCAACTGTTAAGATAAATATATTGAACAAAAGAAAGAATTTTAGCAGTACTTAAAAATTGTCTTGATTCAATCTTTTAACTACCCCACCCAAGATTTTCATGTTCTTAGGGGCTTACCTTGACGAAACCATTCTACTGATTTCATGCTGCACCCTAAATGACGGTATACGGTAGCCTTCGTGATGATGTGTGCACGATAAATCTTTAACTACATCCTTAGCATATGAATCATCATCAGAGCAATTCATGGGCAATTCCCTTAAGAATTATCCCATTCTTAAAGCCTTTTGTCAAATTTCCATCTGAATTTCATTCCCTGGAATTGGATGCCTCACTATTTCTCATGATGTAAATTCCATATAGATTAATATTCTAAAGTTTCTGGGTAACGTTAGATGACAGTGTCACAACATCTACTGATTGAAATGCAATTAATTATCATAACTAAAGCATCCAAAGAGTGTTTATTTTAAGGCATCACATAAAGATGATAAATGAGTTGGGAGCTGCCTACTTCAGCATCAGTGCAGTTTACTACAGCATGACTGGTAAAAGTTCAATTAGTGAATGAAGCGTTGTTCTGACTTTCCTCATATAATTAATCTGAGCCAAATATCAAGTCATTTATATTTAATGACTGATCATAGATTACGCTGTCTGGATGCTATGAAAATTCATGCCTTAGATCTTCACAACTATTATGAACTCTATCTCTTTCGTTAATGTGTGTATGTCTTAATCTGCTGGTAGTAATTGTACTGATATTTGTTCCTGTGAAAAATAATTGTCTAATTAATTGTCTAATATGTGTAATTTTGATAGAATTTAGATTTATGCAGAAGCATTTCTAGGTTGTCGTTGAATTATTCTTTTTCAATTTGATTGAAATTTTAATTAAACAGGCAGATTCATCTCCTCCAGTTACATTTCATCTGTCAGATGAAGAAGATGAAGATGATCCAAATGATTTCATGGCTGCCCTTCGACAACTGAGAGCGAATAACAAACAGGCACGTGTCAGTTTAACCGAATTCAGCAATATCAGTAACTTTGCGTTAAAGTTGTTTGTTGGTACTAAGAGGTCAGAGTGTACTATGGAAAAGCTTTGACATGTACTTTTTTTTAAAGACACTGATTTTTGCTAACTCATGATGGTTGCTAATGAACGTCTATCACAGGTTGCCACAGTAGGGCATTTGGAGTGTTGCATCTGGAGACTCAGCTTAGGGATAGGAAACTGGATTATCTGATCCTCTGTAAATCCAAATCCTCAGAACTTATTAATTTCAAATTTGATTTGAGTTATTACTTCCAGACTCTCCGTCTTACTATGACGGACTGCTGGACAGTGGGGTCATCATGTGCTGTGGACTTCATTGTTCACATCGGTTCTTATCATCAATGCAATAAAGGCCAGAACTCTGAGCTCGCTGTCAGCTCTGGATAGGAATCCTGTGGATGGGCTGTGCACGTGTGAGGGGCCCCACCACTGGTTACTCTTCCAGTTGTTGGAGCGTTGTTTGTTTACTGAAGAACTGTTTGTTCTTACTGACTTTAGTGTTTAGCATTATTTAGACTAGCGTAGGCAGTGCTTTTGTGAGATATTTAGAATGTGCTATATTAAGTGTCTGGATGATAAAAGATCTCCACCCTTTAAACAGCATCTAGTCCACACTGACCTTTTTGCCAGATTGCTCATCTGAAGTAATTATCCAAAAAATTATTTTATGTATGCAACGTTACAGAAATCTTAACAAAATCTTTCCTTAGAATGGAAGCTATGTTTGTGAAATGGACACAGAATCAAGGGAAGATTGTAAGTTGGCGATTATGTGCATAGTTGTATCTGTTTGCGTTATAAACTGTCTAATTTTTCCTGTAAATATTCACTATCAGCTGTATGTTAAAATTTATAGGCTGAAGAGATAGAGGCTACACGAAGGGCCAAACAGTCGTCTGAGATTGCCGTATCTTCATCATCTGAAGCACCAGCTGCCAAAGTAACTCTATCTGACTCAGATGCATCAGCCAGTTTGATGTATGGGCAGCGAGGGTCAGAGGCTGAGCAACTTCAAATAAAATCAAGTCCATCTCCTCATCAAGCTCCTCAAATGTTTTCACTTCTCGGTAGCCAACAGCGACTAGCCTCTGGAATCCAGACAACCACTTTATCTAATCTAGGTACTTCAGGTGTTCGAAATGTGACCATATTAAATGCATCTTCAAAATCCGTGTATAGCTGTGAGGCTTCATCGAGGTTGCCGGCGGGTACATCGTCCTTGCAGTTGTGTGCTCCAAAGTTGCCAGCTGGTAGCCGAGCGTTTACAAACCAGGTGGGCCTGCAATCTATTTCGAGCTCACCAGGTTTATCTGCGTTTCTTGTCGACAAAGTTACTGGCAAGGTGTGGGTAAACGACAGTGCAGTACAGGCAAAGTTTGGTCCGCCGGGAATGTTTTTGCCTGTGACCATGGCACAGCAGTCGGGGGGATATCTGGATGTCGATGCAGTTGAACCAGAAGTTGAAGAGGAAGAATTGGGTCATGCTGAGACATATGCTGATTACAAACCAGCGAAACTGAGCATCGGCCGTGGACATCCTGATCCAGCTGTTGAGTCGTCTTCCCTGTCGAGTGTTGAGCCACCAGACATTGAGTATACCTTAAACTTACCTGAAGAAGTTATACAAGAAGGCAGGCTGTCCTCGCTTCAGTTGGAGACAATTACATATGCCTGCCAGAAACATGAAACATTTCTACCAAACAGACAGAGAGTTGGGTACCTAGTTGGAGATGGAGCTGGTGTTGGAAAAGGCCGTACGATTGCGGGAATAATCTTCGAAAACTTCAAATGTGGTCGAAAAAGAGCTCTTTGGTTGAGTGTGTCAAATGATCTGCTTGAAGACGCTAGGCGTGATCTCAATGATGTCGGCGCTTATGATATTGAGCTTCATGCACTCAACAAGTTCAAATATGCCAAGATCAGTTCGAAAATAAACCAGAAAGTTAAGAGAGGAGTGCTATTTTCCACTTACTCTTCTTTAATTGGGGAGAGTCAGAAACAGGGAAAGTACTCTACACGAATGAAACAGGTTTTACGTTGGCTTGGAAAAGAATTTGAAGGCGTGATAATATTTGACGAGTGTCACCGTGCTAAAAATCTAATTCCCAGTGGTTCATCTAAAGCCACGAAAACAGGACTGAAAGTAGTTGAACTGCAAGACAGTTTACCGAATGCCAGAATTGTTTATGCAAGTGCAACGGGAGCTTCTGAGCCAAAAAATATGGCATATATGGTACGTCTTGGGCTGTGGGGCACTGGCACTCCTTTCAAAGATTTCAGTGAATTTCATTCGGCTATAAAGAAAAGAGGAGTAGGTGCAATGGAGTTAGTTGCTATGGAAATGAAGCAGAGAGGCACTTATATAGCACGACAATTGAGTTTTCAGGGTGTATCGTTTAAAATTGTAGAAGTTAGCATTTCTGACAGGTTTATCAAGTTGTACAACGAATGTGTGAGGCTATGGGTCAAGACAAGAGAATACTTCCATGAAGCTCTGGAACTCTTAAATAACGATCAAGCCAGATATAACAAGACTGCCTGGGGTCAGTATTGGTCAACCCATCAGAGGTTCTTCAAATATATTTGTATTTCATCAAAAGTTCCATATGTTGCAGAGCAGTCCTTGGAAGCTGTTAGACTTGGGAAAAGTGTTGTCATTGGTCTACAATCAACGGGTGAAGCAAAAACGTTAGAACAGCTAGAAAGTCATGGATGGGAATTGACTGAGTTTTTATCTACAGCAAAAGGAGTTTTTCATAAATTGATCGAGAGTCATTTTCCAAATCCTGACAGTTCAGAGACTTGGTCAGGAAATGATGGAATGTCTTCACAGGCACTCGGGAGCAAAGACGAGAAAGGCAAGCGAAAGATGACTATGGTTCATCAGCATAACAGCAAACGACTGAAGCTAGATGCCGACTTATCAGATGGTGAATCAAGAAAATCCAGTGAATCTGATTCAACAGACGAGGATGAAATTGAATCTGCAGAGGCGAGTGAGGTTGAAGTTGATGAGGGGGAAGAGGAAGAAGATGTTGAAAAAGACTGGGAAAGCGAGTCTGATGATGACGACACAAATCCCTTTGCAAAGGCTTCTGGCAGTGATGATGATTCTGATCCGTGGATAAGAAAGCCAAAAAAAAGGTTCAGAGGGATGGAACCTAAAAAAGCAGAAAAGAAAACTGATAGGAAACTGGAAAAGAAAACCAAAAAGAAAAGAAGCAAGCAAAACAGTTCTGATGAAGAGTTTGGTGATGATTTTGAGGAGCAGGCAGCTAAAGCAGTTACATTTCTGAGCCAAAAGGAAGTAATAGATAGTCAGTCGAAGAACATGAGCCACAAATCATTTCCAGGCAGCATGAGTACTAGAGAGAAAATTGCAGCCATGAAAAGAGAGCTATTGGCCGACATTGAAGAGCTTGGACCCCGTCTTCCTTCAAATACTCTGGATGAACTCATTGAAAAGCTTGGTGGCAAAGGTGCTGTGGCCGAGATGACTGGCCGCAAAGGTCGAATGGTGATGACGGCCTCTGGGATCGTTCAGTATGAGTCTCGAGGAGAAGTTGATGCAACTCTGGAAAATATTAACAATACAGAACGGCAGCGGTTCATGGAAGGAGAGAAAAGAATAGCAATCATATCAGAAGCAGCCAGTTCGGGAATATCGCTGCATGCAGATCGCCGTGCAGGCAACCAGACTAGGCGTGTTCACATCACTCTTGAGCTGCCGTGGAGTGCAGACAGAGCCATACAGCAGTTTGGTCGCACACATCGTTCAAACCAAAGGGAATCGCCCGAGTACATCTTTTTGATCTCTGAACTTGCTGGAGAGCGAAGATTTGCGGCAACTGTTGCCAAGCGTTTGGAAAGTTTAGGTGCATTGACTCACGGTGATCGACGTGCAACAGAAACAAGAGATCTTAGTCAGTTTAACATTGACAACAGATATGGGCAGCATGCATTAAGCAATGTCATCAAATCTGTCCTTGATGAAGAAAAGCCTCTGGTAGATTTACCACGCGACTACAAAGGAGACTTCCGTAAAGATGTTAAGAAGGCACTGGCTGGTGTTGGTATGGGTGGCGATTTCAATACCAGTAGTAGAGATAAAGATCAAAATCAGATCAGTAAGTTTCTCAACAGAATTCTTGGAATGGAAGTTGCTGTGCAAAATGCCTTGTTCCAGTATTTCACAGCAACACTGGAGGAAGTCATTATGATTGCCAAGCGTGAAGGAACCTGGGACCTTGGAATTCTCGATATCGGCTCTTCAGGAGAGCATGTGTTAGAAAAAGAGACTAAAGAGTTTTCTGGATTATTTTCAGGCTTCCAGACTAAGATTCGATTGACAACAGTTATTGTTGAACGAGGAGTCAATTGGTCACTTGCGGTGAAAATGTTGGATGAGAACAGAGGAGAAGGAAACGGATTCTACAGCAACAAAGTGGTTGGTGCATTTATTGTCTTTCAAGTTCTGTTGGTTGTATCAGTGTTTGTTTTTGTCGTCCTGATTGTTTTTTTCTTCTTCTGTTCTTGTTTCGCTGTTTATACAGATTCAGTTTCATTCATTACATGCATTTTCATCATTTCAGGGCTGTCGAATCTTGCACATTTTGGCACTTGGCACAAAAACGAACAAAAACAGAGGGATTATGTACAAAATCTACAAACCTAATATGGGTATTACATCAACACTGTTAACTTCAGAAGACTTGAAAAACAAGTATGCAAAAGTTACTGAGCGTGAAACTGCAAAACGACACTGGAATGAACAGTATGAAGCATCAGCTACTATGTGCCAACACCAATATCAGTAAGTTCCTGAACCTTATCTTCTTTGCAGTAGCAGCTATTGCAGATTTTCAGAACCTTAGAAATTAATTTGCAGCTGTGGTATGAGCGAGGGCACTACTGCATCCAAATGGTGATTCACCATACCCAAAATCCATTGCAGCCACTTTATACAGTGCTTCAAGAACAAGGACAAAAAGAACATTTGAGCCCCAGCCGAAGCCAATACCAGTTTTGCTTGGTGACAGAGGTAATCATGAACTAACAACTTGGTACAGGCTCATTACACAGAGTGCACTCAGCAGGCTCAGACTCACAAACATTAGATGGTGTTACTGAATGGGCTACCACATCAGTGTTAAAAGTGGCTTTATTGAAATGTTTGATAAATTTTTTAAATTAGTGATTCTCTAGTAAAGTTTTCCCTTGACATTGAGCTGTTTGGCTTGAGTTATTTAAGCTATGAAATCGATGAATATTCAATATGATGGTGCTGGGTGCACACCAAGGCAATGGTCACCATTTCCTTTTGGTTAAAACTGAACACACAAAATCAAAAAATTTTCTGTGTTTGCATGACATTTTTGTGTTAAATTGCATTAGAGTCTGCATTTCTGGAGTAAATCGTTTAGTCAAGGCAGATTCTGTCCAGCTTTGGTTGGTACTCATAACTTTATTGTGGGCAATTGTTGGTGGCCGTGTTACAGATACATAGATGGGTCAGTGTACATCAGTGTATTTGGCATCATTAACACATGTGACTCAATGTTAAGCTGTCATAAAAAGCTTCCTAGAAAAGAAGTATGTATAATTGTAGAGATGATAGTGCACCATTTTTTTCTGGATCAATTGAATCTTGATTCTAGGTTTAACCACTGTCGAAGTAAAAACTGTGAAACCGGAAGACGCACCCGACTCTACCACATTCTGAGCGGATCAGTGCTTAGTGTTTGGACAACCGTTGAAAAAGTCTTGAAAGACGTCTGCCCTAACAATGCTGCCCGAATGCAAGTTATTCGAGTAAGAACGACTACAGGAAAACGGATTGTTGGTGGGTTTCAGTATTTTGGTTACATTTAAGTACTGCATTTATTTTATTCTGTAATTATTTAGTGAAATATTAGAAAAAAATTAGCTGAATTCCCAAGAAACTTTAAATCTTTGAAATGTGATTCTAAATTAGGAAAGAAGATTCAGTTTGAGGAAGAGGCTGGTTTGTAAATTTCAAGTCAGTTCCAAAGTTTAAGAATTTCAGAGGGTCAGTAAACCCTATTTTTATTCTGAAGCCATGTCACCGTTAACACTTGTCTGATTTAAGATTTGTTTTTTGCCTTGCTTTGTTTGTGTCAGTCTCTCGGCTTGGAGATTAGCCTTGGCATGAATGTGTGCTTCAGTGTCCCTGTGTGCTTTGAAATATTGCATATTTTAGACGGTGGCTGTTGAAAAGACAGGTCTTAGGACTAGTTCTGATACTAAAGATTTTAGGTAAATGAAAACTTCAAGCCATCAAACATCCACTCTTGATGCTTGAAAAGTGACGTTAACTTAGTCTATCATATGTGACCTTATTCAGATGCTCATGTAATTAAACAATTGTGAGCAACTAAAAAACGACCAGAAGACGATTTACAAGGGCTGCATATAACAAATCTGAGAAATTAGACAAGTAACTGTTTTGTTTAATGGCAAAAATGCTGATTTAAAACTATTTTATGTTCAAAGCTTTGTGTTTTGGGATGGGTATTTGCAGAAGAAATGCAAAGTACTTTTGGAAAATGTTACATTTAGTGTGTAGTTAAAATATCAAGACTTTAATTTTGGGTTTTATGAAATTGCTACATTCCAGGATGGTAGAATACTGTGGGTTGCTGGGAATTGGTGAGTGCTATGCAGATAATGTATGTGTTTTGCATTATTTATTGTCAAGTTCTACAATACAATTGTTTGTATTCTTACACGAGATATTGCTATATGGTATGTCTTACTCTTTCAGGGACATTAATTCCAGTACCAGCAGTTGAACCTCTGTCCAAGTTTTTTAAAGACTCTGAGCTGTCCAAGACAAAACCACAAGGTAGAACAGCATCTACAAGTAATCTGACTGGTCTGACTAGCAACTCGTCATCAATGGCAGTTGGAGATGTATACAGAAGAGCAGAACAACTTGAGAAGGCACCAATCCTCAGCATGCCAAACTTTCTTTGATGGAAATCTTATGCTTTGTTGATCTGTGTAAAAGAACAGCATCTGTGAACTGCTTAGTGGCCAAAGTTAGCCATGTTTTGACTTCTCAGAGTGGATGGCTTACCTTAACACACTACACTTCAAGATGGATATGTTGTAGTTGTAGACTGAAGACAATATGAAAGTGCTTCTTACTGTGGTGTTTGTAATCTGGGTCTAATCCTTGACAATACTCGGACATTTTCTCCTTGCCTATCTCAGTTAACTCATTCCTGCTAGTTTCATTTCAGACAGCAAACGGTCGTCAGCTGTACATTAGGACCATTTCTGAATCTGGTTGTGTGGATTATTTCACTCGTTGAAACTTCAACCTAACTGCAGTTGTGTGGTTTCCAGCCAGGCGGTCTTGAATCATGTTGCAAGGTCATCACTTGGTTCTGTCTGATAGTTATCATTACACCTGACAAAGTCATTGAAGAAACTTCATGTGGCTCTATGCTCTCTTCTGAGATGTTCGTTGCACAGTTAGGGTTTTTGCAGTGTTTGATCCAGCACTGGAGCCATCTTCCACCAACTGCTTGCATTTGTTTAACTTGCCTTTTCCTTTTCGTATCAAGTGTCTTGGTGCTGATTCTAATATGAAGCATCCTAGCCTAAAGTTTTTGGCTCACCTTTTAGCCCAACATATATGTAAGCTTCGCCAGTACAATCTATGTTCAGAAAAGTGCAACACTGTAGCACCTTATCTAATGTAATTAAATTAACAAAATTACTGGACTGACTTTCTGCCATTAAAAATTAATATGAAAGTGGTTTGATAAAATGTGCTGTCAATTGTAGGACTGGTGTTGTCTCGTAATCTACTAAGGAAGGGAAGCTTGTCCAGTTGTTCAATAGCTGATGCTGAATTTGGGTCAAAATAGCCAAATCAAGCTGCTCACACTACTGTAGCAAATTGTATGTAATGAATGGCAGTGTTTTCCCTTGCACTTCAGAAACATGCGCCATGGTGAATGTCTCTGTCTTGAGCTATCATACTGAAGCCGTACTGTATCTGTGCTGGCTTCCTTATGTGACTGCATCTCTTTTAAGTTGGCACTCCTCAGTCAGACGTATTGTGTACAACCCACGTGCCTTTGAGCCTGTGCTTCATGGTTGTACCTCATACATGTATTAGCTTGGAACTGATTTTCTTGTGCAAGGTAACTGTAAACTGGATATTTATGTAGCATAGGAACAGAATGCACATACGGCTGGGATCAGTCTTCCCACTGACATTCGCTCAATTCCGTTTAATGTGGGTAACATTACATTTTCTACAGCTCCCTTCCCATCCGACTAATGTTTCAAGTGCTTCTTAGAGATTCTGTACAGGTGTTAGCAAAAGATTACAGAAAATTACCTCTTCCATCTTTCTGTTAACCACAAGTTTTCCTGTTTCACCCTTATTACTGATTGACCGTACTTGTTCAATAGCATGACTCATTTCAAATGTAATTTCCTGTGACTGCATTTTGTTGGTTTATTGTTGCTACAATGACCTAGTTCTAATTGTCTGATACATCAGTTGTCATAATCTTTCAGTTGAGGCTTAGTTCATGAAGAGGACTGCATCTAAAGTTACGGGAACAGAACTTAGATTTGGTAAATTGCTCACAAAAAGAAGTTTGCCAATGATTAACTGTGATAAATATGCACGACATAAAATGTAGATTCCTGCTGCAGTTTGGTTTCTGAACGAAACCTGTTAGATGTCTGACCAGACAGTTGTGAACTGTAACATAAACAAACTTTTTGTTTTGTTCATCTTCAGACTGTGATACTTCATTAAGTTCAGCTGCTCTGCGTATGTTGCAATATGTGTTTTGCTGACATTCATTGTGCTGTAAATTTGCATAATTGTTTAGATGTACATAAGAAGAAGACATTCATTAGTCAAGATGCAGCACCCACATTACATTGGTGCTATGTGAATAAGACTTGTTGCTTCTGGATGAAGAATTTTATAAACGGTGTCAATTTCTCCTTGCAGAAAGTAAAGATACACTTACACACTCAGTTGAACTGGGTAAGTGCTCCTAAGAGTGAGGAGTGTAGGGGAAAGATATTCAACCCTCAAAATGCTGGTAAAAGTGATATTTGCCACTATACCAAGCAAGGTTTCCTAGTTGTTGGCTTGCCCTAGTTCCTATGACCACTGATGTTGAGGGATGCATGTAATCCTCCAAGTAATTTCAACCAGTGTAAGTTGCCTTTGAATAAACTGGACTGAAGCAGTACCTGACTGAAGCAGTTTGCCCTAAGCTTCTGAATTTGCTTTAGTTCAGATCTAGACACTACATATGCGCTTGCTTTGCATTGCATTTCTCCAGTCTGTTGATAATTAATTGAGTTGTGCTTAACAAATGTTGTTCATGTCAGCACCAAAGTTACTGGTTAAATCTTGAATTATTGACATCTTAGAAGCAATTGCCGTTCATTTATTCTTCATCGTCTGCTGCTGGGACTGCTTTTGACTGAATCTTGAAACAGAAGCAGTTGACATCTTGACAGTCAGGAGGAGTGCAGGCACAATTGCAGTTGCACTGACCACACTAAACAAATTAACCACATAAAAACAGTTAAGGGAAAAGCCATGAACGATAGTAACCAATTGTAATTGTAATCTGACATTTATAAAGTGCCACTTCAAGAATAGACTCATCAGGGGCTCTCACAACCCGAACCAGTGAGACCACTGTCAAATAATACAGATTTCAGGCGCTTGCAAAACTGCGGAAGGGACAAACTGAGGAACTCAAGCCGCAGCTCTCGGGAAAGGCGATTCCAGCTGTTAGGTCCAACATAGGCAAAGCTTCTAGACTGAGCTGTAGCAGTGTGCATACGAGGGACAGTCAGAAGTCCAAGGGAGGCCGACCGTAGAGTGCTACGGCCTGGAACCAAAGAGACCGAAATGCAGAAGTCCTTAAGATATGATGGAGCAGAGCCAACGAGACAATTACGCATGAGGGTTAGGATCTTGAACTGGATACGCTGCTGAAAAGCAGTGCAAAGTGTCCCGCATAAAGGACGTTATATGGCCATACCTGAGGACGCCTCCAATAAGACGGCAGCAGCATTGAGAACAGACTGAAGCTTGGAAATATTGGCAAGTGAGAGTCCAGCAAAGATAGCGTTACCAAAGTCCGCCCTGGTGCAGATAAGGGCATGAATTAGAGTGGTAACGGCATGAAAGGAGAGGGAGCGGCGGATGGTACGAAGCTGATGAAGGTGGTAAAAGCATGAGCGGGAGACATTGTTAACGTGATCAGTCAAGGAAAGTTCTCAGTTCAGGACAACCCCAAGATCATGGACTTGGATTCAGCTTTGAACAACCCCACACGACCATTTATGTGAAGCTCATTAGAGCTATTATTATCACTCAATTTATACTAAGTGAACTGCCTGAACTATCACTGGTCATCCCATCGCTCATCCCTCCCTTTCCAGTCTGCTTAATGGAAATAGCAGTCACCTGACTGACTGACAAATGTTCCCCACACCCACAGATTGCACAACTAGGGGTCATCCATTAAGGGCACCCGAAGAGGGGTTATGCCCATTGCAGACGTTTGCATATAAATCTAATAATTTCAGTACAACCTGTGCATTAGAAACCAACTTGGGATAGATCACAGTCTGTACTGCGTCTGATTATCAATAGTGGTCTTAGCTAGCAGGCAGCAGCCTAAGATGTATCATAGTGGCTGACCCCTCCCCTAGGAGGGATTAATTCCAGCCAGAAGAAAGAGGGCAGCCTAAGATATCACAGATGTACCAGGCCTCGTATGTGTCATAGGCTACTGAGCTTCAGTAATCGGATGTGTGTTGAAGGGAGACTGGTTCTCTAATCTGCAGCCATAATGCTGGAGCTGGTATCGGCAGACAGGGACCATCATATATTATGATAATCAATAGAGTCCCTTTTTCTGGACATGGCAAAGTACTCAACCCTGTATCACAGTTAGCTCTGCAAGGTCAACCTCAGGGTAGCATAACCTAGGCCTTAGTATTCGGTTGCCACAAATGGCAAGGGGAAGAGTAATGCCAGATGTGGACAACTGCAGACAAAAGGAATGAGGGGTCCTAAGCAAGTCATTTTTGCAGACATCCTTTATGGACAATCCCTTAGATTATAGCTCTGTTCTAAACAGTAAATGCAAGTAAAATTACACAGATATAAGCTCATACTTTTGTTCAAAATATACAAATGAAAAAATTCATAATGGTAATAAAATCTGTACCCAACATACATTGTAAAATAAACTCACATCACACAGTGGCTCCTGACTGTTGCAGCACGTGCAGCACTGGTTATTCGGATCTGCACAGCATTGGCACGTTATGAAGTCTGCACAATCCATTCGCTACAAATACATAAAATTTCTGCATTGTCACCTGAAATTAATTGTTAAATCTATGGGCATTCATGTGTATTCTAAGATGGGCCCAGGAATCATTGTGATTGCCAATCCTGATGGTAGTACATGTCTGAGTGTCATCCCAAAACCATACAGAATCTGCAGAAACCTTGTGGATAACTCCAGACATGCAGAATGAGACTTGCAGAATGAGTGACAAAACACACAATGATGTCTGAGCGTCCAATAAAAATCCCATGCGATTCAACTGAAAATGACAGCTAACCGTTGGCTGCTAGGCAACAACAACATAGTCCTGCATATTGAACTTCATTAGTTGTCTGTTTCATTACGTGTCAAATTTTGATATCTGTTTTTTTACATTTGAAACATAAAATGTCAAAACTGACATCTATAGCAAACAAAATACAGCACACCAAAAGCATTAAGAAAAATTTGTTTGTCAACTTCTACTCAAATGCTTACTAATCCTTTCAGTCACATATCAGCTAATTTGACCTGGTCTATTTGTGGCCAAATGTGGCTTTCAAATGCAACTGTGGCAAACTCAATATGCAGAATGATACAAGAGACAAGCAACTCTAAACTGATTAGCAGCCAACCAAGAGCATATATGTATTTGCAATGGCCTTCACCCACTGAAAATGTTATGAGCTGTTGGTCCTTAAAAGTGTAAGTGGCACAGTAGAACACATAGAGCTACTGTTTTAGATATCTTTGCCCTAAATTCAATACATCCAGTGTGACAGTGTCAGAGCATCTTACCACAACATTTCATTTTTCGCAAAACAAACATCAAATAAGAAACTCCACCAACAGCAAAACCACAAACAGATTACAGTACAGAGAATAAAATGATTAAACTAAGAAACAGAAAACATGGAAACAGAAAATTTGATTAAGTCAAGGGCCTCACACAGTCGGGGCCCTCTGCTGTACCGAGTTTGGAACAATTGTCACAACAAGTCTGTAAGAAAATACAATTAAAGACAGAAGATGGAACATATAACAGCTTAGAAAAATTTGGAAATTACCCAGATACTACGACTGTGCTAAATTCTTTGAAACAATTTCCATTATCACTATAATACAAATACTACTACAACACATCATTTCCAGTGCATTACTTACACCTTCAGTGACCAGCAGCACATTAAAATATCAGTCAGGAAAAGCCAAAGTGGTTCATGTTACATTCAGAATAATTTAGGAGCACTGTGGCCAGCGCTGAGCAGTACAACTCATCTTCTTGCTCAGAACTCATCTTCTTGCTCAGAACAAAAATTCTAACAAATTAAGATACATAAACATGTTTCCTAACAGAACTATATAAAATCAACAGCTACTGTAGATCACAGCTGTTAGCAACCCTAAACAATGTGTTGTCAATACTGTGAGGAAATAGGATTTAACTCTGTCCTGACACACTTGCTCTGCTTGGCTTCTTTCTTCCACACATTAACCACCGGAAACGTCATCCACAAGTCCTCAGCAGACAATCAACACAGACACCCTCAGACAGAAATGCTCTGCATAGCCTTGTGCAAGGTTCAGCTGTACAGCTTATCATCAATCACTGTTGCCAAGATCTACTGCCTTCCTGGTCCAGTTGGTGAATTCTTGCTACTCTCAAGGCTGGTGGGAGACTTCTGTTCTGTGACAATCGAAACTGCCCTGGGTTTGGTGGTCACATCAATGATGATCTGACCAATATCTTCTCTGCCTAATTGGCTTGCACCATTATGTCAATGTACCAACTTGAGGAGAAAATCTCCTTGGCTTCTGACGATTGGACTGCTGTCTACAATATCCAGGTGAGTGACGGTGGTTGTGAATCACATCACATGCTTATACTGTGCAAAGTAATGACTTCCTGCCACCACCAACATGTGAGGCATATATATCGTAACACATCAGGGCTGTAGACTTCAGTTCAGTCAGTTGATTGTTGATTCCAATCTGGTAAATGAATCTGCAATCGCTACTGACCATTTCGGTGAACAGCTCGAGAAATGCAACACTCACATTGGATAAAGTTGCCCCAATTCTCATTCCAGCATCAATCTTCTTAGCACTGCAGCTCTGCTATCAAAAACTGTCAAAACACATGGGGTAACTCTTTGACAGTAACCTCACATTTTGATCCCACAAATATAACCACTGCAAATCTTTTACTCACACCAGAGCAATACATCACATCAGGTCAGCCTTGACTAAAGATATGTCACAAACCATATCTTGCTTTCTTGTCTGCTCTAGCCTTGACTAAAGCCAACTCAGTTTTGTAGGTATCTCAGATCTTCAACTCAACAGGCTTCAGTGCACTCAAGATTCCCTGGTTTGTGTGGTGCTATGTGCATCTCCTCTAAAAAACCTTCAACCTATTCTGTCAGCTTCATTGACTTCCTGTAGAATTTAGGATAAGATTTAAACTGGCCTGTCTAACCTATAAAATCCTTAACACAAGCACTCCTACCTACCTTCAACAACTAGTCTCTTTGTGAACATAATAGCATGCTGATTAGCCAGCAAGCTTAAAGTGTGTGGTTGTATTGAAAATTTCCACAATGTAACATTGATGAATCACTGTGTTGTTGACTTGTTTGTGATTGACTGTTGTGTTTCTCACACTAAAGTGGAATTTTTCCATGACATCACTGGGTGATTGACTTGTGTGTGCACATGCTGATCACGTGCATGCAGTTATTGGATGCATCTAGCCCAAACGCAATGAGCAGTCCCCAAGAGGTGGCTTTTGTTGGGCGCTGTAGAAATCTCAGGATTACGATCAGGTGCCTCGGACTGCTGGATGCATCCAGCTGCCATGCACTGAGGGCACACTGGGGCATTGATGTGATGCCAGCTGGTGTGTATTTTATCAAGTCGGCACTTGTGCAGGAATTATGCGCTTACATTGCGATGAGTCATGGGCTGGTCTAGACCTGTTTGAACTGGTCTGCTGTCATGGCAGGAAAAAGATTACCAGCTAAGAAGCTAACTCTGGAACCCACATCCACCTCAACCACATCATATCAGAATCTAAATTTTGCAATATTCAGTGATCAATATCTCCAAATGTACCAGGCACAATGCATTCAATATTTATATGTAAGTACTTTTAAAACAGAAACTGCTTAATTATAAAATTCAAACAAACAAATTAGAACTGACTTGAATCAATATACCACATCCAGCACAACGTGACATCAATAAACCCTGAAATCAGGTGATTTCACGTTACAGTACAAAGCAATCCATTTTTGCCAGACAGCTTCAATGTCTATCAGTTTAACAATAATAATAATCCAAGAACTTCTATAGTGCCACTCTAATAATGCTCAAGGCATTAGTTGATGGTCACTGCTATGCAAAGTCAGTGTGCATACCAATTTCCATGGGTGAGTCCAGTCAAAAGCCACAAGGGAAATCCAAGCCGACACAGAACAGCTTAAAAGCTGTAAATCCGATTGTGATACGAAATTTTGGCATTACAAATTAGGTTTTAAGCAACGAATAGAGTCAAAAAAAAATAGGAAAGACAATACTGGATAGCCAGTTTATTTTTAAAATGGATGAAACAGTTGTTTTTAAGTATTGCAAGAGAGTTTAAGTAAGTAAGTAAGTAAGTAATGCATTTGTTAACACGCCATATGTCCATCGACTGAGCGAGGAATTGTAGGCGTATGACTGTAGCAACTCGTCGCTGAACTACCACCTGTGTACCAAGCATGTGTTTACCGCTACTGCACATGATAAGATATCAACATTATCTTCGGCAGATGATAAGACGAAACCTGCGCTACGCCAGGCAACCCTAGTTCAGCTGCAGGAGATGGCTAAGCCAATGGATCGGAGCAAATGTGAAGGCACAACCAATGCCATCGCAAAATGGATTGCAATGAATGGCTGTTCTGTCAACATCCACCATGGCAAGTATTTGTTATCCTCAGCAACAACTGTCCCATGCGAAATACTATTTTCTTTGTCAGGACACATTGTTAACATCGGGCATAGATCGACCCAAGTAATACAGATAATTTCGTTTGCTTGAAAAACTGGTTGCATTTAAAAGAATAAATAATTTAAAGCTACTTTCTTCACTTTGGATGTTGCATATAAATTAGAAAAATTAAATACTGCAAAACTGCAATCCAAATGAGATTGCTCATTTTTCTAACATGCGATTAAGAAGCAATAAACTGCAATTAAAAATTTTAATAGATCGATTAATCATGATTAAATGCAGCTCTAGTTTTTAGTCAAGATCTAAAGATCAACACATATTCTGCAGAATGAACGTTTGCCAGAAGAGAGTTCCAGATTCAGGGGCCAGCAATGGAAAAGGCAGGCTCAACAAGAGCAAAAGCAAACTTGTGCTCAGTATTGTAGAGTGAGGCAATAACGAGGCACAACAAAAGCTGCTCGAGTGCAATGTTTATTGGTATGAGATAGGATAGGAAAAAGGTTGACTGATTTAACCCATTACCCGTTTGCCCCGAGTACACTCGCCGGCGGTAATCGAGTCCACAGCGTTTACCCCGAGTTAACTCGCGGATCATGGTCCTAACCTTACTGCTACAGTTTACCCTGAAATATCTCGCTTTTATTATTACTATTGGATTGCTCTATTATTTAGATCGTCTATGGAAACAAATGGCGTCATTCTATTTTTAGTATTGGTATTTTCAGTTGCAAAATATAGTTTCGGTTCTCTGTAAACATATCCTAAAAACGTCAAATTCTTCTATGAAACACAACTTTCGCACGCATGATGTCAACCTCATTCCAGAGCAGGTTTTAGCTGAAGATTCATCTGATGAATCGAACTTATCGTAACTAGAGGATTTGTATATTTATCCAATAATTGTTTTTCGGAGGTAGAGGAAGACACTCAAGAGTCAGAACCTGACTGTGATGTTTCACTTTGCATAGTTCCATGGGTTGAGGTGTATTACACAAAGAAAAAATTCTTATACTTATTTTCAGGTACATTTCTTATGCATTGTGACCAGAGACAAATGTCACAAACAAATAATAACAATAAAACATTTTTGCATTTTATTTTTTTTCAGTTAAAACAGTCAGCAATGTTTACACCTGAAAACACCATGTTTATGCAAAATTAAATAAACGCTGTGGGCGGAACCTGAAAATTTTTAATAAGCGGGTAAAGGGTTAAACATAACACCTTGTAAATTGTAAGACAGATTTTAAACTGGATTCTTTGCTTGATGGGTCAGACATGAGGCCTGAGTGAGCGCCAGGTTGTGTTTTAATCCATCAAAGGTCACCCAGCCAAACACTATCTTGCCTCACCTTAACTTCACAAAGCTGGCCAGCATCCTATCAACAAAACCAAACAGCCACCTGCTTGATTTTGAATGGTGCCATGCTATAATACGATTACGTAATGTCGTGACATCATCAGCAATATGACTGACAGGCGGTTCTTACCTTCCGAGATGGGCAGATTGAATCAAGACAAGCTGAAAGGTTTGGAGACTGGACACAATTACACGTGTCGTTCAGCACAGCACAGCACTGGCAGCAAGGTTCGTTCTCTTTCCCACAACAGTTACAAGTCTGGCTACAGATGCCACGCGACTGAAACCATTAAAGCAACTGAATGATACAAAACCATAACTAGAAGCAAAATATGTCTTCATGGGATGTTTGTATGTCAACTTCACATATCAGCTTTAAAATGGCAAACCAACAGTGTCTGATGTACATGATAAGTAGCACTTGTCATAAACACCACTGCCCAGCATCAACCATAAGTAATGTTCATCATATCCTGTCTCTCCCATAAAGCCAAACATTGTGCTTCAAATATGATTATTCACTGCTTCATTATTATTCATGATGTAGTGATAAGTTCAATCTAGGTGTACTTCTAATGAGTTTTATATACAGTCAAATGATAATTTCCTGACCTGCAGATAGAAGCAGTATACACAGTATGTGTCACATAAATATTGTCTTTGTACGCTTAGGAGGAAAGTTGAGTTCAGTGGAGCTTGTATGCTCCAGTAGAGTTCAGTAGGTCTACATGTTTGGAAAAGTGATGTGAAATGATTTTTTTATTAGTAAAAATCTGCTATACATTTTACCATGGTAAAAGTGTGTAGAGGCTTCAAGTTGTCTTTCTTTACACTTTTTATTTATCAGACTGATTACTGTTACTGTCAACAGCCTACTCCACTTGTCTTCGGCTTCTTCAAATTAGCAACTTGGACTGAAATTAACAATCTTAATGGGTACTCCGATTGGTGTCAAATGCATCTCTGCCTTGGGATCTCTGATGGTCAAGGCTTGGGATGCCATCAACAAATCTATTTGTCATCACAGGGCAATGGATGTCCAACTGAACTCGACTGATCTGATACAAGAGAGCATCTCTGAGCAACATCATAAGCTCATGATTTCAAAATCTACTTCCTGAGGCTATTTTTCCTGGTGCACAACTGATGGCTGAGTATCACATCTGCACATAAATAGGGGGCCAGCAACCTAACATCATCATTCAGATCTCATCTCATCCAACCTGATCAGATGGAAATGTTCAGACTACGGGAATTCTCACCAATCTACTGCCAAATTGACCTGACTGACAAAAAATTGTAATTGTAATTGTAACCAGAAACTTATAAAGTGCCACTTCAAGATAAAACTCATCAGCAGCGCTCCCGGCCCGATGTCCCAAAACTAATGGGGAATAATATGGTCTTCAAACACTTGAGGAAAAGAAAGGGAGAGAGAGAGAGAGAGAGAAATTCCCACTTAAGATAGGTCATTCCATTAAGCAGGGCCAACAACGGCGAAGCTGCGGCACTGTGCAGTGGTAGTGTGAACCATAGGAACCACCAGGTCTCCCTGGACGGCCAACCACAGCAACCAGTGACCAGGGACAGTAGAAACAGGTACACAAAGTTCCCTTAAATGTAAATCGGAGCACAAGGACCAGAATTTTAAACAGAATGCACTCTTGAACTGGAAGCCAGTGAAGTTTTTCCAGCATGAATGAGGAGATATGGCCAATCTTAGGAATGCCGCCAATCAAACGAGCTGAAGCATTTAGGACAGACTGAAGTTGGGAAAGGGAGGAGGATCAAAAACCATGTTTCCAAAGTCAATTCTGGAGCAGACAGGTGCATGGACTAGAGTGATGGAGGCCTGGGTTGAAAGGGAGCGTCAGATACAGCGTATTTGGCACAGGTGGTAAAAGCAGGTACGGCAGACGTAGGCAAATATGGCAACTCACACCAAACCAATCGGATCCATTTGGCTGGTCTGATCAGATCTATCAGTTCAGTGTGCAGCTGCCTTCAGATTTCACAGCTCTGTCTCACTTCAAGTCACTTGTAGAGGAAACAAATGGGATTCAGCTGTTCAGTGTGACATGTTTTAAAGCAAGCTCAAGGCCTATTGCCTATATATATATTTATATATATATATATTATGTATATTGTATACATACATAAACTTTATTGGTGTTCCTGTCTTTACATCATATCAGATAACAATGGCCACAAAAGCAGAACCAGTAGGAAAGCTTAACTCTTCATCTAAATTAGACTTTTCCCACTTAACTAAGCTCTGCACAGGGTCACTTTTGCAACTCTGGCCAGCCTCTCCCTGCCTTTTCAGACCAGCAGGTCTGCCAGTGGGTAGGACTGGAAAATAGTTTTGATGACCATTTTTAGTTTTTATGGCCATTTTTAGTTTTCCAATTTTAAGGACACTTCAAAATATAACATTGGTGCAGTTCTTCAAATTCTTTGAAGCTACATCAGCCATGCCTAGTAGTGCGATGAGAAATTACTACCTTAAATCTCTGTAGGAACAGGATCAGTCTAGCAATGAATAACTGAGTTTCCTTTCCATCTTGCACACTGCATCAAGCTGCCGCTATCTGACAACCTAGCAGACTATGACTGTGATCATCAAAGTCTTGATATCTTTGTGTCAGCACCTAAGACTAAATTGGGTGATCGGGTCACTGGCCTGCAAGCATGGAACAGCCTTCAGGAGGCCAGAACTGCTCACACTTTTAACACACAATTGAAATTCTATTTACTATGAAACTCTTAGTACTTAAACTGGCAACTGACACCGTAAAGCACCCTGGACGTAGCTTGCTACTGAAGATGTATATAAACTGTCATCATAACAGTTACAATCTGCCTATATCTATATTGCTGTTATGTAGAAACTAAGTTAAAGGTGTCGGACTGACCTACCTGTAGAATGGATCGGATGACAAGAATCAGTATAATCAGTAATACATAAGCACCAACAGCAATGCAGACTATGGCGGCAACAGGAAGCGCAAGCGAATCAGTGGCAGGTGGTGCTTGACTAGAGGCCTAAAAAACATAAATTTCAACATATTATTACAGGTAGCTTCCACTCCCCTTCTGCTCCTAATTCCTTCTCCCTCTCCCCATCCCACCTTCCTCTCTGCTCCATCTCTCCCTCTCCTAAGCTGATTAGACAGTGATGCCTATCTGTTTCTATACCTGAAAAAACTTTGATGGGTCTGAGAACTAAGCATTTTGCAAGTACTTCAGTTAAGCAGAATGTAGTGCTCTATAAAAATGATGTGATCTGATCTGATCTACCACAATTACTTTAATCACACCATCATCATAATGCACACAAATCAATCAATTTCAAGTGAAAATGCTGTCAAGAATTGGAATCTGCTGGCCAAGTCCAGTAAAACATGTAATCGTAATTCCGAGATTTCTACAGCGCCCAACGAAAGCCGCGCCGTGGGACCAGCTTATTCACAGGCGCTCAGTCAAAACAAAATCGATAGGCAACAAGGTTTGGTTCCAGGTCAAGATCCAAAAGTCAGACGGAGAGACAGCATGGCAGCTATAGCGCGTGGTGTTTGGGGTTGGAGAGGAAAGAGAGATAAGAGGAAGAAGGGGTGTAATGCAACAGGTCATATAAACAGGAAATCAAGTTACAGTAGGCAAACCAGTTGAGTCTTGAGTTCAGGCAAAATACAATTAACCCATTAACAGTGACCAAAAAAATAAAGAATAAATCCCTAACACCAGCAGATCAATGATTCACAAGCCTCAAAAACTGCAAAATTTTGTGTAAAGAAGAGTAAAACAATAAGACATATACAAAAACTCACCATCAGAGTATATTGTCCCTCGTATGCAAGCTAACAAACTCCAGCTTAGTTCATTTAAGTGGTGAAGAACACCGGCTTTATAAAAACACTGTAGATGCAACAAAAAAAACAGTATTATTAAACAGGTACCTGAAATAATGTCAAAAAATAATAATGCTACTGATTAAGCATTGAAAGTTATTAATTTTATCTTCAGCATCACAACAGTACCTTTTGAACAACTGAATTCTCTAGTAAGATATGTTAGTAGCTCTTAAGATGCTACCTTTGACATCAGCCCAGCATGCTTTGTCCTGTGTTTGGCTGTCTTTCATTACGTTAACATTTGGACTATAAGTCGCAGTTTTTTAAAATAAACTTCAAGGAGTCTTTCTTATAGAAATGTGTGACTTGTGTATGAAATTTTAATAAAATTTAGACTATATAATCTCCTGAAAAGATGGATAAGAAAAGAAAGACACCAAAGTTATCATTAGCACAGTTCCACAATTTGAACATTTCCTGTGAAACATTATAAACTTTGAACATTTTTAAAAGTACAGCCAACCAATGTTGGATATTACTTTTATGTAAGTAAGTAAATAAGTAATCTTTATTAGCACAAAATAAACACCCACACTTTACAAGAAAAATGCATATAAAACAAGTGAAAAAGTAGCACAATGTCACCAAGAAATGATGCAACATTATAAGCAGTTTAATAGTCTAACTACTTATACAGGTCAAGAAAAAAATTTTAAAATAAATCTAACTTATATTTGGCTCAAGAGAAATCTAACACCAACTACAATAGAGCAATTGGGAGAACTAGAGTATTCACAAATTTTATATTTAGGCAATGAGCGAATGATGATCAATTTCTTATGGAGAAAGGATATCTGTAAAATTACCTAATTTGGACCTCTTCCTCCCCCATGTCTGCATCTGTCTGCACCCTCCCCCGCCAAATTTGCAGACATCTGCACTCTGCATACTAAGGCTGCTGTCTGGCTTAAGTTTGTGTAATGAGTAAATACTAATTTTCCTGTCTTCAGACTGTTGAACAATAAAATATGGAAGCTTTGAAAAGAAGTCAAAGTCCGTTCAGAGTCCAGCTGACAGAGTTAAACCACAATACTGAGAAAGAATTAGTGAAAAATGTCCCTAACCAAACAACAATCCTTGTCTGAGTTGACCTTGTAATGGAACTGAGAAGACGATGATACGATATATGACCATAAATAGACGACATTAAAGAACTATATGAACAATTAATTATACGAACAACTAATTAACTGTAGTATTGTAGAAGTAATTTAGTTATAGATTTAAGGCAGAAACATTAAAGCATGACCGATACAAAGACGAAAGGACGCAGACAAAGGCACGAAGACCTGGCAAAGTACGGCTCCAAAGTGCAACGCATGCAAGCGAGGGGGAACTGCAAAAAGTGCGATCTGCAAAACAGACAGCAAAGCACTGGAATGCGAGCCATGATGATGTAGCTATGGTAGAGGGAAGATGGAAGGTGATTGAAGTCCGCCGCCAGCAGAACACAGGATGATGATGCTGCGAGGTATGGAGAGAATATGGAATGCGACTGAAGTCTGCTGCCAGGGCCAGGAGGAAAGGATAAAATGGAACGAACGAGCAAGTCGGGATTCACTCTCAATGAGGCGCTAAGAGGAATCCGCTCTCTGCTGAATGAACAGACTGCAAAAAAACAGACGACAAGATACTCCAAAAAATTAGGTCAATAGCGGTATAGAGTGAAACGAGAGTATGTATAAGAACATCATGACTCTGGTTGCTGTACACAGACTCATTGTAAAGAAATAAAAGCATCACTTGAACAATCTTCATGAACGAACCTAGATGCCGAAGAAACCCCAGAGACGCCAATATCACTGCTAGCCACCAACAAATGTTTTATACTAACCACAAACTAGTGTTTAGATTGACCACCAAATGTCTTTCTAAACATTACATCTCGTGGCAACAGTTCTAAAACATTACAGACCTGATGCAAAATAATTTTAGAAAACTTTTAGTCTAGATCAGGAAAATCTTATTGTTAATCACACAAGAGAATTGACTCTGAAGTAGATCAACCAAGCTAATTTTGAGGTGAAATGTAAACAGGCAAAGGTAGACACTGCTTGGAGGTTAGTCAAAATACTAAATTTTCTGGCCCGTTTACATTTCTATCAGCCGTGGTACTATGACAGGTCACAAGACCTACAAAGTCCCTAAGATTGAGACCAAGAAATTTAACAGTGATTTGAAAGAATAGCTAGGTTTTTGGTCGCAGTTTCAAAAATACATAAAGGTGAGAAACTGCATGCTATCAACCAATTCCAGTACCTTGTGCACTGTGCAGTCTGTGGTTCCTGGGACAAGGGCCTGTAAGCTGGTGACGAGCTATCTCTGCAGCCTTCAGGCATTATCCGAAGGTCATCGCAGCTGTGCAGGATCAGTTTGCCAACAAAGTTCTTTTGACAGAAATATATGTGAGGCAGTTTTTAATGAAATCATAATCGTAAGCTCAAGATTTCTTCAGTGTCCAACGAAAGCCAAGTTGCGGGAACAAGCTTGTTCACAGGTGCTCAATCAAAACAAAATCAATAGGCAGGAAGGGTTCAGTTTCAGGTCAAGATCAAAGAGTCAGGCAGATCTATGGGTATACCAGACGGTGTTTCAGTTTGGAGCAGGGAAAGAGATAAACGGAAGAGGAAGAATCAGGATAGGAATTGTGGAAGAGCACTGTTTTCAGTTTTGAGTGAAAGACTTGTGCAGAAATTGCAAGGGGTAAAGTTGTGATGAGTTCATATGATGGATCAGATAATTGTCATAATTCTGGCTGAAGCTTATTCCAAAAGAGTGGAGCACCTATGGCTATGGAGCGATTTCCAATTTTAAGGAAGAGAGAGGTGACGGGAGGGCAGAGAAGAGTTATCGTGGAAGAAAAACGGATTGAGCGGAATGGTTGAATTGTAAATAATTGATGAAGATGGGATGGCTGGGAGGATTGAAGTATGTTGTAGGTAAACGATAGGACTTCATACTCTGTTTGTTGGGGTATTCTAAGTCAGTGAAGTGATTTGAGAACAAGAGTAATGTGATGGTGTTTGGGGGTTTTGGTGACAGCATGAGCAAGGGCATTCTGGATAGCTTGAAGGCAGTTTATTTGGGTGGTCTCTATATTTAGGAAAAGTGAATTACAGTAATCAAGTTTTGCATGGACTATGGACTATGTAGATGCAGTTTTGAAGTCAAGCATAGGTCGGATTCTGTGAAGGTCACAGATATGCATGAAGCTAGAGCAGGAGAGATGAGTAATTTGATCAGAAAAGGTGAGGTTTTGGTCAAAGATCACACCTAAGTTGCGAACAGAAGAATTATTATTAAACGTGTGAATAGATGCAGTCCAGGCTGAAGGAAAGAGGGGTTGGAATTTTCTTTAGCTGGTTACACAGGCCTATGAGTATGAATTCAGTTTTAGATGGATTCAGGCATAGGAGATAAGACGTCATCCATGAAGAGATTTGTGAAATCACACAAAGGAGATGATCTGCAAAAACAACTCTACATGAAAGTCGACAGGCCTAAAGATACGAGGTTAGAAATTATGTATGATGACCTGAAATCATGTTTACCCTGTTTAAAACCAGGTAATGCATTTATCTGGAGCTAGTGGTAAAAATATGGATGTGGTAGAAAGTACAGCGACCTGTACTACTGAATGTGAACATGCACAGTGTTCATTTTCATTTAAATTCCACAAATGTACAATCTGTTGCATCATTAGATATGAAACAAGAAAGAAACGTGTAAGGGTACTGTTGCACCCAGGATCTCAAAGGTCTTAAGGTCCGCTTGAATGTGAATATGACTTCTAACTTGACAGACCTAACAGTGTCAATTGTGCTACCTCTGCCGTTAAATCTGTTTCGCAGACAAAATAAAATCTGTAAATTTAAAAATCATATACAAATATATCCAATTTCATGCCTTTCAAAAGTTTCCATAAATAAAAGAACAACATAATTACAACATGATCGCTATTACCTTCCGTAGCATCAGCCGCTGTCATAACAACACATAGACTACGTTTTTCAGCATCTTCCAGAAGTTGGCGTCTTCGTAAAACTTTAGTAAAAATTTAACACTATATACGACCTAGAGTTCTGCTATACAATACAATACAACTTATATTTATAACGCGCCTTAATAAAACAATGTCTTACTCAAAGAACGCGTTACAACATAATAATTAGTTATAGTACTTAGAGAATAAATGAGTCTTAAGTTTTAATTTAAAATTATCTATTGAAGAGCATCTTCGAATAGATTCTGGTAAAGAGTTCCACTCAGCTGGAACAGCTACTTCAAACATTCTTTTACCAACTGTAGGTTAACTCTTCTGACTTCAAAGTCCCCTTTTGAAGCCGAACGCAATCTTCTTCTGGATTCAGTGGAAGTACAAGGTTTAACTAGAGAGGACAGGTAGGACGGGGCATAGCCTGACATAATTTTGAACATTAAATAGACAGATTTTGAAAGATATGCGGGCCTGAATGGGTAACCAATGAAGTTGTTGTAAAGAATGAGTAATGTGATCTCGAGGGCCAAGGCTTTTAACTAGGCGAGCTGCAGCATGAATAACAGAGGTAAGCGGTGAGAAGGTAGATTTAGGTAAAGCATAAAGCACTGAATTGAAATAATCAATTCTGGATAGTATAAGTGAATGAACCAGGACATGAAGGCAATGCTCATTAAGACAGCGTTTAATCTGATGTATCCGTCGTAGGTGGAAGAAACAGGCTCTAGATATGGAGCTAACATGGTGAGACGGAAAGTTTGCTATCCAAAAAGACACCAAGGTCACGAACTACATTCGAGGGTTGTATGGAACAGGAATCATCTATTTTCAGAAAAAGAGTCTGCAAATCTAAATGTGATCGGGACCGACGATCGAACCAAATCAATTCCGTCTTACTTGTGTTTAATTTCAGACGCATGGAAGCATACCAGGATTGTATCTCATGGAAACAGGCAATAAGTTTAATTTTTGAACTTTCAAGGTTAGAAGTGGAAAGTTTTATGTAAAGTTGGGTTTCATCAGCGTAAATATGGATATAAATACCAAACTTAAGCGCAATCTTGGAGATATTGGAAGTGTATAGAATGAAAAGCAGTGGACCAAGAATGGAGCCTTGGGGGACACCAAAAATTAAATATTCAACTGCTGAGTTGGTTTAACCGGTAGTGAACCGATATTGCGATATTCGGAAAATCCGAAATAGGCATAAAAATCGGAGTATTCAGACAACCAAAATTACCGAAAATCGAAGAAAAATCCGACAGAAAGGAAACGTCGATATTAAGTTTCTCTCATGAATATTATTTCGTTCTCTGAACATTTTGTAACATTGCTGAAAGTTTTGGTGTTGATATTTACGGTGATATACTGTGTGCACCGTCACTGAAAATGTAGTAGTAACGTATGTCCATCTCTGAGCTAGACTAGAGTTGGGACGGTACACTATATAGAAGGCATTAGTCGGTATAAGTTTTTTAAGTCGGTATCCGTTTTCTCGTTTTTTCTCAAATTCTGTTTATTTTCGGTTTAGTCCATGCTAGATGAGACTACTGCAATTCACCTTAAACCACCTTCAAGTTATCCAGGATGCTTTCCCGCTCACTGTCACTGAAACCCCCAAATCTCATAGCGTCTCTCCTATTCTCAGATAACTTCACTGTAGTGCAGTTTCCTTTAACGATAACGTATCGTTAACGAAAACTTAATTGTAATCGTCATCTTTATCTCGGGAATTTCTAAAGCACAACTTCAATCCGCCGCCTTTCCATTTCTTTCAACCTAAATACAACCTATCGCAACAGCTGCTCTGTCTCCTCTCTGGTTTCTTTTGGCAACTTGGCTTTGTTCTTCCTACTGGTACCCTCCGTATCTCTCTCCCCCTCTCCCTCCCCCCCCCCCCCCTCTCTCTCTCTCTCTCTCTCTCTCTCTCTCTCTCTCTCTCTCTCTTCAATCTCTCCTTTCCAAAACCTCAAACTATCCAACTGTTGATGCGTCCTCTCCCACCTATGACCGCTCACCTTCCCCACCTCGATACTCACTATCTGCTTTTCAACCCACATCAGAGACCGAAATACTAAATCTGCTAAAATCTCTCCCAAACAAACTGTGAACTTGACCCTATACCTACTCCTTAATGACTGTGCATCTGTCCTTGTTCCAATCATTACCAAACTAGTTAACCTCTCCCTCTCTACTGGTAATTTTCCCCTTCTTTTCAAACACTTTTGTTACCCCTCTTCTCAAGAAATCATCACTCGACAAAGAAATCCTTTCAAACTACCGGCCTCTTTCGAACATGTCTCTCATCTCCAAATTAACTGAAAGGATTGTCCTTTCCAGGATCACTGACTATCTATGTGGCGTTCTCGGTCGGGCTAACTGTTCATGGGGGGGGGTAACTCTAGCCAAGTTCTTCGCTCAGAGCCATCCGCCTCACTGCCCCTTGTATCTTCACTGTAAAATGGCCTTCCCGTATCATCTATTCCAATAGTGTCTGTTCTCACCAAAGAAGTTCTAGGATGGGCCTCTTCCTTAAGGGAGTCAACACTGTAACTCTCGGTCTCAGAATCCGACTCTGCCTCTTTTGCGGTCGCCGGATGGGCAACGTCTTGAGGATGGCCTTGACTCAGAACAGGGTTAGTTCCTCTACCAGCAATAGTCGTTCCTTTTCTGCGTGAGGACTTTCTCGTAACTACCATTCTACATCTCGTAACTCTCCCGCTACCGCCAATATTTTGACCCAGTAGGAGAATATCTGGTCAGTGCTTATTCTCGGTTCCTGGAACAGGGAAACCTTACGACGAGCCTCTGCGTCTTTCCGCCCTAGTAACATGGATATCGGGCGACGCATCTCCCCACTGACCTGTTTCTCGCTCCATTTCCAGAGTAAGTTTCCGTACCATGTCTCTGTGTTGGGAATTATCGACCAACACTGCTTCGGGGATAGGATACCCCTATGGAACACCCAGGAGAAGGTCCCTCTCTAACCTTCTGTAAAAGAACACACGGACCTCAGTACCGACCTACGCACGAGGGGCCCTTCCCTGCACTTCAGTCAGTCCTCTGATCAGTGTGTGGCGACAAGCATATAGAGGAGTCGGTGTTTTTCCTTCTCGACTCCGGTATTATCGGGGAACCTACCCGGACTATGATGTACCGGGCATTTTCTTTGTCTGCGTTTGTGTCCGGTCTCTCACGTTCCGGGGCTTTGCTCTTACGGCAAATGCTACCCCTGGGGTTCACACAGACCTGTCTACTCGTCTTTCCCCGAGCTTAACCCAGTCTTTATCTTCCAACTATCGTGACTTACTCAGACCGCCTAGCGACTTCCTAACAGGGTGGGCCCGAGCCCTGCTGGACCAACGGAACCAGTCAGAAATCAGACAGATTGATTTGTAACGGCTGCGACGTTCTCAAGAGCGCACTGACCAGATTTTCTCCTACTGGGTCAATGGGGTAGATTCCGTAACCTTTGCACTTGTTTCACACAGACCAACATTTATCTGATGCTAGCGGACTACTGGGGTAGGCCCGATGCCACCCCTTTACTTGACGAAAGGGGTCCTTCCCCGATTTTGTTCAACCTCAACGTCCCAACCGTCGTGAATCAGACCGCCTCGCGATCTACGGCAGAGTGGGCCCTCGCCCTGCCGGATCGGCGCCGTCAGCCCGAAACCAGACAGTGATTGTCTCGGTTTCCCGCCGGGACCGCACAGATGAGTCTATTTTGGCCGACTCTCTTGTCCGTATATTTGTATCGTAACCGGGACCGTAACGAACATTGGCTTCTCCGGACGTCACCATCGTCCGTATTTATCTGCATACGCTATGAATTCGCTCACATAACGTTATCAAAAACACTGTAGCTCGTATATGTGAAGGCACGCAACCATCCTTCATTCGGTCTTCAGAAGACCCGCATCGTCATCGATCCTTCTTAACTGTCGTATATGTGAAGGCACGCTACCTTCCTTCACGACTATAGCAAAGCAGCACACGACACCTCTTATTCGACCCCTTTGCCCTGTTTTACTTATATAGTGGCCAGCTCAATAATACGTAAATCGTAATCGTAATCACGAGATGTCTACAGCGCCCACAGAAAGGTAAGTCGCGGGAACCAGCTTATTCACAGGCGCTCAGTCAAAACAAAATCGATAGGCAAAAGGGTTTGGTTCCAGGTCAAAATCCAGAATTCAGACAGTCGGACTTCTACGGTAAATAAATTTGTCTAACTGTTACTGATTACTTGGCATAAAACAAACTGTTTAGGACCTGTACATTTAAACAATTTTGTGCATTATTTCACTAAAAATAAACTAAGAACTTTGCTTGACCTGATTATTATTAGATTAAGCTTAAATTTAATAAAAATCAGTTATGAAAATCCTACGCAGCTAAAGCGGCCGAACCGTGCACACAATCGCAGCTCTCAGAGGATACCTAAAGCGCGTCATAGCTACTCCTGCCTCTTACCCAGCAGGCTTGCCTTTTGGCCGATACGCCACATCTAGCTTCAAATTCACTCCTTAATCCATGCCAGTCCGGTTTCACTAAACACCACTCAACTGAAACCCTACTCGCTTCCCTCTACAACAAACTTGTTTCTGTCATCTAACTTGTTTCTGTCATCTAACTTGTTTCTGTCATCTCTCAGCAACAAGTCTCTTGTCTCTGCCTCCTTGATATTTCAGCAGCCTTTGACACCATCGACCACAACACCTTACTCCAAATACTTTCAACCTGGTTCGGTTTTATTGACACTGCTCTAACCTGGATACAATCCTATCTCTCTTCCCGCTCTTCCTCCGTCAAAATATCGGAAACCTCATCCCAATCATACCCTCTCACTTATGGAGTCTCACAGGGCTCTGTTCTTGGACCTCTACTGTTTATCCTCTACACTAGTCCACTCAGTTCACTTATAAAAGCAAGCTAATTCGATCAGCACCTCTATGCTGATGACACTCAGCTTTTATCTCTGTTTATCCGAACTCTTTCAACGGCTCCATTGATCATCTACTTCGTACGGTTACCCAGATCTCCTCCTGGATGACATCTAATCTCCTGTGCTTGAACCCACCCAAAAACGAATTCATACTTATAAGCCTAAGCGACACGCTCAAGAAATCGTAATCGTAATCTCGAGATTTCTACAGCGCCCAACGAAAGCTAAGTCGCGGGAACCAGCTTATTCACAGGCGCTCAGTCAAAACAAAATCGATAGGCAAAAGGGTTCGGTTCAGGTCAAGATCCAGGAGTCAAGCAGTCAGACAGTCGTACGGCTACGGTGGATGGTGTTTGAAACTGAAGCGAGAAGAGAGATAAAGGGAAGAGGAAGAATCAGGATAAGATTTCTGGAAAAGAAGCGTTTTCAGTCTTGAGCGAAAGACCTGCGCAGAAACTGAAAGAGGTGAAGTGTTGGTGAGTTCGTATGATTGACCAGACAACTATCGCAATTCTGGCGGGAGATTATTCCAAAGCAACACTTCTTTTCCAGAAATCTTATCTTGATTCTTCCTTTCCCCTTATCTCTCTTCTCGCTTCAATTTCAAACAGCATCCACCGTAGCCGTCCGACTGTCTGAGTGCCTGACTCCTGGATCTTAACCCTTTTGCCTATCGATTTTGTTTTGACTGAGCGCCTGTGAATAAGCTGGTTCCCGCGACTTGGCTTTCGTTGAGCGCTGTAGAAATCTCGAGATTACGATTACGATTACGATCTAACCTCCGCGCTTGAACCCATCCAAAACCGAATTCAGAAAAATCATGAGCCCTCTCTCTCCCCAGACTGAACTCTGCCTCCACCCGCACCTTGAATTTGCATAGTCTTTGACTCGCGTGCTTCCGCTAAAACGGTATATAAGGATTTGCGTGGTTTCTTCATTAAACGTAATTATCTGTGCTTTTTAAATAAATTGTCTTTATGCAAAACGTTAGAGAATTGAACTGCTCTGAACTCGACAGCACCTAACTAAGGATTAGTGAAAACTTAATCGTAGTTTGGTGATCGCTGATGCATGTGCGTAAGCGCGTACTGTTGTTTTGATATGACGTTATAAACAAAACCTTACAAGTTGTACACTAGGCCTGCGTTCCGTTTATACAAATCGTGTTTGAGGATGGATTCGCGCGCTTGTCATTCAGATGGACTCCGTGTGAAGTTGGACAAAACCGATCTTAAGCTCAGGTAAGCGGCTTATTTTCGTCATTTGGTAATATTTTGCTTTCGGGGCCTTGCGGCCGCTAACCTAAGAATGTAGCTCCCCAGCTTGCGAGAGAAATACAGTAACAGGAACGTATGTTATGTACGATGGACGGAGAGCATATGCAAATCGGGAAAACTTAGTAAAGGGCTTATTCCTGTATTCTGCTTGTCGCAAAGATGTTCAGATGTGACCTTGTCTTAAGTAAAATTCCATTAATCAAGGGTTTTGTATGGTGTGAAGGGGTCTTGAACTAGTGTGTGGTTCATGAAAAAAATTGGAGAACAA
The DNA here is from genome assembly GCA_964023275.1 of Norana najaformis. NCBI lineage: Eukaryota > Metazoa > Annelida > Clitellata > Crassiclitellata > Hormogastridae > Norana > Norana najaformis. Next base: position 3,995,305 of record OZ029928.1, read on the forward strand.
CAAATATGTTTGTTTATTGATGGTACAATTTGGAAATCTGTAACTACAATTGAAATTGACATTCTGTATTTGAGGGGAGGATAAAAGCTATGGCATATCTCTAATAATCAAATCATAACGTGGATCACAACAAACAGGAGTTGTAGGAATAACTCCTGGCATGTTCTCAATAATCAAATCATAAGGAAACAAGGAAGAGATGCACTGAGATTAGAGAACTGGGGACAGATCAACTATGGCTGTTGTTACTAGAAGTCATGCAAGAAACAGGAAAGCAGACCACTTAAGGTGTTGCTGGCAGTCGACAGGAATGTTTCAAAGAACGAGGTAGTGAATGGCCAAAAAGATGACAACACATTAACAAAGGTATGGAAAGATGGACAGATGAAGAAACATCAGTGCCACATAAGATACAGAATGATCTGCTTTTCCACTTGTACAGTGATCAGAAAGGAAGGGTTGTGAAACACTTGGTTAATTGCTAAAACCGTTAAGACAAGGTAACAAAGTTAGTGCATGGAGCAGTAATGAGTGGACATCCAGGCTTATGTCACATGTGAACAAGCATCAGCCAGTTTCTAGGGGCCAGGAATGCAAGAAGATGTTGCCTGGTTTTGTAGATTGTTGTATTGTGATACAGTGCAGTCCCATGTATATGTGGTCATCAGGAGCCAAAGTCACAGCAACTGTATGTTAATAAACTTCGTGTTAATGAACATCGGATTAAGAGGGCCATGCTGAAATACTGTAGTTTATGATTTATGTAAGTCTTGGTGTGGCTAGAAGTTCAGAGACATAGGGTGTCTGATGTGAAGGCACTTGCACTGTAATCTGATACCAAACAATTTTAGAAAGGCCACATTGCTGTCTTGTTATGGGCAAAAGTGTTTGTGATTTAATATCAGACAGTTGATGCTTCTGGCTACATTAACATTGACTGTTTCCAGAAATTATTTTAAAGGTGAAGTACCACCAGTTGAACTGCCAAGCCTTTGGGTACACCGCTGCTGCTTGGCTGAGAGAACAGCTGAGCTCCTACCGGAGGCAGGCTAGGCTGCCTGTGGCTATTAAAAAGGCGCAAGTATCATAATTTATCTCAGCTACAGCTGCTCCTCAGTTTGGTAACTTTATCCAAAATGGGACATCAAGCGCCTCTTAAAGCCTCTGATGCCCAAATGTCCACCATGCCACCTACTCGTGGTCCTCCTGTTGAAGCAAAGTGTATGGTGGGCTACCGAGTCCTTGCCGGTATATGCAGGTGCCCAGTGGGGAAGAACCAGAAGGACGGACAATGGAGATCATTGACGCTTCTGAGATGGTGTCTCGTTAAAAACATCGGGAGGAAGGCAATGGGAAACCACCTCCCTACTTTTCCCAAGCACGATGAAAACGACAGCAATAAAGATTGGAGATAACAACGTTAACGGGACTCCTCAGACTAGCCTGAGGAGTGTCGTGTTCGGCAGAACAGGGAAAAGGGCCTCTTCGGTCGTCGACCAGAGAAACCTCTGCCCAAAGAACATAGCAAGGCCATCTTTGAGGATAGGAACTTGGAACATTCGAACAATGCAAAGAGTTGGAAAGCTGGCAAATGTAATCAGTGAAATGAGAAAGGCAAAAATTCAGATCATGGGGTTGGCAGAGGTAAGATGGAGAGATGATGGAGACTTCACTATTGATGGAGTAAGAGTTATCTACTCAGGAGGGAGAGAACATCAAAGAGGGGTTGCACTGCTGCTATGGAGGACAATTGCAGATTGTGTCGTCAGTATTGAAAAATGTGGAGACAGAATTATGGTTGTAACAGTACAAGCAGAACCGATGAACATTGTAATAATACAGGTGTATATGCCTACAACCTTACACGAAGAGGAGGAAATTGAGGAAATGTATGAGAAACTGGGAGAGATTGTCCAGAAGGTGAAAGGCACAGAATATCTGGTGTTGATGGGAGACTGGAATGCAGTAGTAGGCAAGGGAAGAGAAAAGAACTGTATTGGGAGCTACGGACTTGGCGAACGCAACAGCAGAGGTGAAAGACTGATAGAATTTTGTGAACAACACAAGTTGATAGTGACAAACACTTGATTGAAGGAAGAAATAAAGGAAAGAAGGTTCCAGGAAGACCAAGGAATATGCTGTTGGACTGGATGATGGATAAAGAAGGAAGACTGGGCTGCAGAGAAGTTAAAGAAAAGGCACAGAACAGAGAAGAGTGGCGTCGTTGGACTCTTGGACCTGCCTAACAACAGAACACTGAAGAAGAATTCATTTGGGGAAGGGATGCACATACAGATATATGAAGTTGTCCTAATTTGGAACTGTACTGGCTCTGCCCAGCTTAAAACCAGCTGTAGCCAGCAACTGTTGTCAACCATTGTATAACGATGAGATTGAATGTTAGCTGGTGCATATGTATTGATTGTACCATGTGCTAATGCATCTCACATGTTAAATAGGTGTTGCCAGAAGCCATGGCATGACCGCATGTTAAGCAGATTCACAGTATACAGGACTGCACTCTATTGCCAGTGAACTGTAGCAAAGGGTGAAATGCAGAAGGTTCCCTTAGAATCTCTGCCAATCATTGATGCGCTGTTTAACTGTTTAAAAGAGTAGAGTAGCAGTGGATGTCGTGGGTCTGTTGCACCCGCAACTGATAAGGGAAACAGATACATTGTGACACTTGTTGATTAGGTATCACTAGGTATCCCAAGGCCGTTGTACAAAACAAATACTGAGATGGAAACAGTAAGTTTATAACTGATTTATTCTCTGTCAGAATTTGTAGTAGTTCACAAGATGTGCTGAGATGACTGATGTGTGGGTTTTGTTTCAACTGTAGTTATCATGACTGGCGAAATCAATTGAAGAAGCTCAAGAGAAAAGCTCAAAGGAAGACGCTTGCACAACTCCGAGATGCATCACTTTTAGAAGGAACTGGTAGAAGATTATTTCAGTGATAGCTTTAGAAATTGTCTTTGTTCATTATTTAGATTATTTTTTTAACATCCGCTCTATCCTCAGTGAAAACCATTTCAGTGCATTACACGACCTGTTTTCCTCCTCTAAACACCTTCCCGATGCATCTGCCATCACTGAAACATGGATCATTCCCACTAGCAACTCTATCTCATCTTACAGGCTGCTGACTTGGTGGTTATTTGCTTATTAGCTGACCCTGATAGCCTAAATCTCCATCAAAAAGGTTTCTTCTCCAATCTCCAGGGTGGCATTGGCTTCCTCATCCTTGAACCAGCCTCTGTCCTCTTCTCACCCAGCCATGTCTACTGGTCATCAGAATCATTTGAATCTGTCACACTCAGACTACAAACTTCTAAATTAATTATCTTCAGCATCTGCTGACCTCCTGCTTTGTCATCTCACTTTCTGTAAAAAGTAATGCATTCCTTAAAGAACTTGACTGCTGTGTGTCTATTGCTGTCACCACAGCTGAGGAATTTGTCCTCACAGGCAATTCAACAGCATGTTGACAACCCTTACGACCCACTCACATCAGTTTCTTTCATCGCTCAGTGCATTCAATCTGTTTTTGAAATGTATCTTTCTCCACATACAAATTCAACCATGCCCTTGATTTAATCATCACTTCTACCTAATCTGGCTTGTCACCAATTCTTAACTGTGAACTAAATTCACCTTCTGAACTCAACTCACTATCCAAAATTCACCAAATTCAATATCCAGCACTCTTCTAACCCCCACCCAAATACATTCCATCACATCAGATCCATTCTCCTTGCCCCACCCAAACTACATTCCATCACATCAGATCCATTCTCCTTGCCCCACCCAAACTACATTCCATCACATCAGATCCATTCTCCTTGCCCCACCCAAATACATTCCATCGCATCAGATCCATTCTCCTTGCCCCACCCAAACTACATTCCATCACATCAGATCCATTCTCCTCCATTCTCCTTGCCCCACCCAAACTACATTCCATCACATCAGATCCATTCTCCTAGCCCCACCCAATTCTCCTTGCCCCCACAAATACATTCCATCGCATCAGATCCATTCTCCTTGACCCACCCAAACTACATTCCATCACATCAGATCCATTCTCCTAGCCCCACCCAATTCTCCTTGCCCCACAAAATACATTCCATCGCATCAGATCCATTCTCCTTGCCCCACCCAAACTACATTCCATCGCATCAGATCCATTCTCCTTGCCCCACCCAAACTACATTCCATCACATCAGATCCATTCTCCTTGCCCCACCCAAACTACATTCCATCACATCAGATCCATTCTTCTTGCCCCACCCAAATACATTCCATCGCATCAGATCCATTCTCCTTGCCCCACCCAAATACATTCCATCACATCAGATCCATTCTCCTTGCCCCACCCAAACTACATTCCATCACATCAGATCCATTCTCCTTGCCCCACCCAAACTACATTCCATCACATCAGATCCATTCTCCTTGCCCCACCCAAATACATTCCATCACATCAGATCCATTCTCCTTGCCCCACCCAAACTACATTCCATCACATCAGATCCATTCTCCTAGCCTCACCCAAACTAAATTCCATCACATCAAATCCATTCTCCTTGCCCCCACCCAAATACATTCCATCACATCAGATCCATTCTCCTTGCCCCACCCAAACTACATTCCATCACATCAGATCCATTCTCCTTGCCCCACCAAAATACATTCCATCGCATCAGATCCATTCTCCTTGCCCCACCCAAACTACATTCCATCACATCAGATCCATTCTCCTTGCCCCACCCAAATACATTCCATCGCATCAGATCCATTCTCCTTGCCCCACCCAAACTACATTCCATCACATCAGATCCATTCTCCTTGCCTCCACCCAAATACATTCCATCGCATCAGATCCATTCTCCTTGCCCCACCCAAACTACATTCCATCACATCAGATCCACTGACCTAGATGCATTCAAATACGACACTGAATCCTCTTCTTCTAAATTTTCCAACTGATCAATATGACCCCTTGTCTGCATACGATTCAATTATGTCAGATCTGCTTAACCCTTTGCCCGCCAGATATTTTTAGGCCTTATTCTGGCCTCCGCCAGATATTTTTGGGTAAAACGCCCTATAATTAAAATAGTTTTCAACTTGTGATATCTCAGCCAGTTCTTGACCTACAGACATGAGGTTAACATCATTCTTTAGCATTTTATCTCCTCTTTCTATCCATCCGTCTAGTTTTCGATACAAAAATTTTGGGGGTACTCATAGTTGCCCCAAACTCTACCCCACCCCAAATTTTTTACTTTTTTTATGTTCAGGCCCCTATAGAAAAATATTTTCAGTGACAACATATCAAATGTCAGCACAAAAACTGTGCAGAAATTAATACCAGGCAAAAGCCGAAAGAAATTTTGAAAATATTTTCATAAATGAAAAAGATACAATATTTTTAGCATGTAGACCGTAGTTGTAAAAATCGAGGAAAATATAAGAAAACGTCTGAAAAGTAATAAATTTGTAGCTTGTCAGATCTTGATCATTTTTTGACATACAGACTTTAGGTTTATATCATTCTTTAGCATTTTATCTCCCCTTTCTATCCATCTGTCTAGTTTTTGATACACAAATTTTGGGGGTACTCATAGTTGCCCCAAACTCTACCCCACCCCATTTTTTTACTTTTTTTCATGTCCAAGCCCCCACTGAAAAATATTTTCAGTGACAACATATCAAATGTCACCACATAAACTGCGCAGAAATTAATACCAGGTAAAAACCAAAAGAAATTTTGAAAATATTTTCATAAATGAAAAAGATGCAGCATTTTTAGCATGTAGACCGTAGTCGTAAAAATCTAAGGAAATATAAGAATCCGTCTGCACCGTAAGAATTTTGTAACTTATCAGATCTTGATCATTTTTTACATCATTCTTTAGCATTTTATTTTCTATCCATCCATCTAGTTTTTGATATGAAAATTTTGTGGGAACTCATAGTTGCCTATCCACCCCACCACCTCCCAAACACATGCACAGCAGTACAACCACAACATAATAAATATTGCAACATGCTTGGCAACAACAAGATTACAACAAGCCAGGCACACACAGAGGCAAACAGGCCGACGTTTCCTTTTCAGATATTTGGTGGCTCTGAAAAGAACCGTTTTTATGAATGTTTGAGTGTGCTGGGTCGACAGTGGATGATGGTCACCTTGAAGACAGCCGAAGCTTCCTAGATCGAATCCTCTTTCTCAACAGACTAGACTGAACAGTGCTGGGAGGACAGTTTGTGAAAATCTAGAGTACTTATTGTGTGTGGTACTGCAGTACACTTTGCCTTGTAGTCCGACAGTGTGTGGTATCGTTCAAAGCAAGGCACTGCACACATTGGTAATGCACATTGTTTGCAACTAGTCTGAGTCTGGTGTCGCTTTACACTCCGATCTGAACAGACCACACAATCCGGACGTGAGGATTTTCCACGAAGAGGTAGTGCTGGTGATGTTTGCCCAAAAAATGTCTTTCGATCAGTCGACTTGGTGGTGGCTGGGATGACCTGCGACCAACTCGGGCAACTGGTCGCACGTAGGTAGCGAGAAGCCCTCGTACAATATTCATACGAAATTTTGTTGGATCAAACTTTTGACCTGGGTCTAATTGACGATGTATGATGCTGGCGTTAACCACAGACACCTCCAGAAGGTACACAAAGAGCTTCTTCCACCACTTCTGCTGTCAATGCCTGCTCAAATTGTACCAAAGGAGGTGATCTGAGCGGTCAACACCTTGCATGTAACGATTGTACAATTCTGTTGCAGCCGGCTTGTCAACTTCACGCTTGTGATCAGTTGTGGATTTCGTGCGGGCAGTTTTTCGAAACATTAGAGTATTGTGAATAGATGAAATTAGGTTCACTTGCTTCCTGTCAAACCAAGAGATGTAAAGAAGACCATCGCCATCTCTCTCTACCACAGCAGGACCTTCTTTCTTCAACTTGGTTTTCTTGATCTTTTCTGGCACTCCCATTCGATTTGTCCGCAGTGTTCCACAAGCACCCAGTTGGTTAGTTTTCAGCTCAAGAAACAGAGATGGTGAGCTGAAGTAGTTGTCCATGTACACGTGGTGTCCTGTGTTATACAAGGGCTGGCACAAGCTAAGAACGACCTTCTTTGTCATGCCAACTTCCACCTCCGGCTTCCGACCAGTGTACATTTCTAAGTTCCACATATAACTGGTACTTGCATCTGACAGAGCCCATGCGTTTAGGCCCCATTTATGTGGCTTGTTTGGTTTATATATGCTCAGATTGGTGCGACCTTTGAAAGCAACCACACTTTCATCCACATTTACTTCACAATTTGGATGGTGTGCAGATTTCCAGGTGGTATTGAGGTGAGTGAGCACAGGTCTGACTTTGTACAGACGGTCATAGGCCGGGTTGTCAGAAGGCAAGCAGTTGGCATTGTTGTTGAGGTGAAAATATGTCAGAATCAACTCAAACCTGTTACTTGTCATGATGGATCGAAGGCCAGGCATCTCCAAGATGTTGTCGGTCGTCCAGTAGTCTTCATAACTGGGCAGTTTGACTAATCCCATGCTGAGAATAAGCGCCAAAAACGCCCGCATGTCACCCTCGCTTACATCAATCCATTTGTGGGCGCGCGCATGTGGTCGGAGATCTTTGCTTGCAATGCACTCGTTAAAAATCGAGGAAAATATAAGAAAACGTCTGAAAAGTAATAAATTTGTAACTTGTCAGAACGCTACTAATCGTACTACAAGTAGCCGTATCAAAGCCCTGAAAGTCTTCCGAGTCCGAATCTTCAAAAATTGCATGCAACACGTCGTCTTTGCTCGCCATTATGATCGATAATAAGTCGTAAATAATCGCGATAAAATGTCAAAATTTCGTCTCAAATATCTCCGCAACCGTCCCTCTTGTGTACAAACATCCAATGGGAAAATCGTAGCCAATTTATCGCCCTATCTAACGGTGCTTTTATTTACATAGGACGAGCGCTGGTTCCCTAACTTCCAGCCATATTAGTAAGCCCACCTACGATGTCGCAAATTTGCGCCTATGGCGCGAGCGGCTTGTTTTCCCATGTCGCAAAATTGCACCTCTGGCGGGCTAAGGGTTAACAATCGTGTGGCATTTTTCACCAAACCTGAAAGTCCTGCAAAAACCCATAGTTCAGTTTCTTCCTACAAGCACTCAGATCCTCTCGGCATCACCTTACTGACTTTAGTAAACCTAAAACTGTTACCAGTAGATGCTACAGCCGTCTTCTGTCTGCCAAGAAACGATAATTTTCCTCTTGTGTTCACTCCAATTCATTAAATCCTCAATATCTGGGAAACTGTAAGCAACCTTCTCCACTGAGCTTCCTTAAATCCTCTCTGAAACCTATGATATGATCCAGCGCTGACTCCCTTGCATCCATTTTCACTGGTGGAACTTTTTCCCCTGCGTTTCTCACTACGAACACTCGTATCAAACTCGGCTTCCATTCAAACAGACTATTTTCTGATGATTATGCAGACACGATTTTGTCCTTTATCTATGTATGTATGTATCCAGGCACTTGTATAGCGCATTTTAAGAAACTCACAAGGCGCTGCAGGGTGGCTATCGAAGATTACCGAAAAGGTGCGTCTTAAGACGAGCCGAGAATGTTTCTTGAGATGCTGAGGCGGCGAGAGATCGAATTTCTGGGGGCAGACTGTTCCAAAGAAGCTGTCCCACACAGAAAAAAGCACGATTTGCCCGCGCTGTCATGCAGGAGCGCGGAACTGTGAGCTGGCCACGAGCAGCAGAGCGCAGCCTTTGACGACCCGGTTGGCTTGCAACATGTATGAGAAGCTCTCTGATGTATTCTGGAGCCGAACCAGTAATCGACATCCTGTCTATTAGAAGTATTTTGAACTGGATTCTCTTCTCGATCGGAAGCCAGTGCAGAGTATCACGCATGTAGGTTGAGATGTGCAAGAATTTAGGCAGGTTGGCCAAGATCCTGGCCGCGCGGTTGAGGACCGACTGCAGATGGCGAATTCGGAACTTTGGCAGACCTGCTAGGACTGAGTTGCAATAGTCCAAGCACGTCACGATGAAAGATTGAACCAGGGTGGCCGCAGCACCGTGAGATAAACTGTGCCGTATGACCCTGATCTGACGCAGCTCGTAGAAACAGGTCCTGCAAAGTAAGTTGACATGAGCGGCCGTCGAGAGTTCTTCATCCAAGATGACACCGAGATCCCGGACAGCATGTAGCGATGCCCAACCTGGAAATGTCGCCGAAAATGAAGCTTTGTCGATCCTTGGCAGCTTGTGCCGAGATCCAAGCCAAATAAACTGTGTTTTAGCAGGATTCAGTCGTAGGCGATTTGACGACATCCAGTTCCATACACTGTCAACTTTGGCCCTTACCCTTGAGACGCAAGATGGAGCATCGAGTGGATGGCAGGACTGGTAGACTTGAACGTCGTCTGCAAATTTATGGACCATTGTCCCTTTACACCATCTTTCCACTTTTAAGCCTGCGTCTGAAGCTGAAATTGCATCTCTCTCATTTCTCTCAAAACAAACAATGTGAACTTGACCCAACCTCCTTACTAAAGGCTGCTGAGCTCGACTTGTGCCTACTGTAACCAAGATCATCAACCTCTCTATGTCAACTGATGTGTTTCCTATACTCTTCAGAAACTCAGTTGTCAAACCCATTCTTAAAAGGCTGTCCCATGACAAGGAAATCCTTTAAAACAACTGTCCTGTTTCAAATCTTTCATTCCTGTCTAATCTCTCAGAATGGATTGTTCTGTTTTGCGTCTTTCACTGGACTTTGTACATACAAGTATCATCCAACCTTCCTCTCCTTATTGTACAGCAAATGACTTGGCAATAGGTTGGCTTTAAGTCTCTTGCCTCTGCTTTTTAGACATCTCTGCTGCCTTTGACACTGTTGATCATGAAATCCCTCGACGGCAGTGTTCCTCAGGGTTTTTATTGTAGAGTGAAATTGAGACATCCTGCCTTGTTTACTGTATTTTAGTTTATTGAGTTGTGTACATAGTATATGCCAACTTAATCAGAGGTGTGTATTATGCATACTGAGAACATTTGAATTAATGTAATCCAGTAGTATAGCAGTATGACAATCGAATGGTTAACTACTTCAGTACGATCTATTCAGTTCCATTCGGCTGTATAGGTGCTGATGTGTAACCTAACACTGTAAAGCCTTAGTAAGCCAGGGGTGAGAATTTGCAACATGGGAAAACTTTCCATGTAGGTAGGCTTACTAATGCAGCTGGAAGTTAGGGAACCAGCGCTCTTCCTATTTAAATAATTGCACCATTAATTAGGGCAATAAATTGGCTACGATTTTACCATTGGCTGTATGTATACTCATGGGATGGTTGTGGAGATAATTAATAGATCCAAAAGTTGGACGTTTACCCATAGTTATTCGCCAATTAATTATCAATCATTATGGTGAGCATAGCTGAAGTTACGTGTGCAATTTTATGAGATTCGCACACGGAGGAAGACTGAGGACTTCTAAATGGCTGCTCGTAGTACAATTAGTAGCATTCATACTAGTGATCTGTCGGACTTTTCCAACAAATCAAAGGACAAAATTAGGATTAGAAGTGCTGCGTCATCTAGGCTGGGCTTTAACGTTGCGTCATTCTATGACAGAAGTTGGTTGAAAGATTTTACCGAATGCATGGCCTGCTTGTTCGCATCAATGAGTCAGCTGCGTCTTAGATTTTTCTGCACTTTTTCTCACTCAACTTTTTGGACCACATGGTTAGTGAAACAGATCGTTTTGCCAACGCATGCATTGCAAACAAAGATCTAGGACCACATGCACGAGCCGACAGATGGACTGATGTAAGCAAGGGCAACATGTGGGCATTTTTGGTGCTTATCCTCAGCATGGGATTAGTCAAACTGCCCAGTTATGAAGACTACTGGACGACCGACAACATCTTGGAGATGCCTGGCCTTCGATCCATCATGACAAGTAACAGGTTTGAGTTGATTCTGACATATTTTCACCTCAACAACAATGCCAACTGCTTGCCTTCTGACAACCCGGCCTATGACCGTCTGTACAAAGTCAGACCTCTGCTCACTCACCTCAGTGCCATCTGGAAATCTGCATACCTTCCAATTGTGAAGCGAGTGTGGATGAAAGTGTGGTTGCATTCAAAGGCCACAATAATTAGAGCGTGTACAAACTAAACAAGCCACATAAGTGGGACCTAAATGCAAGGACGGGTTATGTGTGGAATTTAGAGATGTATACTGGTCAGAAGGCAGAGGTGGAAGTTGGCTTGACAAAGAAGGTTGTTCATAGCTTGTGCCAGCCCTTGTATAGCACAGGACACCACATCTACATTGATAACTACTTCAGCTCACAATCACTGTTTGTTGAGCCAAAAACTAACCAACTGGGCTTGTAGAACCCTGTGGACAAATCGCATAGGAGTGCCAGAGAAGATCAGGAAAATTAAGCGAAGAAAGAAGGTCCTGCTGCAGTGGAGAGAGATGGCGATGGTCTTCTTGGTTTGACAGGAAACAAGTGAACCTAATTTCATCTATTCATAATACTGTAACATTTCGAAAAACTGTCCATTTGAAATCCACAACTGATCGCAAGCATGAAGTTGGCAAAAGCTGCTATAGAATTGTACAGTTGTTACATGCAAGGTGTTGACCGCTCAGATCACCTCCTTTGGTACAATTTGATCAGGCACCGACAGCAGAAGTGGTGGAAGAAGCTCTTTGTGTACCTTCTGGAGGTGTGCATGGTCATCTACACTCAAGTCAAAAGTTTGATCCCACAAAATTCCATATGAGTGTTGTACGAGGGCTTCTTGCTACCTGTGTGCGACGAGTCACCAGAGCTTGTCGCAGGTCATCCCAGCCACCACCAGGTTGACTGATCGAGAGACATTTTGTCGCAAACATCACCAGCACTGCCTCTTGTGGCAAACCCTCAGATTGGAGTGTAAAGCGGCACCAGACTCAGACTAGTTGCAAACAGTGTGCATTACCAATGTGTGCAGTGCCTTGCTTTGAACAGTACTGGATTACACACAATAAGTACACTAGGTTTTTGCAAACTCTCCTCCCAGCACTGTTCAGTCTAGTCTGTTGAGAAAGAAGATTCAATCCAGGAAGCTTTGGTTGTCTTCAAGGTGACCATCCACTGTTGATCCAGCACATTCAAACATTTGTCAAAACGGCTTTTTTCAGAGCCACCAAATACTGAAAAGAAAACGTCTGCCTGTTTGCCTCTCTGTTTGCCTCTGTGTGTGCCTCTCTGTTTGCTTAACTTGTTGTAATATTTCTGTTGTTGCTTTGTTGTTGTGTGTGTTGTAGTATTTTTTGTTATTGTTGTATTGCTGTGCATGTGCTTGGAGGGAGGGTGGGGAAGGTAGGCAACTGTGAGTACCCCAAAAATAGAAAGAAAAGATAAAATGCTAAAGAATGATTTAAACATAAAGTCTGTATGTCAAAAAATGACCAAGATCTGATAAGTTACAATTTTCGTACTTTTTAGACATGTCCTTATATTTGCTTTGATTTTTACGACTACGGTCTACAAACTTAAAATATTGTATCTCCTTCATTTATGAAAATATTTTCAAAATTTCTTTTGGGTTTTGTCTGGTATTAATTTCTGCAGTTTTTGTCCTTACACTTCACATATTGTCTCTGAAAATCTTTTTCTACAGGGGCCTGAACATGAAAATAGTAAAAAGAATGGGGTGGGGTACAATTTGAGGCAACTATGAGTACCCCAAAATTTTTGTATAAAACACTAGACAGATGGATAGAAAGAGGAGATAAAATGCTAAAGAATGATGTAAACCTTAATTATGTATGTCAGAAATTGACCAAGATCTGATAAGTTAAAAATGTTTACTTTGAGACATTTTCTTATATTTCCATAAATTGTTACGACTGTGGTCTACAAACTAAAAATATTGTATCTCCTTCATTTATGAAAATATTTTCAAAATATCTTTTGACTTTTATCTGGTATTAATTTCTGCACAGTTTTTGTGCTGACACTAAACAAAATTTTCTGTAGGGGTTTGAACATGAAAAAAGTTTAGAAAGAATGGAGTGGGGTACAATTTGGGGCGACTATGAGTACCCTCAAAATTTTTGTATCAAAAACTAGATAGATGGATGGTAAGAGGAAATAAACTGCGAAAGAACAGTGTTAACTTCGTGGCTGTAGGTCAAGAACTGATTGAGATATCAAAAGTTGGAAACTTATAATGATAGGATGTTTTACCCAAAACAACAACCCCTAAAAATATGTGGCAAACAAATGGTTTTAAGACACTGGACATCTGAATTGATGTATGGATGACACTGTAGTAGATTCATTCAGCCTGTGTGTATTTATTTGTATGTGTGCTAATGTACAGCAGGCTAGTTATAACGAGTGCTAATAAGTACATGCTTATTTTGAAAGCCTAAATCCTAAAGGACCGTGCAAACCTTCACCTTCTAGCCCATTGATGTGCACAGGCAGAGTGGTATCATCTTCCACACTGTAAAAAATCCATGGGAAAAGTTTCACCAGTTTTGGTGATCCCTGGGGGTCCAGCAATATTTTAGGGGAATTGCTACCATTTAATAGGGTCATGCCAAACCATCAGCTGCAGGTGGTAGAATGGTCCACAACTGAAAAGGTGGAATGCTGCACAAGTTATTTCTGGATTGGTCCACCATTGAAAATATGAAATGCTCCAGTAACACAGCAGCAGATGTGCAATAAACTCTTTTCCAGAGGTTCTGTTGCATCCAGCTACGCTGTATCCTCGTTTACTAAAACAGCTGAATTGCCAGATTATGTACTGTGAAATCTGAGAAAATTTCATATGCAAGTCACATCTTTCAATTAGATGCCTGCTTTGAAGTTCATTTAAACACTATGACTTATAGTTTGGGTGGCTCAATTATTAAACATTCTGAACGCACATGTAGTTTGGTGTCGTTTTCTAACCATGTTCAGGCCATTTGCTGATCAGCTCAGTTTCACTTATGGGATATTCATAAAATCAGATCTCTCTGGTATTTCATACTGTTTTAATCCAACTAGCTAATGCATTGGTTTCTATCAGACTTGACTGCTATAACTCACTTCTTATTGGTATCACTAATATTGATCTGCATAAACTATAAATGGTTTGAACTCCTAAATATCAGCATATTAATAATAATAATTAGCAACTTCTAATGCGCCAGGGTCTAATGTACAATGTGCCAGCTGATGGCGTACCAAAACCAAGCCACAAACAGGTCACTATCCAGGTCAGTCCACATGACGAAGAGGCAGACTAAGCCAATATTACATTCACTGCACTAGCTGCCCATCAAGCAAAGAATCCAGTTTGAAATCTGTCTTATAGTTCACAAAGTAAAAAATTTAAATCAGCCGACCTATCTACATTCCATGCTAACCCCCCACACTAATAGATATCGCACTTGATCGATGGATGGTGTAATTTTTTTGCCCCGTACCAGAACAGTGTTGGGTTCTCAGGCTTTTTCAGTAGCTGGTCCAAAGCTTTGGAATTCACTGCCTGTTTCAGTTCATTCTGTCAATTCTTTGATGTCATTCATTCAGGTCCAAACTAAAGATGCATCTCTTTCGACTTGCTTATCCACTGTAGCCTGGCTTCTGGTTTCTCTGACCTATCGGAATGCAGCTTGCTTCTCCAATGGATTATGATTGCGATTTCACTTGAAGCGACCATTGGCTGATGCCTTGGGCATTATGATAACAGCCCTATAGATTAAGTCAGTGCTTCCCAACCTGTGTGCCGCGGTACACAAGTGTGCCGCGTGCGCGGTAGAAGTGTGCCGTGGCCGATGTCAGAAATCAAAAGTTTTAAATGACAATAATATCACTCAGTCAGACTATAAGCGCTGTCCCAGAATGATAAATTAGTCCAGTACAATAACTTCTGTTGTTTACTCCTTGCCTGTAAACGATTTGCTCTCCCGAATCTACAGAAGTAAGCGGAAAATCTCAGGTAATGGCTTTCGTAAGGTTTTCAAACGGTACAGAAATGTTGGAGCAATTTTTGTTTTGCAAGGAACTGATTGAAACAAAAGGGGAAGACATCTTCAACTGTGTGTCAGTGTTTTTTCAGCCAGAACGGTTTGTTGTGGGAATGGTGTGTTGCTGTGTGCATGGATGGTGTTCCTTCTATGACCGGAAATGTGCGTGGTTTTGTAACTCTTGCAAAACGCGAAAATCCAAACATTATCACACAAACACACAAAACATTGTAGCTAAGTGGATAAATAAACGTTGCTTTATCTAAAATGAATAAGTGTGTATATATATGTATGTAAAGTGGAGTGTGCCGTCTGGTGAATGACTTTTAGGAAGGGTGCCGTGGTTGAAAAAAGGTTGGGAAGCACTGGATTAAATCTTTAGATTCAACTGGATCAGTCCGTAAAAAATTTGGACTAAGTATCTAAACATTTATGGAGCACCTTTTTACCAATTAACAGTTGTGTAAAAAAATTAAAGATGTTGCTGGCTGTAGGCAAATCCCAGCCTCTGACAATTGACAGTTTTGTATGCCTACCTGGTGAATACCTGCAGCTGGCTCCAGCACCAACTCTGTGAAATCCAGTAATGAACTTGACAGGTTTAAACAGTTGTTATTGCTGAAATAATGTACTGTGGACAGTGTAAAACATGTACTTGTTGGACATAGGCAGATTTAATTCCCTTTTTCTCCTGTTTGTTTGCTTGTTACTAATTTAAATATGCTTTAATTGTTTTTGTTTTGTTATTGTTGTTATTATTATTATTATCATCTTCGTTATTATTATATTCTTTAGAATAATACATATATGTATATTTAAATTACTGTTAGATGAGAAACTCCTGCTCCTAGGCCGGTCGACTCTTATCAGGTCTGCTTCGGCATATATGCAAAAACTGTTTGTCCCTTTTGGTGCCGGTCTGCTCACCAATCGCTTCGCTCTGCTGCTTCTCATCTTGATCTACAGATTCTTTGCTGCAACATAACTACACGACAACATCGCGAGCTGTCTTGCATAGGCCCTTCTCTCTGGAACACTCTTCCCATTAACATTCGTAATGTTCCTGTTAACGCTCAGCAGACAACATTCTCTTTGCTTGTTAAGACTCATTTATTTAAATCCTGTGGGCAGCCATGTGCCCAGCGCTTTTGAGGAGTTCCTAAAATGCACTCTGTAAAAAGTGCGGATACGTACATACATACATACAAACTGGGTCCAGGGCTGGTTGAAGCTTGCACATTGCCTAGTTCCCATTGCATTGTTCCTTTGAGTTTATAGCTTTTACTGTGCAATCATTTTGATGTGTATTTCTGTTTATTAGGATCGACTGAAAGTCAGACTGTTTCAGGAGAGGAAGAGAATGATGAAGAAGAAAGACAGAGGTATTTGAGCCTCTTTATAATCTGTGTAAAAGTTTATTGAACATATTCAGTGACATATTGAGCAACAGTGCTTCTCATGAACTGCTTAATTATTTATAAACTGGCCTATCCCACACAATACATCTGTGCTCTATTTCAGCAAATTTGTCCATAAATACGAAAACTGTAGAGTTCTATTCCTGGAGATGTTTTGATTTCGGCTTCTGGTGAAGCAACACCTAAAGCTGAACTGTATTTTCTGGTATGTTCTTGATAAGTTTTAGCCTCTAGTGAATTTTTTGTATATTCTTTCAGTAAATCAGGCAGCTGCAATGAATGTTCTAGTGAAACTTTTCCATTGCGACTGCATTTACCATATATTTTAGAAATGTTGCATTCATTTGGTCTATAAAGTGCACCACAGTAATTGGAAGTCTGAGTCATATTTACACAGTTATATTTTCAAGATTTTCAAGCTTAAAGTCATCAACAACTTGCAATATTATTTATGATGCACATTCATTTAATCTATTTTCTTTATATGGCCTTCTCTTGCTTAGATGATGATGAGGCCTAATCCTGCCTTAATATAGGGTCCTATACCCATTGCCTTCCTCAGGTTTTTACAGTCTAACAGCCCAAGCCAGGTGTCCCCATTAATGGTCCCATTCGATGGCTCAGTGTCCATTTAATCAGTGTAGCTAATGTCTTCTGGCCACTAAATGTCCGCATCGGGGATCGTTGATCACTTCTGTGGCGTTCCAGACGTCTCCCCACACCCCAGCATTTTCGTGGCTGGCTGATACAACTGTGACGAAATCCTTGAATGGCTGGCACAACCGTGATATTCCATCTGCTTGATTTTTTTCAGCTCTTCTGCTACGTATCTGGTTCCTTGGCTGGTTCCATTTGCTTGCTTTACTCTTCTTGCGTTCTTGTTGGTATTCATCGTAAAACAATAACAACAGCAATATTTGCAGCTACAACAATCAAACAGGAGTTCAACAACTAGTTGTAGATGTTACGTTTCCTTTTGAGTCTGTGCTTTGACATCATTTAAACATAAATTGGTTTGTGACTGCATGTCTTGCCAGTAATGCATCAGTAATTCCATCAGTCAGTTGATTGGTCAGGGAAGTAATTTAAGTAAATCAATAACTGTAATCACTATGAATGAACATTGCCTTACCCAGACTTGTGCGAAAACTTGTTTCATCTGCTAAATCTGAGTATTTAACTAATTTAATCACTGAAAGTTCGGCATCACCCAAAACCTTGTGGTTGGCCTTAAATAAGATATTGCATTGGGAGAAATTAAATTTGTTTCCTGATGTGTTCTCATCTAGTCAGGAGCTTGCCAGTAAATTTTTGACCTTTTTGCAGGTAAAATCTCTGGTATAAGGCTGAAATTTGTTGGTTCATCTGCATTAGATAAATTTCTTCATCCCAATCCCTCACCTCCCCTCTTAGATTCCTTTCAGCTTACAACTCTTGCAGATGTTTGCACACTTATCTTTTCTTCTCTGAACAAAAGTTGTCTCCTTGATTCCATTCCCACATCTCTGTTGAAGGGAATGCTTCATGTTCTGGGTCCATCCATTACCAATTTCTGTTTGCTTGATGACTCCTTCCCATCTGTTTTTGCACATGCCATGGTTCATCCTCTGCTAAAGAAACCCTCTCTTAGCCAATATTCCCTCTAATTCTTTAGATTCTGTGTGCGCATAAAATTTCTGGTGTGCAGAATTTTGGAAATAATATTTTGTGCAAAAAACATGTTTGAAGGAAGATTTTTCTTGTGCGTTCCATGTTTTCTTGTGTGCGCTCGTCTCACGACCTGTGCGCGCGCACATGCACACAGCTTAGCGGGAACAGTGCTTTTGACCAAAGTGAGATGTCTAATTACAGATCCATCTCAACTTTGAATTTTGTATTTAAGATTCTTGAACGAGTAGTTTTGAAGCATATGCAAACTCATATATCTACCAACTCACTATTATCCCCCTTTCAGTCTGCATACCGTAAGTTTCATTCAATAGAATCTGCACTTCTTGCTGTTCATGGTGACATCATGTGCTCTATGGATAAGGATAGGGTGACAGCACTTGTGAAATTGGAGCTTATAGTTTACAAAACATGGAACTCTGGACAACCACAATACATAAAATCAGTCCTTACTCCTCAAACTCATCATTATTCAACCATGTCATCTGAATGCCTTTTTCTTGTTGTTCCAGAAACTAGAACTGTTCTTGATAAGCGAGCTTTTTCAGTTGCTGGACTTAAATTTTGGAATTCTCTTCCTGCATCAGTGCGTTATGCCCAGTCTCATGTGTCCTTTCGTTCTCGACTTAATGCTTACCTGTTTCAGTTGGCTTATCCACCATAGGCTGCCTCTCTGTCTCAGTGGACTGATCTTTTGGATTTTGACCTGAATATGGGTTAAATTTGATGCATCATCGGTTGGTGCCTTATGCATTAGGCACAGGTTCTCTAGAAGTTTATAATTAATAATAATAATAATACCAAGTATCAAAGTTTCCGCTAATTGTGATGGATAGTTGCAAAAGTTTGTAGTCTGTCTTGTTATTTATATTGTGCATTTATCAAACCTCTCAACAATGCTAAATTTATCTCTGTCTTATTTTACACCTCATCAGAATATAATTAATATAATTGGGCATCGCCATTTGTTGTTTTCATATATGAACAACCTACAGAAATCTGGCACTACATCATTCGTATGACTGCAACAGCATTGCATCGGCTGTTAGCAATGATTCCTAACTGCTATGATTTATGCACGTAGCTTACCTTCAATCGTGGTTAAACTTGATGCAGACCAGGCACCCATCTGGAACCCGATTTGACGTATCAAACTCTCAGTCTATCAAACGCAACAGTAATACACAAAATGTTTGATTGAAATGCAACTGTACATCTAACATATTACACTGTTATGACAGTGTAATCTGTCTGATTAACATCATTGGCAGATGGCAGTGTAATCTCAATTGTGATTGGTTGAAACTGCTGCATTTGTTAGACGATATATATTAATGAACTTACAATACTTTAGATCTTAACAAATCATGAAATCATAGGCTTGGGTCATGTGGTTAATCAACAGAGGCTAGATGATACAAGTAGGTCTTCAGGCAATTGCCAAGTCATGGCTGAAAATGACCAGTGCTGATGGACTAACGCATGGATATCTTTGTACACTTTGCTAGCAGCGGTCATCAGACATCTCTGCTGCGTGTTATCAGAATGCATGTGCTCTTTACTCTAGGCAGTTGCAGAATGAGCTTTGGCTTGAACGAGAGAGAGCAGCACAAGCAATGTTCCTTGCAAAAAGAGATCGTGAAGAAAAAGAAAGGCAGCTAAAGGAAGAGGAACAGGTTTGGAATGATTTCACTTCCAACCACTTTAGTAACTGAACCTATAACGTTGCAGTTTTTGGGGCTGTGGAGCGCAAAGGGTTAAGACTTCTTTTTCAATTAGCTTATCCACCTGAGACTGCCTTTCTGTCTCCTCTACTGATTTTCTGGGTATTGATTTTGGTGTGCCATCGGTTGATGCCTTGTGTGTTAGACATGGGTGCCATGGAAGGTACTAATTGGCAATAATAATGCATAGACAATCACTTTCGATTAGCTACTGATTAATAAAGAATATGCTTGCTTACTTTACTTACTTACTTACATATGTCCTGCTTACCAAGCATCGTCCATCTCAAGATGCAGCCAGTCCAGTGTGTTATTGATGCCCAGCTGGCCTAACCCAGAGACAAAATATAGATGACATTTTGCATGCCATATATTCTTTCCTTGCTTGCACAGCAGGTGTGCCAGATGGAATCCACTCCATCATATATCTTGGACATTGTTACCTGTAAGGAGGTCAGCACTGATACTGTATACATGATCTTGCTTGGCTCTAATGTGAGCAGTTATTGTATGGGTGTCAATGTGGCCCTTGTCTGATTGCAGTTGAGATCAAGCCTCCCTTTCTTAGCTTATATGGGGGCCTGGGCATTTGTCATGCTTTCTCACTGAAATAATGCTTCCCTTACTCTTTGGCTTCTACCTTGTGTACTGCAAGGTTACAGGCCTCCATCATTTCCTCCTGTGATGTGGCCTGGGATAACCTTCTGAGAACTTTAACCTCATTCAGGTTGACAAGGAGTGCCTTTCAAAGATTTAAAAGATCCAGCTCCCCATCCAGCAGTGTGTTCTTTTTAAGATCCTCACTTATGCACAACTGTGTTGCTGGCTCTGCCCTCCTTTACCTCACTGACTTCTGCACTTTTGTCTCCTCGTTGCCGGGGCCGTAGCACCCTTTGCTCAGCCACTCAAGATCTCCTCTTCATCCCTCACATGCGATCTGTCTGTCTGTCTGACTGTCTGTCTGTCTCTCTCTCTCTCTGTCTCTCTTGAACTGTGCCTTGAGTTCCTGTCCCTCCCCCTCTCAGGATTCCACAGGCGCCTGAAGACTGTATTGTTTAACAGTGATTCTACTTGTTTGAGTGGGGAGGGCCTCTGTTGAGTTTATCCTCTAAGAGGCACTATATAAATTTTAAATTACAATTACAATTGCAAATTCTTAAATGGCCCTACCGAAATGTAGGTAAATACTTACATCCTAAGTGATTCCTGAGGATCAGAGATTAGTGCAAACTGTCCTAATGGAGGTTCAAAATTCTTGAAGCAGTTTTCGTTTGTTAAATTTTGATGCAACAGTAATTTTATCCTTATTCTAGAGAAAACTAAAAGAGGAGTGGGAACAGCGACAAAGAAAACAGAAGGAAGAGGAAGAAAAGCAAAAGGCTAATCAGGAAAGGAAAAAAGAAGAAATGAATCAACTGCAGAAGGTGAAAGGATTTACAAGATCTTGAAAATAATAATAATAATCTTCCATCAGGGTCAGTCCTGGTCAAACTGGATTTCACTGATGCTTTTAATAGCCTTTGCCATATGAGGATGCTGAGTGGTCTCTGAGCACAATCCTGCGCTCTCCCCATTCTGTCACCTAACATATAGCAAGCCATTAGTCCTTAAAATGGAGAATTTTCACTTCTTTCGCGATCTTTTCATCTGGGATATGGTCGGACAGTAAGACACGCCCTTATAAATGACATCATTTGGCATGGCCTCATCAAGGCTGGTTACCCCGCAGCAAAAGACCAGCAGGTCTTGTCAGGTCAGATGGGAAGTGTCCGGATAGTGCCACTCTAATCCCATGGGAAAGCAGAAAATGCCTGTCCTGGGACGCCACTGTCATTGATACCTTGGCAGAATCTTATCATCCCAGAGCTGCCTAGATTGCTGCTGCTGCTGAGATTGCAGCTGAAAGAAAAATAGCCAAATATTCTGCCATTTTACCTGCTTACTGCTTTGTCCTTTTGGTCTTGGAGACTCTCGGCCCAATAAATTTAGATGGCCTGGTTTTCCTTAAGAGCCTTGGTCATTGCCTTGCCCAGATTACAGAGGATAACAGGGAAACCACTTTTCTCTACCAACGTTTATCGATGGCCATCCAGCGTTTCAATGCAATCGCTTTTCACAGCACTTTTGACACTGAGCATGACATCACCAAAGACTAGCCATCCCAGAACAATGCAATCTGTAATTTTTGAAATCCTGAGGGATCATAAGTACCTCGGGTAAAAAATAATAATAATAATAATTCACAACTTCTATAATGCTGATGGCTGATGCACGAGGCACCAACTGATGGCACACCAAACCAAGCCATAGTCAGGTTAGTACCAGAAAGTCAGTCCAGTGAGACATTGGACTTACAGCTCTGTCAACTGGGTTCTAGACCACCTCCCTCTCTCAATTCCTCCCCTTCTTTGCCCTTGCATTCATTCTGTAAATTCATTCATTCAGTAAATTTTTAGATTTCTAAAATATTTCCATCCACTTCTAACAGATCATTATTAACCCTTTACCCGTTTATTAAAAATTTTCAGGTTCCGCCCACAGCGTTTATTTAATTTTGCATAAACATGGTGTTTTCAGGTGTAAACATTGCTGACTGTTTTAACTGGAAAAAAATAAAATGCAAAAATGTTTTATTGTTATTATTTGATTATGACATTTGTCTCTGGTCACAATGCATAAGAAATGTACCTGAAAATAAGTATAAGAATTTTTTCTTTGTGTGATACACCTCAACCCATGGAACTATGCAAAGTGAAACATCACAGTCAGGTTCTGACTCTTGAGTGTCTTCCTCTGCCTCCGAAAAACGATTATTGGATAAATCATACAAATCCTCTAGTTACGATAAGTTCGATTCATCAGATGAATCTTCAGCTAAAACCTGCTCTGGAATGAGGTTGACATCATGCGTGCGAAAGTTGTGTTTCATAGAAGAATTTGACGTTTTTAGGATATGTTTACAGAGAACCGAAACTATATTTTGCAACTGAAAATACCAATACTAAAAATAGAATGACGCCATTTGTTTCCATAGACGATCTAAATAATAGAGCAATCCAATAGTAATAATAAAAGCGAGATATTTCAGGGTAAACTGTAGCAGTAAGGTTAGGACCATGATCCGCGAGTTAACTCGGGGTAAACGCTGTGGACTCGATTACCGCCGGCGAGTATACTCGGGGCAAACGGGTAATGGGTTAAGATAGAATTCTGTGGTCATATGGTGGTTATGGAGTGGATAATAACCACAAACTCAGATCAAGTACATTGCAGTCTAATATCCATCAATGAATAAAATCAACTTTTATATTTCTATTTTGTGCACATTACACTTTTCAGTATGAGTTAATAGTACAGGTGTAGTAGCAAAAGGGTTAAGTGTCTTGATGTGTACATACACAGATGCATATAATGTGGTAGTCGTGGTTTTGCCTCAACTGAATGATCCTGACTTGTAAGATGTTTCAACAGATGCTTCTTAACCCTTAACTGACGAGAGAAATTTTTCCGCCTAGGCCCTGACGACGAGCGATTTTTACCGGAAAACGCCTATTAATTAAATAGTTTTCAACTTGTTGTATCTCAGTCAGTTCTTGACCTACAGACATGAGGTTACCATCAATCTTTAGCATTTTATCTCCTCTTCCCATCCATTCGTCTAGTTTTTGATACAAAAAATTTTGGGGTACCCAAAGTTGCCCCAAACCGTACCCCACCCCATGTTTAAAACTTTTTTCATGTTCAGGCTCCTATGGAAAATAAATTTCAGTGACAACATATGTAGTGTCAGCACAAAAATCGTGCAGAAATCAATACCAGACAAAACCTCACAAGAATTTTGAAAATATTTTCATAAATGAAGGAGATACAGTATTTTTAGTATGTAAGATGAAGTCGTACAATTTGAAGGAAATATAAGAAAACACCTGAAAAGTAAGAAATGTCTAACTTATCAGATCTTGGTCATTCTTTGACACACAGAGTTGAGGTTAATATCATTCTTTAGCATTTTATTTCCTCTTTCAAACCATGTTTCCAGTTTTTGAGAAAAATCTTTGGAGGTACTCATAGTTGCCCCAAACTGTACCCACCCCATTTGAAAACTTTTTTCATTTTCAAACCCCTATAGAAAACATTTTCAGCGACAACGCATGTAATGTCAGCACACGAACTGTGCAGCAATTAATATCAGACAAAACCTCCAAAAAGTTTGAAAATATTTTCATAAATGAAGGAGATATAATATTTTTAGTATGCAGACAGTAGTCGTACCAGAGGAGTAACAAGAAATGCCTAAAAAGTAAGAAATTTTTAACTTATCAGATCTTGGTAATTTTTGGCATACAGAGTTGAGGTTAACATCATTCTTTAGCTTTTTATCTACTCTTTCAATCCTTCAGTCCAGTTTTTGATAGAAAAATTTTGGGGCACTCATGTTGCCTACTCACCCTATCACCTCCCAAACACATACATAGTAATACAACCACGACATCAAAAACACTGCAGCATGCACACCAACAGGACAACAGTAACATTACAACAAGCCAGGCACACAGAGAGGCAAACACACTGAAGTTTGTTTCCTTTTCAAATATTTGGTAGCTCTCAAAAGGGCCATTTTTATGAATGCCTGAGTGCACTGGATGGTCACCTTGAAGATGGATGAAGCTCCTGAATCGACTCCTCTTTCTCAATAGACTGCACTGAACAGTTCTAAGAGGACAATTTAGAATGGAAATTTTAAAATTTGTATCGATGTGCTATATTGCTTACCTTCCTTACACTCCACAGAACCACTATCTGATTTTGCTCGTTGCAAATGTGGAAGCATAAAACTTTGCACAAAGCAACTTTACATGCTTCACATTCATATTGAGCCTTCTTGGGGCAGCCTTTGGGATTCTTGATCTTGTTCTCTAAAATAAGATGCTAGAGGAGAAGTAGGTTTCCATTTTATTCTGTGGGGTTTACCTGCCTTCTGTGCATTTGACCTACTCTACTCACCATGCAGGCCTGGTCTGTTCAACTAGCACATCAAAAAGCTTATCCAAAAGCAGTTAGAAAAATTTCAAAAATGGTGCATCAGGGGCTGGTCCGCCACAGACATTTGTAAATGGAACAGTTAGGGGTCAAATGGGAAAATCTGCTACTTGTTCAGTCCTGTCTATCTCGCCCAAGTCATCCGCCTGACCCAGTTTGACAGTCCGCTAGCGTGTATACGTAGCCGTCTAATTTGGTGTCGATGTCAGAATGTTCTTTAGCCAAAACCACTTTATCTTCTTCACTGGTAGCAAAAGACAGGCTTTTATTGTCAGATGAGTCAAAACTGTCATCATCTGATGCAAATTCATCAAGAATTTGCCGAATTTCGTCGTCAGTAAGGCCACAAAAACAACACGCCGCCATTTTGGGTTATTTAAATTCGTGATTTAAACTGAATGATCCTGACTTGTAAGATGTTTCAACAGATGTAATACCTACACTACCAATCACTACCTTCTTAACATGTCTATTACTTTTGCCTTTGAATTTCTTCTCACGCATATGCCTTACTTCCTTTTGAATGCTGTTAATTTATAATTTGCAATGTAAATTTAAGGCTGGAGAGTAGTAAAAGAAGGTAAGAGGAAGCTGATAGGAGATGAGGGGCTGTTGTAGTTGGTGGAAAGAAAAGAGAAAGCTGTTACCTGGAGTTCAGTAACTATAGCCTTTTTATGCCTATGGTATCATCACTGTAATACACCAAGCAACAGTGATGTAAATTTACAGGTAAAAAAACAGTACAATATTTTTATGGTAAAAATCTGTATTTTGTATTGGTTGGAATAGTGAGATATAATAAAAATTGGTAATTAATTCATTGGTTATTTCCCACACATCTGTATGTGTAGCCATTTATAAGTTATGATAAAATGCTAAGCGAAGAGTAACACTGCTCTGGTATTGAATAGCTGAATACATTGATTTCATATTGAATTCCTATTACACAGCCTGCATTCATTCACTGTCACTTATTGCAGTGGTTGTCATATCTTAGGCAACGTAAACATTGAAATGAATGCATTGCGTTGAACTGAACCATCAGGTGTTTTTGACTACTGTTGAAATGATGCAGAATCACTTTAATTGGACAACTTTAGGCCAGCATCTGTAAAATGAATTACTGAACCATTGCAAACATCAGTTGACTAGTTTTTTTATTTAGCAAACAAAGAGCTTTAAAAAGATTTGGTGTTTTTCAGAGTTTTGCATTATTGACCCCAGTGCCTATCCCTTTAATTTCTACTGAAGTAATATTTTATAAGAACTAGTTCACTTCAGAGCTGTACATTCAATGTTGTGTCGTAGCTGACATGACGAATAGTGTAACTTGTGGAGAGGCGCAAAGATGACAAACAGATTAATGAATTTCAGATGCTTCATGTGAACAAGATTTCTTATGAACACCTACTTAATTTTGCACAGACCTCCTTTGTAGAAAACAAAGTCACATAACCCACAGCAACAGAGGAATAAAAAATTATTTATTTGATTTACTATCTTTCTGTTATAGAAACATGCTGATAACTGGCAGAATCCACCTGCTCCTCCTGAGTATAATGCAGACAGTCAAGAACTGAAAATTTGTCCATTCTTTCAGAAAGTAGGAGCCTGCAGGTTTGGAATAAAGTAAGTTTATCTTTTATCTGTTTTTTTTAGCTTACTGCACATAATTGTAATTGAACATTAATGTGGTGTCTGAGATTGGGCTTCTTTGCAAAGCCCTACTGTCACTTCAACAGCTCCTATGAGTTACTTAAAAGGCTCAACAGTACTGTGATAAATACATACATATGTTCATACATCAAGACTCTTAATATTGCGCCATTAAGTACTTTGCAAAAGCACTGCACACATGGCTATCTGACTGGTTAGTAGGTGTTTAATGACAGTTAATGACTCAACTTTTTGCATCAGTAACAAACTAAATTGGTGTTTGTCTTTAGTTGCAAGAGAGCTCATAATGTTCCAGACACAAGTACCACCCTTTTGTTTCCGGGAATGTTTACAAATTTTGAGTTGGAGCAGAGTTTTCGTGATGAATTTGACTCAGGTCTGTTGAATTACTGCAGTTTTTAAGTAGCATTCCATATGTAGTATATTATGAATGTTATATTTTAAGATTCAGATGATGTGGTGGTGGCGGCTGGCATTGGATCCATTCAAATGTACTGATAATTTTATTAATTGCCACAAGCCATTCAAACCAAAAGATTTTTTGACTCAGTGTTTACCTAAACATACATTTATATGAATACAGACTAGGCCGAAGTTTCTGTCAAATTCATCGACTTCTGGTGCTTCTAGCCAACTGTTTCACCAACTGCTACTTCTGCCAGTCAATTGCATAAGCTGTACACCGTTTGGCACTCTGTTAAACTAAATGTCAAGGTGCTTACCCATGGTCTTGTCACAAGTCATCTTGATGAGTCTTTATAGACTGATGGCTATTAACAGACTTAAATTACTTTACCTTTAACCCTTAACTGACGAGAGAAATTTTTCCGCCTAGGCCCTGACGACGAGCGATTTTTACCGGAAAACGCCTATTAATTAAATAGTTTTCAACTTGTCGTATCTCAGTCAGTTCTTGACCTACAGACATGAGGTTACCATCAATCTTTAGCATTTTATCTCCTCTTCCCATCCGTTCGTCTAGTTTTTGATACAAAAAATTTTGGGGTACCCAAAGTTGCCCCAAACCGTACCCCACCCCATGTTTAAAACATTTTTCATGTTCAGGCTCCTATGGAAAAACATTTTCAGTGACAACATATGTAGTGTCAGCACAAAAATCGTGCAGAAATCAATACCAGACAAAACCTCACAAGAATTTTGAAAATATTTTCATAAATGAAGGAGATACAGTATTTTTAGTATGTAAGATGAAGTCGTACAATTTGAAGGAAATATAAGAAAACACCTGAAAAGTAAGAAATGTCTAACTTATCAGATCTTGGTCACTCTTTGACACACAGACTTGAGGTTAATATCATTCTTTAGCATTTTATTTCCTCTTTCAAACCATCTTTCCAGTTTTTGAGAAAAAATTTTTGTAGGTACCCATAGTTGCCCCAAACTGTACCCACCCCATTTGAAAACTTTTTTCATGTTCAAACTCCTATAGAAAACATTTTCAGTGACAATTCATGTAGTGTCAGCACATGAACTGTGCAGCAATTAATATCAGACAAAACCTCCAAAAAAGTTTGAAAATATTTTCATAAATGAAGAAGATATAATATTTTTAGTATGCAGACAGTAGTCGTACCAGAGGAGTAACAAGAAATGCCTAAAAAGTAAGAAATGTTTAACTTATCAGATCTTGGTAATTTTTGGCATACAGACTTGAGGTTAACATCATTCTTTAGCTTTTTATCTACACTTTCAATCCTTCTGTCCAGTTTTTGATAGAAAAATTTTGGGGCACTCATGTTGCCTACTCACCCTATCACCTCCCAAACACATACATAGTAATACAACCACGACATCAAAAACACTGCAGCATGCACACCAACAGGACAACAGTAACATTACAACAAGCCAGGCACACAGAGAGGCAAACACACTGACGTCTGTTTCCTTTTCAAATATTTGGTAGCTCTCAAAAGGGCCATTTTTATGAATGCCTGAGTGCACTGGATGGTCACCTTGAAGATGGATGAAGCCTCCTGAATCGACTCCTCTTTCTCAATAGACTGCACTGAACAGTTCTAAGAGGACAATTTAGAATGGAAATTTTAACATTGTATCAATGTGCTGTATTGCTTACCTTCCTTACACTCCACAGAACCACTATCTGATTTTGCTCGTTGCAAATGTGGAAGCATAAAACTTTGCACAAAGCAACTTTACATGCTTCACATTCATATTGAGCTTTCTTGGGGCAGCCTTTGGGATTCTTGATCTTGTTCTCAAAAACATAAGATGCTAGAGGAGAAGTAGGTTTCCATTTTATTCTGTGGGGTTTACCTGCCTTCTGTGCATTTGACCTACTCTGCCCACCATGCAGCCCTGGTCTGTTCAACTAGCACATCAAAAAAGCTTATCCAAAAGCAGTTAGAAAAATTTCAAAAATGGTGCATCAGGGGCTGGTCCGCCACAGACACTTATAAATGGAACAGTTAGGGGTCAAATGGGAAAATCTGCTACTTGTTCAGTCCTGTCTATCTCTCCCAAGTCATCCGCCTGACCCAGTTTCACGGTTCACTAGCATGTATGCGCAGCCGTCTAATTCGGAGTTGATGTCAGAATGTACTTTAGCCAAAGCCACTTTATCTTCTTCACTTGTAGCAAAAGACAGGTTTTTATTGTCATATGAGTCAAAACTGTCATCATCTGATGCAAATTCATCAAGAATTTGCCGAATTTCGTCGTCAGTAACGATACAACAACAACACGCCGCCATTTTGGGTTATTTAAATTCGCGATTTAAATGTCCGATTTAACAGACTTAAATTACTTTACCTTTAACACAGCATCAAATCAAACCTATATTTATTTTTCATAAAGAACCTTTTTTAGTTCGAATATTATTCGCTAGATGACCTGTTGATCAGGCGCAAATCGATGTCAGAATAAAGTGGTGTCTATCATGTGGAACTTCAACTAGCTGTTGTTATTATTATTAACAACAAAATTTTATCAACAATATTTATTAATAAACTTAATTTACATTATTTCTTAATGCATCATGAAATAAAATTTGAATTTATATATCTGGCAGACACATACAATCATACATACTAACTAGTAGACACGTATGTAAATAAATACATGCTAAGCATATTATTACATAGATAACAGAGTTGTCTGTGTTTGAACCCATTCCCTGTACCTGATGCTGTCCTTGGCAAAATGCAAAACATTACTTTGTTATTATATTATTCGCTGTGTTACCAGCATCTAAAGCGATTATTTGACACTAATGTGCCATATTGAATGTTTGCGCATGTTTCAGCTGCACATACTTATTTAGAAGTAATTATAAGGGCGCTATAACACAATTTGCAGGACTTATGCAGGAAGCATGTCTATGCCTCACAACATCGTGCAAAGCTGTTAAAACTTGGAAAAAGTTGAGCTTTGTATCATTATTTTCTGGTAGGGTGTCATGCAGCGTTAGAATCTTTCATTATAGCAAGCCTTTCAAATTATTACTTAATAAAATTTCAATAATAACAATCACATTAGCTAACAGAACCCCAGAAGGGAGCTAGCTTTCAGATGCTCTGCACAGAACAGGCTAGTTATTCGAAACTGTGCAAAAATAATTATTTTAAATATATTTTACAGACTTGACTTTGGAGTATGAAGAAGGTGATATCTATGATGAATTCAAACTCTTCTACGAGGATGTTTTTCCTGAATTTCAAGCTGTTGGTCGTGTGATTCATTTTGTTGTCTGCTGCAACTATGAGCCTCATCTTCGAGGCAACGTCTATGTACAGTACGCCAGGTTTGATACTGTACTTCTGTCTCTGTAATTTATATGTTGATATTAGCTTGCTTAGCTTAACCACCCTTTAACGACGCAAGGTAGTAAATGGTAGTAGCCAGGTCTTGTCATATTGTAGCTGCCTATTAAATCATGGTTGTTATAGTTTTAGAACATTGGGTCATTTTGGGCATTATGTATAATTGTAAGCTAGATTACCTCTTGATATGCTCTGAAAAAAAAACCCAAAATATAAAAAACAACCAGTCAAAACGGACATATAAATCTTAAATTTTTACAACTATGGTCTAAATACTAAAAATTTGTATCTCCTTCATTTATAAATGTATTTTAAAAATTTCTTTTTGGTTCTTTCTGGCAACATTTTCTGCACATTTTTGTGCTCAAATAACATATGTTGTCCCTGAAAATGTTTTTGTAAACTGTCATGAACATAAAAATATATAAGTTTTTTGTCGGTAAAGTTGTGTTCTATAGTTTGAGGTAACTTTGGGTACCCAAAATATTTATTTTCAAAAAACTGGACAGACAGATGTCAAGAGAAGGTAAAGTGCTAAAGAATGGAGTTTACCTTATGTGTATAAGTTAGAGAATGACAGAGATATCACAAGTTCAGACTAATTTATTTTTATGCTGTTTTTTCTAATTTTTTATGACTACAATCTAAATACCAAAAAAATTTGTATCTCCTTCATTTATAAATATATTTTAAAAAATTTCTGTTGAGTTTTGTCTGAAAACATGTTTGGTACATTTTGTGCTCAAATAACATATGTTATCACTGAAATTTGTTTGTTGATTCTCTTGGACATAAAAATATATCAGATTTTTTTGGGGGGAAGGGAACAGCTTGGGGTAACCTGGGGTATCCCAAAGATTTCTTTTTTTCAAAATCTGGATAGCCAGTTGGGAAGAGTAGGTAATATGCTAAAGAATGATGTCTACCTCATGTCTATATGTCAAAAACTGACAGAGATATCACAAATTCAAACTCTTTTACTTTTAGTCTCTTTTTTCTAACTTTCTTACATTTTTACGACTATGATCTAAATACTAAAAAAATTGTATCACCTTCATTTATAAATATATTTTTAAAATTTCTTTTGCATTCTCTCTGGCAACATTTTATGCACATTTCTAATGCTCAGATAACATATGTTGTCATTGAAAAATGTTTTGTAGACTCTCGTGAACATAAAATTATATCAAATGTTTTGGGGGTACAATCTGGGCTAAGTTTGGATACCCTGCAAATTTCTTTTTTCAAAAACTAGATGGACATATGGGAATTTGAGGTAAAATGCTAAAGAATGGTGTTTACCTCATGTAAATGTGTCAAAAACTGACCGAGATATCACAAGTTCCAAACTTTTTATTTTTCGGCCATTTTTGCCAAAAATGTGCGGTCGTTAAAGGGTTAACAACAAAGTACAAAAAAGTCAGTTTTCCAGAATTACTAATGGTTCAAGAGCTGTTGTCAGTGTATCAAGTGTGTTCATATTAGTCCTATTCTTATTCTAAATTCTTTAAATTTGCTCCAGCTTGGACATAGAGTCACTGGCACAGCCACTATGAGGTATGGGGAGAACATGCCTGGACAAATTTTGGGGATGGTGGGATTTCCTACCTCAAAAAAAAATAGAAGAAATTTTTCTTCCACAACCTCTGAAACTGGTATTTTATGAAAGATTTAAACTGATAGCAATAAATTGCACTGTAAACACATTGTAAACTTACACAGTGGGCTGTCATTTATAAATTTGTATACATCGTCACACATTGTACGTACTCACAGATCTGTTGTGTGGATAAATAACCTAGTTCTAACAGTCACACAATGCACCACTCGCTTGCAACTCAAGCCGCCATGACCCTGCTGCATTCATTCATAAGCACTGGGATTGACTATGGCCTTGCCATTTATGCAGGTCTCTAGTTCTCAAATCAGTGGCTACTGGCTATCGACAGAAAAGTAATTAATTTTCAAGACTGGGCTTTTTGTCTATAAGGTTCAACATTTTAGCCAACCTCACTATCTTCAGCTTACGCAAACTTCCAAGACTTGTAACTGTTCAACCAGGTCCTCTGACCATCTCGCTCTGACTGTATCGAGGACAGGGACAGCTTTTAGCAAGTATACCTTTGTTGCTGGCCCCATATCTTGACTAATAACCATCTTTCTTGACTCTTTTCCTCTGTAGGCTGTTTCTGTGTCTTCTTGGTTGGCCTTTGACCAGATTTACTGATGCCTTGAGCATTATTACAGTGGCACTATAGAAGTTCTAGGATTATTATTATTTTTATTATTATTATTTGTATTATTATTACTATTATTAGGTGTTAAATGTGTGGGGCACATTAAATGTGAAAATATGGTACTACTCTGATTCTAGCATTTCCGTTTATGCATGTGGGCACAAGCTGAGACCAATTAAAGTCATTGTTTATTCATCTTACAGTAAGATACATCTAGTAAATAAATTCTTTAGCCATCGGAATGGCCAGTTAGAGACTTTTGTGATTGAAAGGCCAAGCCAACAAGGGTGTCACAAAAGTAGTTCACTAAGACTTCTCTGATGACTAGACTGTGCTTAGATCATCAGATCAAGGAACAGAAGATATATCATTTTAAAAGAGTCTTAGTGCACAAGGTATGTCTAGTTGCGCATGTCTTGACCGAAGAGTGATGGAACAGGAATTAAGTGGTCAAAACCAAATGGTGATGTTTTTGGTCCTGTATTCAAAGACAGGTTTTTCTCTGTAGCAGATACATGTAGTTGATTTAAGATTGTTCATGCTTGTCTTCTCAGTCATGCTGCCTGTTTCTCGGGGATGCAGAAATTAACTGAATTTAGTTTTTATTAATATAGCAAAGATGAAGCGTGCTCAGCTTATGAGAAATTCAATGGCCGATGGTACAATAAAAAACAACTATCGTGTCAGTTTACAAGCGTTGACAACTGG
This sequence comes from Norana najaformis, assembly GCA_964023275.1. Taxonomy (NCBI): domain Eukaryota; kingdom Metazoa; phylum Annelida; class Clitellata; order Crassiclitellata; family Hormogastridae; genus Norana; species Norana najaformis. Next base: position 4,028,664 of record OZ029928.1, read on the forward strand.
AAGTCTGCCATCTGTGGTATGAAAACAACTTTCTCTTTCAGAAATTTAAAAATAATTGGAACAGTTTAAAGATAATTTTACTGCAGAAGTTCAGAGTACACACAGTTATAATGCCTGCAAATGCTAAATTTGTTTTAATGTCTAGGTTTTTGCACTTCTAAGGTTGTCTTCTGTTGCCCAAGGTACAGGATAGTATGCTACTATACTATGCATCATTACACTTCATTGGCGAATATGTTTGTGCCATTTTGTACCCACTTCATTGATGTATATGTCTGTGTCATTTCATAGCAGACAATTTTGCTCATTTTGTTACACCCACTGATTATGTAGTTCGCGCTCTACTTAGTCCACACCTGAATGGTTTCAGGAATATGTGCCACAGATGGCCCTGGCCTGGCAGCTGATGAGGAAATGGTATAGTAAATGTTTGACTGGAACAATTTCCAATATTACCTCTTGCATGCCACTTGTACAAAATTGTCACATCAGAAAATTTTCTTCATGTGCCAAAGGCACAGAATTGCAGCATTAAGGTGTGCTTACTAAAACGGTTGAAAGTTAGGGAACCAATTTGTTTAGAAATGAATTTTGAACAAGTCTGTGTCACTTATTTGTTTATTGTGATTGAATTGTAGATATGAGAAGTTAAATGTGATGGTGTGGCATATGTGTTTCATCATGTTATCTTTCTGTTGCTAGTGTATGGTTTTTCTTCAGTTATTATTAGGTCACAGGTTAACCTAGAGTTCAGGTGAGTGTCTTTGTCATGGCAGTGTAGGTAAAACCACCGTTTTTGAATGGGTTGTATGCAAGTCTTCAGTAGTCATCGATATTAGGTAAGAACGGTCATTTTCTGGAAGGGCAGAGGGCCAAGAAGTGGCTTTGCTATTTGGGTGAAAATTACTTCAGAATTACCTCTAACTTTTTGCTTGTCATGACAGATCCAAAGCAAGGCATTTTTACAATTCCATAGAGTAGAAGAAAAGCGATAAATCCACATATATCCACTTTGTTTACTTCCGGCCATCACTGGCTTAGCACATAGAGTGCTGCTTTTGTTATGTAATTAATAGCCTATTATTAACTACTGGGGTTCCCCAGCCAATGCCTTCACACCACTGAGAGCTGAACTCTGCCGGTCGGTCAACCAGCTCCTCTCGCCAGTTAGACCAAGCTTGTCTCATTCTCCAGACCCACAGCCCGGTCTACACTGGCTCCAGCAAGACTCCTCTGTCCACCCAGCCCACCCTAATTAATCTCCCTTTCCAGGTGAATCTCCCTTATTTGCATGATCTCTAGTGAGTAAGATCATTTATCCAATATCAGGTCTCTAATATCAGTGTCACTTAGAAGAACTAGAATTAATACCCCCCACCATTATCAAATTAACCCCATGTCCAGAATTTAATGTCACTGCTGTGTGTGTGCTTGCGTGTGTGCGTGCACTCAGATTTACGTTTGGGAGCAGTTCAGATTTTTTCAGATCCACTGTATAACTTGAAATATAAGATGGTTTGATGAAAATGGTTTAGACAAGCTTCAGCTGAAAGTCATGTTTAAAGTGAGTCACGTTTTCTAAAGAAGTGCTACATAAATATTTAATTACCTAATTACTTATTTATGCCAAGTAAGTATATTTGTATTTTGTACGTTGGTGTTTCTTAATGAATTTCATATTGACTTTATTTGTAGGCTTATTTCATTACAAGAAATGTCCTAAAGGAAAGAACTGTAATTTTCTGCATGTTTTTCAAAATCCGGTGAATAAACATTCAGAAAATTTGTCAGATTTGCGTAGACTGAGAAGGAATGGTTCGGTTCATGGGGTAGAAATGCCAGAACCTTCAGAGAGAAAACTTAACAGTAAAGACACATGGTATCAGAAATCTTCAACAGGTTCATCTTCAAGAAGAAAGCAACATAGAAGCAGTCGGTTGTCATCAACTTCGCATCAGAGTCATCGCTCAGCTTCCGAATCACCTACAGATTCCCACAGGAGGCAGAAAAAGTCTCGGTTACAAAGGCACCAAGAGGAAGTTCCTTCAGATGATGAAGCGAGTTCACATCGAAACTCTCGATCCTCTTCACGGAAACACAGTCGTTTGTCTAGTTCCAAATCATCTCGCCGTCATGAAAGTTCAGGGTCCAGTTCTGAACTTGATGTTCGTGGATCTGAAGCAAGAGACCACAAATACCACAAATCTTCTTCACGTGTGCATCACCATGGACACAGTCGAGCAGAAAACACAGATATTGATTCTGTTCGCCATGACAATAAGACTTCAAAAATTGATACTGAATTAGAAAGCTCAAGAATCAAATCTCGCACTTATTTGAAAGAAGCAGGTTTAACTTTTGAGGAGAAAACTTTTTCCTTAAAGTTACTGGAAGATGATGGATGTGAAAAATATAAATATGAAAATGGATGCACAGACAGAAGAAATAAAAGGTATGGCTTACATTATCTCTGACTGGCATTTTAATTGCTTGTCATTGTATAAACAGTTGCCCAAACAGCCATCCAAATTTTGGAGCATTCCACCTATGACATCGTTCAACACGGTCACCTTCTGTAGAAATAACAGCCTTAGATTTAGGTTTACTCGCTTTGTGCATGTATTAAGTGCTTTGCTTACAAATTTAATATTGTTCCTTTGTTATCAAACTTTTCTACAGATTACTTTTCAGAAAATTAAATTTCCCATATGAAAGTTGTGAAACACCTTAATTACTCTTAGGTGTAGCACTTCTTTCCTTTCCTCTCATTCCTGTGGGATATAGAAAATAAAGAAAACGAGTTTTTCCAATCTTCCCTGGTCACACTGACACTATATGAATGATCCTGGACTCTAAGCGCTGACCATCTAGGGTATTGATACTGGTGGCTTATCCTTCAGTCTGCCAAATTAATTCGTATAGATTGACTGGTCTTGGCTGGTCTAATTCTTTGGCCGTGCAGACAGACTGGGTGAAGCCAATGTAAAGTCTGCAGTTGGCCAGATAAAGATGTGGCTTAGATGTGATGCAAACAGAAGATGACAGAAGCAGGCAGTTGATGACAGAGCCAGACAAAGATGTATAGAGGTCGAACAGCTCTGCACAAGAAAGGTTGGTCTCTGCAGGTAGCAACCAAAGGCAACTGTTGAACAGGTCTTGGCAGAAGGCTTTCCAGTCCTTTAACTTCCATCCTCAAACTGTGACCTCTTTGACAAGTGAGCAAAAAGGAAAAGAGGAAAAAGGGAAGAACAGAGGAAAAGAGGAATGGAATGCTGTGCGTCAGCAGGCTGTGATCAGAAAATGATGGAGCCTCGAGTTTTGGAAAAAGCCCAAATAGTAGAAAAGAATAAATCAGAAATAATCTGAGCTTGATCTTTTTAGATGCCATTACATTTTATGATTACAAGATCCACAAGCATAGTTTCACCTAAACATGCATGAAAAGGTTGCGTAAAAAGCCCAGCTAAAGCTCTTTCTACTTGAGCTGCAGCTGAAGGTATGCTAAGTATGTTTTCAATAAGGGGAGAGAGAGTCTCTTACGAATGTCCCTACTTCACTAGTGGTATTCCTAGACACTGATGTAGGTTACAGATTATTTTTGAAATACTCAACACGAGTCAAATTCGTTGATGCCATCATATTCATTTCTGTCTTAGGAGACATGTTATAATTTGAAAACTCAGACCTTCTCAGTCTCTTAGCAGGTGGACATGAAATCTCTTTTGTTCTCATAGATACAGTATTTCTCATCTGGTGTAGAACAAAGTCTACCAATTTTTCTAATGCTGTCTATTGTGTGTTTCTCTTTCAAAGTTGGGATTGATCATAAGCATCAACTGAACGGGTCACTTTTAAATTTTTGGACAAGTCTTTGTATAACTTCTTTGTTTTAAATATATAAATAATCAGATTTCTTACTGAAATTTACTGTCTGTTGATTTTATGGTATTTTGTGCTGACAGATAGGTTGAGTTTCACACGTGCACTCAGATTCGTGAACTTTGGACTAATTTGGTGTATACTGTCTATGCAGTTCACTGGCTTACTCACCGAGTGATTAGGATTTTAATTAAACGTTTTAGGTCCGAGGACCTTTGGACCTAAATCCCTGGTTTGTGTATCTAGTCATCTTAACTCCTGTAACTTGCTTCTTATTGGCGTTTCAAAAGCTAACTTGATGAAGCTTCAGAGGGTCTAAAACACCTTAGTTATCGCCAAAACTCCATCACCAAAACTTCAAAATATCAACATATATCTCGAGTTCTGAAATCATTACACTGGTTACCCATAGAAATGTGATTAATTTTTAAGACCAGGCTAATTGCCTGTAAGGTTCTACATTTTTAACCAGACTGACAATCTTTGTCTCATGCTGACTTCCAAGCTTGCAACGGCTCGACGAAGTCGTCTGAATGTCACAATGACCACTGAGAGAGCAAGGATAGTTCTTGGTGAGAGTGTCTTTTCCATTGCTGACCCCAGACTCTGAAACTCTTTTTCCGCAAACTGCCTTTAGATCTTGACTAAAAACCCATCTATTCCTGAACTGGTTTCCTCCATTGACTCATTTTTCCCATAGGCTGTTTCTGTGTCTTCTTGGATTTCTTACTTGGCTTTTGACCAGACTCACCCTGGAAATTGATATGCATCCCCAGTTGCTTAGTGGTGACTATTGACTGATGCCTTGAACGTTATTACAGTGGTGCTTTAGAAGTTCTTGGATTGTTGTTACTATTATTATTAAAGATTTTCTTTGGCTGAGGTAGAAATGATTCCTTAGGAACAAAATATTAGGTTAGGAGTATAAAGTGATTGATCTCTAAAAATAAGGCCTCATCCCAGCGATTTCACAGCCATCTTTTCAAGCAGATATCGTTGGTAACTTCCTCTAAATGCAATGGCACTGTGGCACTCGACACAGATGGAAAGAAGTTGGAAAAGGAAATGAGTCTCACTTCCATCTTCAGAGACTGCTGAATTGGTATGCCCCAAATCTGAGACAAATTCTGCACCTTCAGCATTTATGGGACCTGAAAATATTTGGAAGAAGAGCAAGACTGTCAGGCTGGGGTCAATAGGATTTTACCATCTCAGAGATTAACGTTCTCCAAGTTTGGCATGGCAGGATGGCTCTGATCACATAAAATGCAAACAGCTGTGCTAATATTGCCATTCTCCAGCTTGGAGACAACAGCAAGCAAAAGGGCATCCGAGTGTCTAACAGGGGTTCCACCCCAGTCCCCGCAGTTGCAGATACCGAAATGATGCAGATGTTTGCCAAGCTGTGCCTGCAGCTCAGTTAGAACATCTGGTGCAAACTTTTGCAAAAACTGCCAGCATTCAAGGTCAGACAAGGGGTGGCAACAGATTGAGTGAAAAATATTTGTTAAAGATTCTGATAGGCCAGTTGACTGTGGCGATGCATTATCCCATCATGGAGATGGAATTGTCTTTTTGCGAAATAGTGACTAGAAACACCACTAAATTTTTCTGCCTGCTTGGAGGGCATTACCATGGATGACCATCAATTCCTGTGATCACTCAGCATGCAAAGTGCAAGAGAAAAGCTACATACAGTGTGAAAAATAGCAACCAGAAAACCTGAGCAAAGAAACTTGTAGGACTTGGATAAAAGTTGTCTGAAAAAACAGTTACAAAGCAAAGAGAAAATGAATAACAAACCAGCAAGTCAGTATATCTAGAGTAGCATGCAACCCGGACAAGCCATCCCACAGAAATTTTAATAAATATAAATGTAAATATTAAAGTTGCTATTACTGCAGATGTGATATGCTATCAAGTGGGATTTGAATACTTTGGATTTAGTAGATTAAAAAATTTGCAAAGTTTTTATTTTCCACTTTAGATAAAGGCAAGCCACATTTAAAGTTGAGGTTTTCAACCAAAAGGCCTGTTAGTCGCATGTCTTCCGGATGGTTTGCCCATAGTTAGAACTACCAGGAGGTGGATCGCAGGATGCCGCTGAAAGCTGATCGGATGATGAATGTAGTTTGCTGTTTATATCCTTCATTTTGCAAATGTTCAACTTCAAGTGCCTCTAAAGAGATGATATGACCTTCACAGGGTGTATGCTTAACCTGCAGAAAAACTCAAAAAATGAAATTCAGAATTTCATTTATGGACAGCACTGTAGCCTGGTAGGTATATCGTTCAAAGTCCAACACTGGGAATGTTTAAATGCATAAAGTTTAAATTTTATCAGTTTGTCATTTCCAGCTTACGAATTATTGCACATAAGTTATCTGTTTGTCTTTACTGGATGACCTACCAGGATTCAATGTAAGTTTTGCTGCTAGCAAATTCTGACCAATCATTGACCTTTGCCATTTGCTTTATTGTTATGGTGCTAAAGAAATATTTTATTGGTTGAGATTTAAATGGCTCGAGCAAATCTAAATCTACAAAACAATTTTCAGCACCAATACTATTCCATACCAATATTTAAATAAATGACAGTTATAAATCTGCACCATAACTCACCTATAGATGATTGACGTGGTCCTATCATTGCAATTTTGGTGGTTTTACACCAATAGCAATGTGCACCTATTTCAGGTTTTGTGATACAATTTTGTACTGGTATTGCACAAGAAACTGAGCATCTTTTGCTCCACATACTGGCAATTGGTTATATGCTTTGTGAATACCAGTTTGTGGCCTGAGACTCCACAATGAGGCCATTAGGAACCGTGTGGTATCTGCCAAACCAATGGCAAGAGACCTGGCTTTGATTGCCTGGTGCTACAGGTGTAGTTTGATGTGGGATGCCATAGTGATAGACACCTTGGCTGCTTCTTGCTTGACAGAAAATTTCAGTTACAGCTTCTAGGAAAGATGTTAAAAACAGCCCACTCCTTGCAACACATATCTTTGTTCCTTTTTCCTTCGAAACCCTTGGCCCCATTAACAACTGGTCTAGTATTAATCACAGATTTTGGATGCAGCTTTACTCACATTTCCAGGGATTCACATTTCCAGGAATACGAATGAAACTGGCCATCAGTTTCAGTGCCTCAATAATAATTAAGCATTTCAATGCCATTGCATTTCGCAGTACCTTCTCCCTGCGAGAACCAGATGAGAGATAACCGTTCCAAAAATCGTTAACAGTTGCGAGACAATTTTTTATCTCCAAAGGCATTACACTTACTCGGGTAAAAGTATTATTATTATTATTATTATTATTCAGATATTTATATTTTGCTAATTTATAAATTCACTTCAGAAGCTTGGGCAGCTGGAGGGAGATACGTTTTCAATTTTCTGTGAAATGAAATAAGACAGAGTTCCTCAAAGCTGGTGGTAGTGAATTCCATAGTAAGTGAAAAGATGTCTTTTTTTGGTAAATTGGAACAAACAGTTGGCCAGAGGAGGCTGATCTTAAGTTTGTCCTGGTGGGCTTAAGAGTGAGTGGAATCCATAAGTCATCAAGGTAGCTTGGTGCTAGACCATGAATCACCTTTGATACAAAGGACAGCAACTTTGAAATGCATCTGTGTCGGGAAAGGTAATCAGTCTAATTATGAGGACATTAAGTCTGTAACTGGAGACCTTGGAGGAAGCTGAAGAACAAGATGAGCAAAACTGATTGTAAGGAGTTAAAAAGGCGATGAAGAAGAGAACTGAGTATTGAATTGCAGTAGTCTAAGCATGATGAGGTAAGTGAATGGACAAGAGTCTGGGCAGCTTAAAGAGTTAAAGACCAAGGATTAGGTCGAATATGCGTCTGGTAAAATAGCAGGATCACGCAATGTTGGTTACATGAAATTCTAATGTCAACCTAGAATTCACTGGCCAACAGAAAAAATTTTTTTTCTTGTTGCCTTCGGTTTTAGACCTGTTCTTGGGGTAATTTTGGGCGCTGATTCAGAAAATGTCATTGGATTGAGTGCATCAGGTCTAGTTTCTGAGATATCGTCGATTTTGTAAAGAAAACCCAGTCCACTCTTTAAACGATGTCTTTGGCAAAACTAAAATGTCATAATAAGCTTTATTTATGGCTAATTATAATTCTTGCTGATTCATATAATGCCTACATCCTTATAATGTAAAATCAGCATATCTTGCCGCGTGCTGAGATATTGCTGATTCAACGAAATAACTATTCCGTAGCCTACAGCTTACTCAGCACTAAATTCATGGCCTCATTTAGAATTTATTTGTGCTTATACAGCGTTTCATGGTTTCGAACTATGTAAATAGATTATGCTGAAGTCAGCATTTATAGCCTATATAAACCGCCTCCTGAAAGCTAGAGCAGCCGCAGTCGTCTTAGGGCATATTAAGAGTTGGTCGCAAGAACAATCTGTGAATGTGAGCATTAAATAACTACATGTTCTTACTATTTTTTAGGTTAGTCATTTAATTCCTCAGATGCGAACATCCTTAAGGTTATGGCTACTTCCAGACGGAGCTGCATTAACCATCCAGACATATTCTGCTACATTTGTGGGGAATACACACTAAAAGCAAACAGGAAACCGATTTCTGAGTTTGTAAAAAGAGCATATGTAGGTTATTTTGGTGTCAAACTTGGAGATCAAGATAAGCATGTCCAATATCGGACAAGATGACGAAAGTGAAGAAAGTGGGGGCAGTGACAGTGATTTCCAATCAACTTCACACAGTGAACGTTTTGACCAAAAAGAGTTGAGTGATCTGATCAGGGACTTAAATCTTTCCAAAGAGTCCTCTGAATTGCTTGCGTCCAGACTAAAGGAAAAGAATGCACTTCAGCCTGGAACGAAAATTACAATTTATAGAAACAGAGAAAAGGATTTGCTGCCATTCTTTACCGAAGACAACAACCTAGTATTCTGTAATGACATCAGCAACTTATTGAAGAAAATTGGTCTGTCGGATTACAGCCCAGATGAGTGGCGTCTTTTTATCGACAGTTCAAAACGTAGTTTGAAATGTGTGCTTTTAAATAACGGCAACAAATTTGGTTCTATTCCAATCGGTCACTCCACCAGGATGAAAGAAGAGTACAATGCCATCTCTTTAGTACTGGAAAAGATAAAATACAAAGAACATCAATGAGTAATTTGTGTAGACTTGAAGATGGTAAATTTCCTCCTTGGTCAACAAAGTGGCTACACAAAGTATCCCTGCTTTTTGTGTCTTTGGGACAGTAGAGCCAAGCATGAACATTGGACAAGAAAAGATTGGCCTTCGAGGAAAGACATGGTGGTTGGAGCTCAAAATGTAATCAAGGAATCTTTGGTGGCACGAGATAGGATCATACTGCCACCACTACATATAAAGCTAGGCCTGATGAAACAATTTGTCAGGGCTTTGAATAAAGAAGGTTCATGCTTCGAATACATAGTACACAAGTTACCAGGAATTACAATGGAAAAATTGAAGGCTGGAATCTTCGATGGTCCACAGATCAGGCAACTTATGAATGACCCACTTTTCATACCATCAATGAATGAAATCGAATCTTGTGCCTGGTCTTCCTTTGTTCTTGTAACTAAAAATTTTCTTGGCAACAAGAAGGCAGACAATTATGCACAACTAGTAGAGGATATGCTTCTTCATTTCAACAAGCTTGGCTGCAACATGAGCATTAAAGTCCATTATCTCCACAGTCACTTAGATCGCTTTCCAGAGAATCTTGGTGACTTCAGCGAAGAGCAAGGTGAAAGATTTCACCAAGACATCAAAACAATGGAAAATCGATATCAAGGAAGATGGGATGCACACATGATGGCAGACTATTGGTGGAATATTATGCGCGATTGTTCCGGCAGATGCCACACTCGGAAATCGTACAAAAGGAGCTTCTTCGGTGTCGAATGACTTGAAATTTTTATAACAAACTTGTTCTGTTTGGTATCATATAAGTACAGTTTCAGGTACTACCATTTTCTTTTAAGTATTTGTATTATTATGTTTATTTAGTGTATCACATAATAAATTGAGCACTACATAATTATAGCTATAGCCTTATGTTTTATGGGCGAGCAGAGGCAAGGACTGGTATATGGCATAATGTTCTATATCTCGAAAACTAGACCTGCTGGGAGAAAACTGGTGCCTTTTCTGGAATCAGCAGGTCAAATATACCCAGAAACAGTTCTAACATTTGAGGCAACAAATTATGTGTTGGCCAGTGTAATAATGATGATAATAAAATGTTTTTGTTTTTAGGTCAAAAGATCATCCCAAGAAATGCAGAACAATGAAAGAAAAGAAGTTGAAATTGGAATAAAAGATATTCAATTGTCATTTGTTACTGATATTTTTTGGTCAACAAATTATTTATGATTTTTAATAATTGATTCAGAGTCTGTGAGTTATCAGAATTTGCAGGAAAACTACTTTATGTGCCCAGTTTCATGTCAAGAGTTAAAGTCTGTATTTTTCCATGTAAGATTGTGATCCACTTGATACAACTAACATGCACACCTGTCTAACGGATAGATTCAATCTTGTTATCTCAAAGCTAGTTAGTTTGGACACTAAGGCCTTGGAAGATGTGAAAAAAGGGGCTCTGATTCAGACATGATTTAAACCCAGTAGATTATGCCATATGGGGTGCTTTGCAAGAAAGTCTACCTTCGGCGAAAATTTACCACAGTTGAGCAGCTTAAGTTGGCAATAATTGAAGAATGGAGAAATCTGGGGCAGCGCTTTATTGACAGTAGCATAAACGAGTGGCGTCGACGCTTAGAAAAACTAGTTGAGAAGCAATGAGGACACATTGAACATGATTTCTGATTAGCTAAATACTTGGCAAACAAAATTACATGAAACAATATAATTAATTGAATTTTATTTTTAAATAACTCGTATGCTACAAGATGTTCTCACTTTTTTTGGCCCACCCTGTAGGCAGACTAATTCAGATGACATCTGAAAAGCATTACAATTGCTCCTGATGCATAAGCAATTGGGCAGTAAGGCAGTCTAAATTTCTTGTCACAGTCTACATAATTTTTTCCTTTTGAACAGTTAAATTATTGATACTGGTGTTAAAATTTCTATTTTCTGACTAGTTTGTCTTTTTTTGCTGTAAATTTTAATTATTTATTTATTTGTATACATTTCCATGTTGTACTTCATTTCTGTGCTGTATGATCTGGAAGATACAGCAGAATCCCACCATGATTTTTAGGTCCAAACTAACACTGGCTGGCCCTCTTAATATTCTGCATTCACGAGTCGCTTATGATTTGAAGAACTGTTCTTTTCTTACTTAGGTCACATCTTTTAATCTGCTCTGCCCGGTTTCCTTGTGTTTTTGATTTCTTTGTCAGTGATTATGGCTGACTCATTACGTTACTTGCTTTTGTACTGTCATGGGATGTCTACGTATTTGCTTCTGTTGCTTCTTTTGGTTGGTGATGTTGAAATAAATGCTGGCTGGACCAGTTAGATTTAGAGTTTGAAACATTGATCAGTTAAACATTTGTTCCCTCCGAAACAAAGCTGCGGCCCTACGTAATTTTCTTAGTGAGCATTCCTTCCATATACTTGCTCTTACTAAGACCTGCTTCAACCTAGTGATATACCAGCATTCATTTCTGATCTTACTCCCCAACCTTTTCTATAGGCATCAGTGCAGTGGTGAAGGTGAGGGATGCTTTTCTTTTTCGGTCCTGTCTGCCACCGCATAGGTTCACCTTGCCTGTTACTGCACCAAAAGTCATTTGAGGTCCTGGATGCTACTCTCATTTCTGGCAACAAACCGGTATTGTTGGTGAATATTTATCATCCACCGACTGATTTTCTTGGTAAATTTCTGTCGCTGCTTGAACATTTGATTTCCTCTCCCTCTGAAATAGTTATTTTGGGTGACTTTGAGATTCGTCTTGATGAAGCTAGTCATTGTTCTTCAGCATTTCTTTGTGTTGGAAGGGTTTGACATGAAACATTACCTTTCCAAGAAATAACTGATGTCATAACCTAGATGTGCTGATAACTAACTCATTCTGATTTGCAATTGCTTTATTCGGTTACTTCCATTGGGTTATATCTTTCAGATCACAATGCAGTTTTCACAAAGTTCAACTTCTCATTTAAACCACCTCCAAATTACAAAATTGTTAGATTTTGCCTTTGCATAAAATTGATTTTAAAAAAATGATATATTAGCATCTCCATTATAGTTATACCCAGCACACACAGCTAATGAGCTGACAATGCAGTTTCAGTCTATTTTTACTAATGCCATGGTTAATCCTCTGCTGAAGATACCTTCGCCTGACCCTGATGACTTGTCATTATAAACCTACTGGGGTATGTCAATTTTGAATTTTCTGTCGGATCATTACGAATGGTGTGCAAAATCATTTATCTTCCAACTCGTTAATCTCTCGCTTTCTGTCTGCATACCGTAAGTTTAAATCAACAGAATCTGCCCTTCCTGTTGTTCATAATAATATGTGCTCAATGGATAAGGGTAGGATGACGGCACTTGTTCTTCTTGATTTGTATGCTGATTTTGATACTGTGGACCATTATCTTCTTTTGCATCGTCTCCAGCACTGGTTCCGGGTTTCTGGTCCAGCCCTGCATTGGTTTGCTACTTATCATAGCTGACGCTCTCAATCAGTATATGTGAACGGTAATTATTTGTCTAGAGCTTTGTTGAAATGCGATGCTCAGCGGGGTTCTGTACTTGGTCCTCTTTTGTTTACATTATATACCACGCCACAAGGTACATTGCTTGGCAATCATTTTCTGAGTTTCATTTCTGTGCTGATGATACTCGAACCTATATTTCATTTCACAATTTGTCTTGTCACCGAGCTTCTCTGTGTAGCTGTTGTCCAATGCCTGTAGGAAGTGCAGTTTTGGATGAACAAACTCCACTGTAACCCATCAAAAACTAAATTTCTTCTACTGGGAACTCCACAGAAACTTAAGAAGTTTGAATGGCTTACATCTTTAAAACCGGGTGACTCACTTGTTGAGTTGGCTGATGCTTCTTGTACTTTTGGCATTGCTTCTAATTCTGTTATGTCTCTCATAAACTATAAATGGTATTCGTTAAGTGGTCATACATGTGTATTCGTGACATACACAGAATTAGGCATAATATCTTCATGTCTTCAAGGATATCTTTGTCAAACGCACTGGTATCCAGTTGCCTTGGTTACTCTAACTCTTTTCTTGTTGGTATCACAAATTCAGACTTGCAGAAACTCTAGAGTTCAGAACTCCTAAGCTAGAGCCATAACTAATACGTTAAAATATAAGGACATAAACTCCATGCTTAAATCTTTGCATTGGCTTCTTGTTCAGCAAATGATCCTATTTTCTGTGAAATTTATCATTATTGTCACCCTCAGCTGAGTAACAGACATGTACATTGTTGGAAAGGTCATTGTCAGCCCATTTTAAATATGACACAATTATTTTCCCCAGTGCTAGCAAATAAGGCTTTATTTAAAGGTTATGAATATCGGTCAAACAGATTTACATTGTCAGCCTAGTAATGCATCACATGAAATAAAAGCAGTTATTCTACTGAACAGCTTCACGTCATTCACCAGTGTTGGTTCTCAATTAGACAATGCAAATGCGATTAAAAAGTTCCAGAGGTTGAAAACTCTCTTTCTAGGGTTGCTGCATGTTCTTTTTCATCTTCTTTTTCTTCTTCATCAAATGCATTGGTTTGCAATTCATGAGCTTCAATGACTTCCTGTTGAATGGTGTTTTAAGTTTAAGATTGCATGCTTGACCTTTAAAGCCAAGAATACCTGGCTTCCATCAGATCTTTATATGTTGCCAACACCGTATTGCTCTTCTAGACTGTTGCGTTCTTCTGATACTGGCTGGTTGCAAGAGCCTAGGTCGAGGGCAGTTGTAGGATCAAATGCCTTTAGCTGCTGTGTTCCTCATTTTTTAATTGTCTACCACAAAAGGCCTGATTTACTGACTTTATGTACGTTATAAGTACTTGAAAAAATAAATACAATAATTAAAGGTGTAACACAAAATATATTATTGTTGCTTATACTGTTAGCAATTTCATCAAATTTATAGCATACTTCAAAGTTCTGTAATTTTTCCAATGCTGGTAGAGGCTGCTCATATTTGTCTGCTATGACTTTCAAGCTGCTTTAAAGATACCTGCCAAATTTCAGGTGAATAGGTGCATAATAAGTAGTAATTAATAAGTAGAGATAACACGTCCCATCGTTAATCTTATTTTTCTCAGAATTATAAATTCGATGGTGATGATGTTTAACTTACAATATATCTGGAACATCATTTTAAGCAGAACTGAAATCATGAAATTAAAATCTTGAAACATCTGAATAAAGGCTCATTTCGTCAGAGCTGGTTACAAATTTGTTAGAAATGCTATACTTACTACTAATGTATTTACTTTTTATGCTTGATTGACCAATTTACTTCTTAAATAATTACTTTACTTACTGCCTGGTTGATTGACTCACTGGTACTTACTCAAATACCTACTTACTTACATATCTTTACTTAATTCATTGTATTTGCCTGGACAGTATTTTGCATTCAAGTAGAGCGTAGAGCATCAAGCCACCTGAGGTCATATGTCACATAACCAAATCACATAATTCTGCAGACAAATTTTCACAACATATTTTCTGAACTGCCTAAGCAGTGCAAGCAGCGTAGTGGAATTGGAATTCACTGCCAGTTCAGTTCGTTTTGTCAATTCTTTGATGTCATTCAGATCTAAACTACAGACTCATCTGTTTCAACTTGCTTACCTGCTGTAGCCAGGCTTCTGGTTTCTCTCACCTATCGGAATTAACCTGACTTCTCCAATGGATTCCGATTTTTATTGACTTTTACTTGAAGCAGACATGTTCGGTGGCCACATGTCTGGCTCGATGAAGTTAACATTCTCCTGACGAAGAAAGCTGATCGTATTTCTGGCTGTGTGAGATGGAGCTCCGTCTTGCTGTAATGTCCCGGAAATTGTCGAAATAAAGACATCATATAGCTAAATAGGTAAGTAAGTAAATGAGTAAACATTTTAAGCTATTATGGATACAGTTAAACAAATTTTGATGTAATTATATTACTTTTTACGCAATGTTCTCACTTTTTTTGGCCCACCCTGTATTTACATTACTGACAATATCTCGCTACATGCATTTATAAAGCAGCTTAAGACCTATTTATGCCATATTTCTTTTATTTTCTGACCACACCTACGATTCCTCACTCAGCTGATGGACACATGGTGTGTTAACCATTGCTTGCTTACTTACATTATCCATCCACCTGGACTACAGACCTAGAACTGAGTGGATCACTGACACAACACACGAGTCAGTCGAGAAGAGACTGGCTGGTACCCAATTAGATTATTGAACACCAAAGAAGTGCAAGAGTCATGCAAGGGCTGATACATGGAAGTGGACCAAAGAGAAGGTGATATTGGCAGAAAGCCTGGCTCCAGGTCAGGTCTCAGATGCCTTTGCAAATTTTCGGCAACTGTGGGCTGAAGTCCGAGAGTAATCAAGAATCACGAGGACTGGAAACACAGAAATAATTCTTTCCCTTAAAAAGGAAAAGCTTCTTCCTGCAACAGAAATGCAAGAATTACCAGGACCTCACTCTGTTGTCTCTACCAAAGAAGGTCTTCACACATTGTTTTTCGAGTTGCATGAAAAGTCTTCTGAAACGCCACAGATGAGAGCAGAGTGGCTTTACTCCGGGCAGGTCCACAGTTGGCAGGATATTCACCCTGACTACCCTCACTCAGATCCAACAATTTAGTACTGGGAACCTCTGTGCACAGCAAAGGTCACCTTAAACCCAGTAGACAGAGGCAATGTGGATGCTACTCCACGGCTGGGGGCTCGTACTGAAGGTAGCCGACATAATGCATACCCTGTATACACATTAGCCATTATGGGTGACCAGTACTCATGTTGGAGTAGGTGATCATAGTGCTTCAACATTTCTTTACATGTTGGAAGGGTTTGACATGAAACGGTTCCTACACATAAAGGCCATACCTTAGATGTCTTGATAACTCGTTCTGATTCTCAGCTGCTTCATTCGGTTTCTGTGGAATCAATTTTCTGATCTTGTTGCCATCTTCTCAAAATATGACTTCCCTTTCTCTGGTTGTGCCAAAAACTAGAACTATTCTTGGTGAACGAGCTTTTTTAGTTGTCGGACCTAAATTTTGAAATTCTCTTTCTGCACCTGTGCGTTATGCTCAGTCTCTTCTGTCATTTTGTGCTCAACTTAAGACTTAACCTTTTTCAGTCGGCTTACAGTAAGTGCCTCTCTGTTTCAGTGGACTGACTTTCTGAATACTGCTGACTGTGGCTTGAATTTGGTGCACCACTGGTAGACACTGGCACAACAGAAGTTTCTAAGTAATAATAAAAATAATTTTTATCATAATTGCTGTTGTGAGCTGAAGCTCTTAGGTGTCAACTCCACACTTAACACTTTCCTGCCCTACACCCACAGACAAGTTAAGAAATAAACTGAAATGAAGTAATCTGCTTAGGAAAAGAAGAAGAGAGATCAAGGCAAATAAAGGTGTTATGTATCAAGGCATCAACGAATTAACGGCATTGCAGTCAACAACATCAAAGCCAGATGGAACCAACACCAACAGCACAATGTCAGCAGCAGACTGGTACCACATCTCAACAGTGACCAAGACGTTCAAGTGGTTGCTGATGGCTTTAGCTGTGAAAGTGTATTCGTTACTTCTGATATTCCACGTGCCAATTTGCATGTCTGTCTGCATTTTACAGTCATCACCTGCAGTGTACAGTGACAGTTCTGGTTGACTGTCTCGCTTGGACCGTGCAACCACTTTGGACGTCTTGGTCACTGTTGAGATGGTTTGCAATTTAAGCAAAGTCTCTTTAACAGCACATACAACTTTGTATGTATGTGTCTTCTTTGTCTTCACACATTCCACTGTAGATTTCCACTGCCCGCTGTCCTTTGCACGTCCGTTCCGCGCCAGTCTCTGACGTCATCCAGCCATTCTCTGCTCAATCTACCTCTGATCCCTCCACCGTCCATCATTCCAAACACCACTTGTTTGACCATCCTGGTGCTATCCATTCTGCAGATGTGTTCAGAGAGATCTAATTTCCTTTCCATTACTTGCTGCACGATGTTTCTTTTGCAGCCCACTCATCTTCGCAACTCGCTGTTTGTGACCTTCTGTTGCCATCTGATGTGTACGCCTAACATTCTTCTGTAACACCTCATCTCAGATGCCAGTAATATATATATCTTTGTCTTTTCTGTGCAGCATCCAAGTTTCACTTGCATACAGCAACACACTGAGTATACGTGTTTTGATAATGTTCACTTTGGTGTACACACTAATCTTCTGCTTCTCCAGATGTTCTTGAAACCTGCCACTGATCCGCTTGCTTTTCCTATTCTTCTCTTTATCTCTTTGACCCATGTCAGCAGGCCTCCAAAACTAACAAATTCGCGAACGTGTATGCTGTGTCATGTATTCAGACATGTACACCTGCCCAAAGCAGGCCAACAAGACATTCCCCTCATGGCACGGGAATGCACAGTTTCTCAACATTACAACAAAGTTCTCCTACAAATTTATCCAAAAGTTTGTAGGGAATTGTCAACAGCAATTTATCCTAGAAAACCTTTGGTATGTCCAAGTTAATAAACAGAGGAAAAATCTGTAAAAGTTTGCACCAACTTCACCATGGTCAGTGTTTACATGCTGAGCACCACTCATCAACAGAAGGCGACAAGTACAGTTGTCGTTGAACTATTGATTTAATTATTTATACAATAGAAAATTGAAATAGACTGTGGGTCTTTCCTTGAGTTAATGCTACAAATCTAGGACAGAAAGGTCAACTGATTCGTGACTTCAGAAGGTCACCAAAATTACGCTGAGGATTTTAAATTCAAAGATTTCCCTTGCCACATGAAGGGCCTAGAAAAAGGAAATACATTTAGTGGGAATTTTAAAAGCAAACAATATTTTCACATCAATATTTTAAATTACAGAAAAAAGCAGCTAAGATTATGAATACTTGATAGTAATGAACAACAAAGCAACAGAAACTAAACAACAAAAACTTTGAATAATTGTAATTGCTGTCTTTTAAACAGTAACTATTCATTATAAAGATGATATGATGTCTCTAACATCACTGTATCAGAAACAAATTCACAACTTGTCCAAATGCCGGTGGCATTTAAATCTAGGATAATAAAATAAACTAGGATCAGACATAATTTACATCCACTTGGCTTGAATACAGTCGAAAATTACCCACTCTCACTGAAATCTGAAAAACAAACATGATCATACAAATCCAAATGAATAAAACTAAGTAAACAATGTCATGCGAAATAACAATTTCTGGCTGAATAAAGTAGTCACCAGTCAAATCTAGTTGGGAAAACGTTGGTTTGGCTTTGTGTGGGTGTGCTAGCTTGCCAATGGTGACTTCTAGTCATCTGAGCAAAGTTTACTAATGGATAGTCTGTTCTTAATGACATTTAACATCGTTAGCACAGAGATCATCTTTGATAAGTTTATCCTGGAGGCGCTATACAAATTTCAAATTACAATTACAATCCTTCCCTTTATATGACCAACTAGAAGCATTAAATGAATCAATAATTAATTTTAATTGTAATCTGTGATTGGTTGAAAGATTGTCCTTATCTCCCACAAGATGGCAACTATCAGGACTCTGAACAAGTCCTTTTATACTTGACAGCAATGACCAACAGTTTTTTAGCACCACTGGTTGATGCTTTGTCGTTAGATAGTCACACTGTATGAATCACTATTATCATCATCATCATCATAAATTCCAACCATGGGTATGAATGATTTACAGCACTAGGTATGAATGATTTACCTCCACCCTATTTAGCTTATCAACACCAGACACAGTGATGGGTAAACAAAACAATTCTAAACTGTTGATAAAAAAGTCGAACATAAATTCACAACAAATACAAAAATACTTGCAATAGGTCATTTAATGTCACACAATGCCATGTGGTTGCACAAGTGCAAAGCAGTGTCAGCACCAGGGGGGCCCGGGGCTTTGCCCATCTACCAACATCTCCATGACAGTTTGGCCTGGACAGTTGAGACTGAACTTGATCATAATGGTTGCTTTCATGTGCCTTTTTCTCAGAAAAACAACAGTGTTACTTCTAAACTCTTGGATCTGCGGCAATGATAAGGCTTTTGAGTAGTAAGCCAGTTTTCTTTAAATCATCCGATACCATTCAGTTCCAAGTTTCAGCTTTCAGCCGACCGACATACTCTGAATTATGATGACAAGTGGGTCACTCACACCAGCAGTGCATAACACGCTGTCAATCAGCAGAACAGAGTGCACATGAATGCATCTTAAACCATCACTTGTTCGTCATTTCCCACAAGTAAAGAGTTCCAAGCAACTGGCATCGTTTGGATATTCACAGTTTTGGTAATACAACGCTAGCCAGGGCCTTTGGTCTGCAGTTTGCTCCAGCCTGCACGATGGACCTGATGGTTTAAGGATAGTGTTTAGTGGACCTGCAAATCAATCATCTTCTTTCAAATCAAATCTCAGATCAAACAGGCACTCAGAATTTGCTTCAAACTGAACTTCATGTGAAATCAGCTGTTGCAATTCCACTCTGAATCAAAACAAATCAAATGGTGCCTAATATAATAATACTTAGTATTATTATTAAATATATTAATATATTAATATTATTAAACATTAATGCTTATTAATATTGGTCATACAAGTGAGATGTTGTACTGGACAACTAGTATCGCAATATTAATCTATTTATTATAAAATGCCTTTAAAATGCACCTGAAATGAGAATTAGAAATATGACTAGTCTAAAAACGAGAGATCTAAAATGAAGGAGCAACTTGATATAAGATGAACATTTTCTTGAGCTATTTGATTGATCATTTCGGATTTTCTGTTGAAGATTGCTCCAAAAGGGTGGTCCAATGCATGAGAAAGTATGACACACTCAGACAGACGTATGGCCCAAGACAGGAGTACAAAGGTTCTGGGACACCTACTACTGAGGTCCACCTAAAGTACAGGATATTGAATTCTAACCCTGTCCCTGACCAGAAGTCAATGCAGTCTGTCATATATAAACCTATAGTCCGATGCATGCAAGAATTTAAGCAGCTTGACCACAAATCTGATGGCACAGTTAAGGACAGAATGTGCATGACTGAGATATCTGCAACTTAGTAAGGCCTACAAGGTCAGTACTGCTTTAGTCCAAGGCACCAAAATGATAGAATGAATAAAGGTCACTGTGACATCAAATTATAAATCAGGCATTGCACTGTATGCTATATGTACAAAAAGCAACCGTAAAAGAATTTTTGTAACTTGACTGATGCATTAAAGAACTGTACTTTTAAAACCATCATACACTGACAGAATAACCTTTTATGCAAAATATTTCTTTGACGGCATTGTGTTTAGTTTCAAGAACTGATGTCAATTTTCTAAACACAGCATCCTCACCAATAAAGATTGAATATCTATGGCTATCATATTTCACTGATGGCCTCCCAACATATTCTATCGCCTGTGAATAAGCTGGTTCTCATGACCTAGCTTTTGGCTGGTTCTCATGATCTAGCTTTTGGCTGGTTCTCATGATCTAGCCTTTTGTTTGGCATATACAAATCTCGTGATTACAGTTACAGTATGATTACAATCCACACTGTCTCTGTCTGACTGCTTTTTCTTTAAAATGAAGGCGTTAAAGGTTTGCTTATTTTCTGTTTTCTTAACACTGGAATTTTCACCGGCTATGTGGCATGTTTCAATGAGAATGACTCCATATTCAGAGGCACTTTTTGTACAGCAATTATTACTTAAATGGCTTTGCACCATGCCACGTGAGATTGTAGCCTTGCACAAGCTGCAGGCTCGCTCAAATCTTATACCATGTTGGTAAAGTATTTCCAAATGGACTTTGCTTATCCATAATATAAAGATGGCTTTAACGCATCAACGTAAAGGAAGTTATACGTTACAGGAAATGGCTGTGTAAGGTTTGTATGCCACAGGAAATGGCTGTGTAAGGCTTGTATAGTACAATTACTATTCGTAATCAGTTTCAAGACCAAGTTTCTTGGCCAAATATGAATAGACTGTTTGGACCACTGTCTGGTAAAGAATTGAATTAAATATGAATATTCAGTACACCTCTACATTCAAGTATGGCACACTCGACAGTATGGCTCGACTGATAGGCAGACTGTTGGCTAACTATAAGTTTGTATATCTTCAAGAAAGAATGCTACCATTGATCAGCATTGGTCTTCTGCAGTCATAGTATGAAAATGGAGTCCATACTGTATGCAGTATTCCACATTCTGTTGCAGTACACAAGTCACATTACAATACTGCATCCAAAGCTGCAGCAAGACACACAAAAACTACAGACAGGACAAGAGACAGATACAAAAACAATGTGGATATAAGAACCTGAGGCCTTTTGTCTGAGATATGCCTTTCGCGATTACTTTATTTTACACTAAACAACAGCATTTCATGGTCCATTAATTAAACCCTTCAAAGCCCAACTATTGTACTAAAAGATGCTGCTTCTTTGCTAGACTTTTCTGAAGGTGTCCTTTGCTGTTTCACTCTCGACAAATCCAGGCATCAGTCCCATCAATACACTCACTGGCCATTTCCATCACTAGCACTGGCCAATCCCATCACCAGCACGGGCCAATCCCATCAGGAAATTCTGATCATTGTCTTCTGATAAACATTTACTTCCGCATGCAATGCACATGATAACTGAGTAAGATTGCAGAGTTTGCAACTTAGAGCGCTGCAAAGTCTCCTTCTTCGTCAGCTCCTTTGGAACCCACAGTGTACTCCCCACCACTCTTCTGACCCATTAAAATGTACATGGTTACCACCACTTAGTTCTGGTGCTGGCACTGGTGCAATTGCTTACATATTAAAATATTTTCTGGATATGCTTTTCTAAATGAAAATAGGTTCAATGTTCAAGACAACAATCTGATGAATGACAGACGCTTCGGCAATAGTCTTTTCTTCTCATTCGCAAGCCAACTTGCTATCGAAACTGCTGAGTGCTATTCCAAAGGCCTGTACAGCACACATCGGGTAGTTGTAGTCCATCGTGAAAACATCTTCAGAGACTCGACCAAACTGCATAACGATGTAATCCACTAGTAAGAAAGAAAAGAAAATCATAAAGTTCAGAAATCTTGAAAGTCTTAACTTTGGGCCAAAATACCTAAGATTCTTTAACTGATGGCAGTTTTTGTCTTTAAGCCAAATGAGTTAATGATACAACTGGTACTGGTTTATAGCATTTGCATAAGCATGGCAATTAAGTCCACCATGAGCAGCAGCCTCACTTTGGGAACTACAAATTAAATTACCATAAACCTCTTCTTTCAAGCTAAGTTGATGAGTAGGAAGGGTACAGTAAAGAAGCAATCATGTGTGCCCTATAATATTTACTTCTTACATTAATTCAGGTGGCATCCCAGTGAGTTGCTGCCTTTTCTTACATGTTCAAAAAACAAAGTACAAATTGTTCCTTTGCAGCATTTGGTCAAACATTGCTATGTGTTCAATCACTCTGTGTCCGAGTTAGAGTTTCTAGAGTTAGTCCTCATGTTTCCTGCACATTTTCAGCAGTTCTGGACGAAGCCCAGACAATGAGACCCCGATCCATGTCCTCAGGCACATCTGTGGATGGAAGTATTTGGACTGTGATGCCCTCACATCAGCTCTGAAAAGATCTTTCCTCCATAGCTACACGACCTGCCATTTGACATTTACGAGACAATCACGAGCAGCCTGGTGGACTTGTTACTGTCAGATGGTCTTGTGACTTGTTACTGTCAGATGGTCTTGTGACTTGTTACTGTCAGATGGTCTTGTGACTTGTTACTGTCAGACTGTGGGATACAGAATGCCGAGATTTATGTCATGTAACCAGATGGTTTGAAGGCCAGCACAGGCATTCAAGATCCCTGGATGAACAGAAATCCAGAGTCCACTCAGTCGGAGCAATGTCCTCACAATGGTCGATGGGCAACCAGTGTAGACAACTGCTACATGTCAGGCTCCAGACCCCACAAAACTGTCATCAACGATCAACAGCCTCTTTGGTTGTTCTAGAGCAGCATTCTCAACAGCTGCTTCATCGTTCACTGCCAAGGAGTTAATGGACTATTTCACCACCAAGATCAACTCTGTTTCTGATGACACATCCAGTTCTGCTCCTCCACAGTCCCTGGCCACAGAATACTGTCTGACTTGGGAGGTTCCTCTGGACAGCAAGAAACTCCATGTTCTCTGCTGAAGTTCTGTATGCTAGATCTCTGCTGACCTGCCTTGCACAGGAATTTGTGGAAGGTCTTCTCCCATTCCTTAACGCTCCTCTTCAACGGCAAGCTGCAGGAGGGCACTGTACATGTCTCCCAGTGTATCAGTTGTACAGCACATTACAAATCTATTATCAAATTTAATTCCTCCAGGTTTTCTGCAGTCAATCAGATGATTAAAAATATTAACCATGTGATTAATTTCGATTAAAAATTTTTTTCTATGCCCACCTCTAGTTCTAACAGTTTTGGATCTCAGTAAGCTATGCTGAAGTTAAAATAATAAAAGTTTTGAGTTAAATTAAATTATGCCATTTGCAAGTCAGTTTGTGAATTTGCTGAAGTGGCTGAATGGGTCAGTAAGGCTTGGCAGTAAACCCAAGTACTTACTGTGGGTTTTAAGAAGACATGAATAACAGAAGATGACGAGGAAGAAGACACTGACAACACAAATGCAGAAAGTGAAGACCCCATATAAAATTTACCACCAGCCTAAGCAGAACAGTTTCAAAGCGATAAAGTAGACAAGGACTTTGATGACTTATTTCAATATGCACCCTTTCAGATCTGTTAGACACCCATGTTACAGAGCCTCTGAAAGGGTTTTAAAAGACTCTACATAAATCACCAGAATCACATATTGTGCAATTTACACTGCAATACTAACCATCATTATCATGAACTATCTGAAAGTTCTTCACTGAAGCCTGGGTTACACGGCCATGAAAGTTCAACACATAAGACTGGGTATCTACAGAACAAAACAAAGCAAAAAGTCAATCTGTTTTCCTAACTCGCCAAATTTTAATTTTAATAACTGCTCATCTAATTAATCTAACAACTTCCATAGCATCATTATCACAAGCCATCAAACATCAAACAATGGTGGCTTCAACTGAAGCCTAGTCAAAATCTGATAGAAAAGGCATCAGAAGTAGTCTACGATGTGTGTGAGCATGTTCAAACAGATAAGTCGTAAGTTTAGACCTAAATAACATTAATGAACTGAAAATATATACAAAACTGTGCAGTGAATTCCAGCGCTTAGAAATCAGCCACCAGCAACATCTGAGGCCCTAATGCTGTCCTGCTGTGAGGTACAAAAGAGTTAAAGTGTCCACTGACTGAGTGCAGTATTTATTGGTAAGAGTAGTGAGCAAAGATGGATCAGAGGTTGAATGATTTCAATATAATACCTTGTGAGCTATATGTAAGATTTTAAACTGGATGCTTTGCTCAATGGGCAGCCAATGCATTGAATGCAACACATAAGTAAGTAAGTAAGTAAGTATATTCTTTATTAACCAATAGCTAATTACACATAGGTTTACAAGTATTTAAGAACACAAGAAAATTTAATATGCATACAACATCCTAATAATAAAACATTTACGCGTTAAATTGTCAGCAGGAGGAATAATATGATCATGGGTGTGGGGCCGTAGGGAATAACAGAGGGTTTTAATTGGTGGGAGCAGCTGATGTAAGACATGATTTGGGTTGTTCAAGATTGCTTTAAAGAGGCGAGCATCGGCTATGCCACATAGTTCATCGAACGTTGGAGAGTCCCCAGGAAGATAGTGAAGACGCACAAGTCTCCACATCAAAGCCTGGAGCCGAGCCCTAGCCTGTGCCCCAGCATAGCCCCACCACATGGGAGAGGCGTACAGCATCCTAGCCAGTGTTGTGGCTCAGACAACGTCATAGAGCCGAGGGCCAGTGAGACCATGTGCTACAAGAATTCGTATCGCATACAAAGACTGACGTGCCTGACTATGAATCCGATCAATATGAGAAAACTAAGTAGTATACAGTATATAGTATATAGTAGTATGTTGATATTTGGGGACTTCATTATGGATTTGCCCAGGGAAGTCTAGGCCGTTTGTAGTTTCTGCAAATCTCTCTCAGTGATAATAATGAGAAGTGAATTACAGTAGTCAAGTTGGCAAGAGACCATAGTATTTCCTAGTTGAACTAAGACAGTTTGAGGCACATGAGATCGGAATATCTTGTATGTGTAACAGTGAAATGATTGGAATTTGTCTGTTTCTGTCCACTGTGGAAGTTCTCTGCTGTCTGGGTTAAAACCTCAACTTTTCAGGTCCCATTTTATCATCCATATTCTGTCTTCTGGTCTTTGGTGCCACATGGTTCTGTTTAAAGGAATGTGAGTTTAGAATATGGCTTTAGATATACATATATGTACACATATATATATATATATACATGTATATATATATGTACATATATTTGTATATATACGTTCGCTGTTCAGCAAACAGTGCTGATATAACTAGATGAGTGACCACTGGTGAGCCCCTCACACACTAAGAACCCAACTGATGGAGTTCCTTCCAGAGTTAACAGAGGAGTCCTGTCCAGAGTTGACACAATGCTCAGAATTCCTAGATCTAGTTGAGTCGAAGATGACAAAAGACAATGAGGAAGATAAATCCAAAACACCAATTTGGAAACAGTAGTAGTCCAAGCATGTAAGAATTATCAAGCAAAATCCATGCTGAAACGAACAATTTGCCGAAATGACAGAGTCAGCAAATGTGCTGCAACAACGCAGTAGCTGCCATTGTGGATGTCGGTGTAAGTAGAGCATGAGCCCTTGGTTGTGAGGAGAAGAATCAGAGTGCACAGTCTGATAAGATAATCTGGGGCCAAATGATGAAGGCAACTGTAGATGAACAAACCCATCTTGTGCTGGATTAGGTAGCTGACCTGAAGTTATGCAGTAAAGTAGCAGTAAAACTCTCCATGACCCATAGTGGGGCAAAGAGAAAAAGCTCCTTTCCTACTCTTAGGTCCTGAGCCAGTAAAGCGCAAAACTCAAAGTCCCAGATACAGGGCCACTGCACTGCAGGACTTGCCACTTACTATCTAGCTTATGCACATGCTGAACTGTTTGTTTGATGACAGAGATGAGTGTATGCAAACAACTTGCACAGGGTCATTACATGAAGTCTGCTTAGCTGGCTCTGACCCATAATCATTTGTTTATAGAATTATCACATAACTAAACAGACCAATTTGACGAACTAGACTTGCGAGAGATATGATCAAACTTCCACTTACAGGAGATAAGTCAAGCAGTGACACTGAGAAATGAATATAACTTTTCCAGGAATAGAGTTCAGGAATAGTGATTACTGTAACAGCATTTTGTTTAACAATACCAAACAGAACACTACTGCTGTGATCAGAGCAACTTTTGACAAAAGCATGGATGTACCTTGGCAGCATTCAGTGTAAGTGCATGCCGACTGGTGAACAGCTGATGTAGCTGGTAGAAGCAGCATAGAGACAGCTTACTGATACGTAGCACAAATGTCAGTTCAAGATCAAGCATACAGCTTCATCTGATGCAAAGCTGTTGGTACGCACCAGAACACGAAAAGTGGATCTTGTCTCATGGTTTGACATCATCCAGCTGCTCACAGTAATGATGCAAAGGAGATGGACCGTACAAAAAGAGAGGCAGCAGCCATCTGCTTATACAGTTGGGTCACCAGCATAGGTAGGACACATCTACCATGGCAGACAGTGATGATCACCATATCAGCTGTGTACAGTAGGAGCAGAATTGCTCCCGGCACACTTCCTGGTGGTATACCGCAGACACAGGAGGTGACCAATGTCCACTGAGAAAGATGGTCTCCACATGGTCTTGTAGGAAGCTATGGATCAAGACAGGGCCAAACCGCTGACGCCAAGTGCTGCTGACAATGTCATGGTGAACAGTGTCAAACACTGCTGAGACATCAAAGAAGTTGAGCTATGTGATACCTCAGCCCTGCCTGCTGCCATCAGAATGTCCAAGAGGATATTAAATGTAGCACAAGCAGACTCTTTTGAATGGCCTTGTCAACAGGCAGTGGAACGGGTACTGCCAGTGAATGTTCTGGCCATTACTTTTTATATGCAGAGATGATCAATACAGATCATAGTACATATATATATATATATATATATATATATATATATATATATATATATATATATATATATATATATATATATATATATATATATATATATATATATATATGGGTCAGCACTTGGCACAAGGCAACTCTTTCAGTTTAAAAAATATACAAAAATTTAATGACAGTCCAACAACATTTCAATCAATCAATAAGGTCAATAGACCATTACACTTTCAATCTGTCACAGACTAAATGCTACTTACTTAAGCCAGCATTGTAACTAAGTTATCTTAATGTTAGTTAGCTAAATAAGCTTCCTCATTGGTATGCATGCTTGAACTTTGTCCTTTCTAACTTGGTAGGTGTATGGATGACGACTTTTTGTCGATAGATAGTCACTTCTTTTACTCACAAAAAAGTCCTTCACAACAGCAGAAATGTTCAAGATGTCCGAATCATGCCCCATGTCACCATAACCAAACAAGATCT
Source organism: Norana najaformis (assembly GCA_964023275.1). NCBI lineage: Eukaryota > Metazoa > Annelida > Clitellata > Crassiclitellata > Hormogastridae > Norana > Norana najaformis. Next base: position 4,056,465 of record OZ029928.1, read on the forward strand.
CTTCCTGACTAGCTCCATGTCAGCTAGCTTGAATCTTTGCCGAACACAAAGATGTCGACCACAGAAGTATATGCACGAAGATTCGAGGACACACGTCGCTCGAATCTAACACACTTTCAAGTAATGAAAGTCTTTGGAAACCGGTTCCTCACTAAAGCATTTTCACAATCCGCAAACAAACCTTGCACGAACTAATTCACAACTCGTACAATGATATGTCTTTCGAATCATCCACTTGATCTCACGGCACTTTACAACCAATTCAGAGTTGTCAGAATTCACAACTTATACACGTCTATTCTCCTTCGACGATTTCTGCACAACCAAACATTGAGCACCTCACTCTAGCACATAAGCATGACAGTCTTTTGCTTATCACAAACAATTCTGGTTGACAGCTGAGTTTAAATTTTCGCTGCTGGATCCCTGCTTTTGGTCTAAAACAGTGTAGAGCGTTCAGCCATCCCCTCAGACTAATAATCACTATCATGTCCTACTATGCTGGCATAAGCTTATTAAATATACCTACCTATGTAAACGCTGGCTTTTATATAATTAAACAAACACATATATCACTAAACCAGAGGATTTATAATAACTATGTATGCTCTAGCCAACCAGTTAACATAGATGCAAAGCGAATATTAGGAGAATTGCTACAGGCAGCTTGCTGTCTAGGTAGAAGCTTGAATTTTTCAAGCAGTGCAACCACCTGCTGGCATATTGATCTCAACCACCTTTGGCATGATGATGAGGTTCATTCCTTTACTTCAAGATCCTGACCTTGATGATAACAACCTTTAAAATTTCGATTCATCCCAGTTCTTGGTGCAGCTTGGCACTCTGCCTCTAGCTGAAGGACATCTTCCAGAGGGTCAGATGCAAGCCATCAGAGAGCCATCTCTCCAGAAGTCAGCCATGGACCACAATCACATCACCAACTATCTTCAATCTCACGTTCATTTCAAAGACTGTAGAGAAGAAAATAGCCGCTCAGCAGATGCTGCGTTGCCTGGAATCATACAACTTAATGCCAAACCTATTCAAAACTCAGCTCTGCACTCTGCCATTAGCTGAAGGACATCTTCCAGAGGGTTCAGAACCCTATGAGAGAATAGACATGTATAAGTTGTGAATTCTGACAACTCTGAATTGGTTGTAAAGCGCCGTGAGATCAAGTGGATGATTCGAAAGACATATCACTGTACGAGTTGTGAATCAGTTTGGCATAGGTTTTGAAAGATCTGGGTTCAGAAAGATCCCCTCAACAAAGACTGTCATGCATTAGCTTATCTCTGACATCTGTGATGCTATGGACTCTGGGCAAGTCATGTTGCAGGCACTTCTCCGTGTCATTTGTGACACTGTGGACCACAACATCTCGCTGACTCGACTCAGCTTCCTACAGAATTGTTGGTCAGCCATTGGAACGGTAACTCTCTCTTACTAATGGGCAGAACATGGCAGTGCAAATTGGACCAGACAGATCAGGATGGGCATCAGTCCCACAGAGTGTCTTTGGGCCGCTTTGTAGATCTAGTCCGCAGCTGACCTTGCACAAGTCATCATAGCTTCATCTGCACTCAACATGCAATCCAAAGGATGCACTTGTCTGCTTATCAAAGGTAAGGGCCATTGCAACAGAAGCACAGACCTGGATGTAACTGAATCGGCTACGTCTGAATCCACGAGAAACACGGTTCATACAGCTTGGGAAAAGGTAGACACAGAGCTAACAGAGGCAGCATTCTAGTCTGGGACCCTGACGCGTTCCAGGATGAAGATCCATTAATGGCAAACTATGTCAACTGTCCATGGAGGTCCTGTTTTTACAAGCTGCACCAGATCAGCGTCATTCAGCGTAATTTACTGCATGATGTCACTGTGACTCTCGTTTATTGCTTCATAATGATGCACTTGGACTGCAGTAGTGCAGTCTTTGCAGGCCTGCCTAAGCTTTGAGTTTGTCAGCTTCAGTCTGTCCCCACCTGGATCATCATGGCCAACTTGCCAAATTATTTGCATATTTCTAAATATATGCAAGAGATGCTGCATTGGCTCCTGGTTCAGGAGAGAATTAAACTGAAGGTTCTCCTCACAGATTGGATCTTGATCATCAGCTCAGCCCCAGAATATATCAGAAAGATTTTTATTTCTGTCTTGAGCCAACTGGGTCGACAAACACTGCATCCTGTGACCTGTGGATATCTGATAGTCCTGGCTACTCTATGACGGCCCATGCACTCCATGCTTTCATGTGCACTGGACCATCCTTCCTCTGAAATTTCAGACTGTTCTACCCAAAAACAGCTCAGGACACATTCTCAATTTAACTTACAACACACCTTTTTAGATCTGTTTCACATTCATGTTGCAGTACCTTCAAGAGCTACTTTAACCCAATACAGACGAGTAGGTAGTGATTGGTAGTGTAGGTATCACGACGAGCAGGTAGTAATTGGTAGTGGGCATGTACTATTATCTAGACCACTCTCAGCCTATCGCAGACGTTATATTTTTGAAACCTTACATCAATTAGGCCAAGATATTATAATTAAGTACAGAAATAAGTGGAAGATATTTTTAGAATTCGGTTATAAACATAAAAATCGACCAATCAAATCGGACATTTAAATCACGAATTTAAATAACCCAAAATGGCGGCGTGTTGTTGTTGTGGCCTTACTGACGACGAAATTCGGCAAATTCTTGATGAATTTGCATCAGATGATGACAGTTTTGACTCATCTGACAATAAAAACCTGTCTTTTGCTACCAGTGAAGAAGATAAAGTGGTTTTGGCTAAAGAACATTCTGACATCGACACCGAATTAGACGGCTACGTATACATGCTAGCGGACCGTCAAACTGGGTCAGGCGGATGACTTGGGCGTGATAGACAGGACTGAACAAGTAGCTAATGTTCCCATTTGACCCCTAACTGTGCCATTTACAAGCGTCTGTGGCAGACCAGCCCCTGATGCACCATTTTTGAAATTTTTCTAACTGCTTTTGGATAAGCTTTTTTGATGTGCTAGTTGAACAGACCAGGCCTGCATGGTGAGTAGAGTAGGTCAAATGCACAGAAGGCAGGTAAACCCCACAGAATAAAATGGAAACCTACTTCTCCTCTAGCATCTTATTTTAGAGAACATGATCAAGAATCCCAAAGGCTGCCCCAAGAAGGCTCAATATGAATGTGAAGCATGTAAAGTTGCTTTGTGCAAAGTTTTATGCTTCCACATTTGCGACGAGCAAAATCAGATAGTGGTTCTGTGGAGTGTGAGGAAGGTAAGCTAACATAGCACATCGATACAACTGTTTAAATTTCCATTCTAAATTGTCCTCTTAGAACTGTTCAGTGCAGTCTATTGAGAAAGAGGAGTCGATTCAGGAGCTTCATCCATCTTCAAGGTGACCATCCAGTGCACTCAGGCATTCATAAAAATGGCCCTTTTGAGAGCTACCAAATATTTGAAAAGGAAACAAACTTCAGTGTGTTTGCCTCTCTGTGTGCCTGGCTTGTTGTAATGTTACTGTTGTCCTGTTGGTGTGCATGCTGCAGTGTTTTTGATGTCGTGGTTGTATTACTATGTATGTGTTTGGGAGGTGATAGGGTGAGTAGGCAACATGAGTGCCCCAAAATTTTTCTATCAAAAACTGGACAGAAGGATTGAAAGAGTAGATAAAAAGCTAAAGAATGATGTTAACCTCAAGTCTGTATGCCAAAAATTACCAAGATCTGATAAGTTAAAAATTTCTTACTTTTTAGGCATTTCTTGTTACTCCTCTGGTACGACTACTGTCTGCATACTAAAATTATTATATCTCCTTCATTTATGAAAATATTTTCAAACTTTTTGGAGGTTTTGTCTGATATTAATTGCTGCACAGTTCATGTGCTGACATTACATGAGTTGTTGCTGAAAATGTTTTCTATAGGGGTTTGAACATGAAAAAAGTTTTCAAATGGAGTGGGTACAGTTTGGGGCAACTATGAGTACCTCCAAAGATTTTTCTCAAAAACTGAAAACATGGTTTGAAAGAGGAAATAAAATGCTAAAGAATGATATTAACCTCAAGTCTGTGTGTCAAAGAATGACCAAGATCTGATAAGTTAGACATTTCTTACTTTTCAGGTGTTTTCTTATATTTCCTTCAAATTGTACGACTTCATCTTACATACTAAAAATACTGTATCTCCTTCATTTATGAAAATATTTTCAAAATTCTTGTGAGGTTTTGTCTGGTATTGATTTCTGCACGATTTTTGTGCTGACACTACATATGTTGTCACTGAAATTTATTTTCCATAGGAGCCTGAACATGAAAAAAGTTTTAAACATGGGGTGGGGTACGGTTTGGGGCAACTTTGGGTACCCCAAAATTTTTTGTATCAAAAACTAGATGAATGGATGGGAAGAGGAGATAAAATGCTAAAGATTGATGGTAACCTCATGTCTGTAGGTCAAGAACTGACTGAGATACAAGAAGTTGAAAACTATTTAATTAATAGGCGTTTTCCGGTAAAAATCGCTCGTCGTCAGGGCCTAGGCGGAAAAATTTCTCTCGTCTTTAAATATGCTTTATCAGTGCTTCAATACATACATACATTCAAACAACGATTCAAACAGAGTCACATGCGCCATGTATGAGGCAGAGTAACGAGGCCTGCACAAGCAGAGTTTTGGTTCTTCTGGTGCTGGCTTCTGGTGGTGGCTTCTTTTAGTGGTTTTTCTGTTGTGCTGGTGGTGAGGCGGCTGGTGGTTTGTGCTGGTCATTGAGATACTTAGGGTCCAGCTCCACCAAACAACCACTTATAGCACATTTTATGAACTTCATAAAGGCACTGCAATGTGAAAGTATGAAGGAAAATCATAACTGTTAACTCTACATTTCTTCAGTGCCCAGCAAAGCAAAGTTAGTATTATTATCATTTCTGCATTTATTAAGTGACATTATCTAATGTCTAAGCACCAACTGATGGTGCAAAGCAAGTGTATGCAAAGAACTGTTCAAGTTCTTGACACAGTAACCATCTCAGGGAGAGGCTGAAACCCATACTCTCTGCATTACAAGCGAAGCTCTCTAACCTATGGACTACCATGGCCCACAAGTTGTGGAACCGGCTTCTTCACAGGCACTTAATGAAAAACAAAATCGGTCAGGTTTTGTTCCAAGTCAAAGGTCAGCCAGAGGGACTGGCAGATGGCTACAGTGTACAGAGCTTGGAACTGGAGTGATGAGACACCATATAAACAAGAAAAATCACACACACGACACCATACAAACCATCGTTCCAAACAGGAGTTTTGTTATGAAGCTCCAACAGGTTTTCCATTTCCTTACGTTTCCAACGCTCAACAATTCCATCATGATCCTGGATAAAGATGATACATAAAATTTATTTCATCAAATAAATATTTGCTACCACCTATGAAAAGGGACCACATGGTGGGTTTTGAGTTATTCATACCACTATGATCAGCAAAAAATCAGAAAGTAATGGTGTATAATGTTGTATAATCGGAGTATTATGAAATTTTATGTAGAATTTAGAACATCCTGTACCCGAAGGATGCAATTTTTGGCAAACGCATTTAAAATTAAGAAAGCCCACACCACATCCATTTGTTGGAAGTTATACAGCTTGCAATGTTATACTTGCAGTGTTCCATTTTCATGAACAGTTGTGCTAGATTGCCTTAGCAAATGCCAGTGAAAACCCACTTTCGATATTTTGATGGGTGACCACATTCAGAGGCACGTATCTCAGTAAATAAATCCCCTTGTTATGGTCCCTTTTCACAGGCGGCATCAAATGTAAAGACAGTCACAACTGTAGGTAAGTCAAAGTCACACATTTTGTTCTCTATTTATTTCCTACATATGACACTACTGCTGACAGCATTACTTTCTGAGCATCTCTTGGTACTGAACTGGAATAAATAATCTCCATTACGATGTGTCAGAAATCAGGGATCTCTGCAAATTAATTAACCTGATCAGAAACACCAAACCAGTGCCGGAGATGATGCAAAAGGAGAAAATGGTTCGGGTCGGGAGCGCTTCTGATGAGTCTATTCTTGAAGTGGCGCTTTATAAATGTCAGATTACAATTACAATTACAATTACAATGGCATTAAAGGCAGCAGACAGATCAAGAACAAGTGCTATTACTCTACCCTTCTTGGTGAAGCACACATTATGAACAGCAAGAGGGGCAGATTCTGTGGAATGAAACTTAATGTATGCAAACTGAAAAAGTGAGATTAATGAGCTGGAAGAAGGGTGAGGTTGCATGCGATTCATTACTACCTGTTCAAGAATTTCATATACAAACTTCAAAGTTGAGACAGATGGGTCTGTAGTTAGACAGATGGGTTATAGCTATTTTGACATTTTGCATGATCCAATAACAGGCAGGACCACACAAGGATGCTCCAAGCCTTGATTTCTGGCACTCTAGTAGCTTTAGGAGACCAAGTGACACAGGCACATATGGACGCAGGTGATGATGGCTGACCGGGTGGTGAGGGCTGACCACTGCAATATGACAGAGGCAGAGATCGCGGCAGCAGCAGGCCCGAGAGAAGCAGGGTGTGGGGCCGTTCTGCCAAGCCTACATGGTGACTTTTTTGGAAAGGGTGACAAAAGAAGGGGATCAGGAAGCCATACTGGGCCACATGAGGGTTTTGGGGAGGCTGAAAATTTGCAGGTATTTATTCTTCTTCCTATATACTACTGCTTCACTATCATTCAATATATATTATCATTGGATGCCTTCAGCTGGCTGGATTTACTTATAAAACCAAGTAATTACTATCAAATCACAAATAACAACAAATGTTGGAAATCTTTAATTTCAAAAGTGCAAAAATAATTTTATTTCAACAAAGTTATGTTTGAGCAATTATTTGCTAATAATGACCAAGTATTTACGGCCATTATTAGTAAATAACAATGCCTATACGCATTGTCAACAGAAATTTGTGTATGGGCGCATCATATTATATACCAATGCGATCTACGTTTATGTACTGACTTCACAAAAATTTTGCTGTTTTTGTGTCACTGCGTCTTATGCTAAGGAGCGACTTATAGTCCGGAAAATATGGTATTTTGTTCTGACTAAGCGTGATATCATATGTAAACAGCGATGAATAGGAAAAGCAAATAAGCCTATGTTCATCTGATTTAATTAAACCTATTCCTATATTTAGATATTTAGTGCTACACTGCAGTATTTTTCTAGCTTAACTATTGGCAGAGTTATAAAAAGTATAACATGATGATGTTTTTCCTCAAAAAAGCAAAATAATTAAGACTTCTGACATCATGACACAAAATTAAACTGAAATTTACAGGCTGGGCTTTAAAATTAATTCAGACTTGATAGGATTTATATATAACATTTTACAAACTCAGGGGCAGTTTAAGAATTTTTGAAGTGCTATATAAATATTCATATTTGTATTCATATTTGATGATAGATAGGACTATTTATATTTGGTCAAATAGTGGCAATCACTATTCAATACCCCTCTAGATGTCAGTAATTTTAGAGAGATTAGCAATAAACTAACAGACTGTGGTCGGACTTCAACTCTTTCATGATCCAGATTCATTCCTGGAATGATAACTGACATTTTACGAGGTCCCTTGAAACCAAGGACGTTTGTTTCCTGCAAAATAAGACACACATATCTGTGAACAATAAAACACTACAAACTGCCTAAGACAATATCAGCAAATGCAAACTGTTTTATTCAATCACATCTACTCTGTAGAACTACTCTAGTGCCAGCGCAAGTTACACTCATACCATGTCAAATCTTAGACTGGAAGAACAGGCTGAGGCTGTTGTTTTTAAATTTGCTGCTGTAAATTCTTTCACGTTTTCATTTACATGTCTTTAACTGATCATCTAATCACTATTCATTTGATCAACTAAACATTTGATCCATTTTAAAAATCTCCACCTGTCCTGAATCAATTCAGTAAGCATACTATTGTTAACTTTCAGGTCTTCTTTCATTTTTTTGTATATAAATTCCTGTCCTTGTCTGTCCTTATCAAGGCTTGATGGGAGGGATCGGGTGGTTGGGTAGCCTTTCTGTGCAGATCCCATTTCAAACACAATCGACAGCCAGACCAGACCGTCAGAGCCCAAGGTCACCATTAATGTCTGTCCATCTAACAAGGAAAGAAGCCAGTCACAAAGTCAACGACACAAGTGAAAGGAGGTGCTAAGGCAAGTCTTGGTCGGATGTGTTCAATGCCGCACTTATACAGAGAAAAGCCAGCATCGTTACACATCTGGAATCAACAGCATCAGAGATATTCAAGATGCGTACAATACAAGACAACTAAAATTTGTTAATGCTCTCCTTACAAAATTCAGAAGTGCACTTGAAGCCAGGTTATGGGAAGCATTAAGAACCATAAGTAGACTGGAAGAAGTAAGTTTTAAGGTTAGAGTGAAAGACAGCCTCAGTAGGAGAGTTGCAAACACAAGGAGGTAGAGAGTTCCAGATGGATGGACCAGCAACTGCGAATGAACGCCTACCAAAGACAATACGTGTACCAGGAACAACATACTTTCCAGCAGATGCTGACGGAGAGAGAATCGACCTTTAAAAGAGTTACAAGGTTTAACCACTGTACATGTTACACATAAGTAGGATGGCAGATGATTTGCAAGTACATTGTACAAGAAGAGTGCCAGCTTGAAGCAGATACGTTCACATACAGGAAGCCAGTGTAGAGAGTGCAGAGAGAGAGCAAAGAGCAGGTGTGATATGGTATGAGAGTCCAAGACACAGTCTTGCAGCCTGGTGCAGTATTCTAGTTAGAGGAAGAAGTGTGCACTCAGGGAGACCATAGAGTATAGAGTTGCAGTTGTTGAGTCTTGTCAGAATAAGGCTGTGTATCAGCATATTTTCAGTGATGCTGAATCTAGAGTACAGCCAAGTTGTTTGATCCTTCTGAGGTGAAACAAGCATATTCGAGAAGTTGCAGATATCTGAGGTTTGAGAGAGAGTGTTGAGTCAAGCAAGATTCCAAGATCACAGACAGTAGAGGATAGGGAGGGTAAGAAGAAGGAAGTAGGGAGCAGAAGTTCAATGCGCTGTAGGAGTTAAACGGTCCAACCAGATAAGCTCAGATTTGTCAGGACTAAGTTTAAGGTGCACAGACAGACTCCACAGCATAACGTCATCTATGCAGGCACAGTCTCTTTGTCGCATCTACAGCTTAAAATAGCTGGAGGTGTACATAAAGTTGGATATCATCAGCATAAAGATGGATTTCTATTGCCATGACAAGAGGCAATGGTTGATAGTGCTGAGGTATAGAGGATGAACAGTAGTGGGCCTAAGACAGAACCTTGTGGGATACCAAAGATCACAACAGAGATGGATGACGAGAGCCGAAGCAAATGTACTGAGTACTGAGTAGGAGACAAACCAATTGAGTATTTTACCCAAGATACCAAAAGACTCTTGCTGAGTAGAATGCAGTGATACATGCAGTCAAAAGCAGCAGTAAGATCAAGGAGTATTAAGGCAGTCGCATATCTTTTATCAGCAGAAAGGACAAGATCACTACAGACTTTCAGGATAGCTGTTTTCGTTAAGTGAAATTGCCTGAAGCCTGACTGGAAGATTATTTGGAAGAAGATTATTTGCAGAGAGGTATGAGTAAAGCTGTGTATGGACAACTCTCTCTATCAGCTTATATAGGAAAGGAACACTGGAGAGAGGTTGATAGCTAGAACAGAGTGTGATATTTAGACTACTCTTCTTCAGACAAGGACATATAGCTGCCTGCTTCTGGGAGAAGGGAAGTATGCCAGTAGAGAGAGAGAAACGTTAATTAAGAAAGCTAGGATAATAACAAAGATTTGAAGTTGAGACTTCAGAAGCCATGTAGGCACACGGTCAAGTTCACAGTGTTCGGAAGTAGATTTCTTTAGTAGGTCAGCACCATGGTCAGGAGTGACAGGGTCAAGGGTAGATAGTGAGATCATAGTGAGAATAGGTATGCTAGAAGGGTGAGAATTGACAGTGCTATCTCTACATGTTTTACTTTATCTAGGAAAAATTGCGACAATTCATCTGGTGCGCTGACTTGGCAGTCTGGATGGAGGAGCTGGATGAAGAAGAGAGTTCAGAATGTTCCAGGTGTTTTTGCTTCCCTCTGCATTGGCGAGTCATTTACATATGAATTCGGCATGTTTGTTCAGGCAGAGGTGTCGTTGACTGACTTGCTGTTTAATCCAGGCTTCTCGAGTTTCAACAGTTCTCATGCAGCAATACAGCCTTTTGAGTCTTCTGATTAATCTCTTTCACTTTGAGCATTCCCCATCAAACTATGGGTAACCTGCTCTCGGCCATTTCCTGATGGCACGCAGAGAAGCATGATGATCCAAAAGGTCTTGTAGCGTGGAGTTATACAGTAGAAAAGCTAGCTCAGAGGACTGAGAAGTAGAGGCCCTTTGAAGAGTTCAGAGGTAAGGAGGTCCCAGGTGAATGCAGCCTGTTTGAAGCGTGCGAAGCATCGGCCCTTCACAACATCATGAGCTGATGACATAGCATGTTGAACGATGCTGAAGCTGATCGAAGAATGAACTGCGAGGATAGGGGTGGAGACAGAGAGGTTATGGATGGACACATTTGTAGGTGTGATGATGACATCAAGTGTATGGCCTCTGGTATGAGTTGGTACAGATATGTGCTGAACAAAACAGAAGGAATCAAGGAGATGAGTAATGATAGCAATGTCGGGTAGAGTAATGATAGCAATGTCGGGTAGATCAGCATTGTCCAGGTGTATATTTAGGTCACCGAGTAAGTAGACAGGCTGACAGAGTACAGACAGGTGTGAAAGGAACTCTGAGAACTCGCTAAAATGGTAGGTGTTGCCCCTCAGAGCCAGGGCGGTAAAGGCAAACAAGAAGTCATTGGCACCTAGATGTGACAAGAATGGAGCTATGCTCAAAGGTGCTGGAGGTAAACCTTCTTAGCTCATGTTTGGTAGCGTGAAGGGACATTTTCCACCATGAGTATAGCTCTCATTTGGGCCGAGTGGTCGTGGCTGGTCGATGCAGTGATAATCATCAGGAGTTGATAGGATAAGTGATGAAGAGTTGCTGGCTCGGTCTCAATATTTGGTAGTAGAAAAGATTCTTATGAGTACGATGAGGGTATTGGTCCAGCCAAGCTGCGTAATGACAATAATTCATCCGCCGAGTAACACAGGACCAAGATGCGGAAAACGGGTGATAAGAGAATAGTTAGATTAAAACATGACGAAGACCATTACCATGCTTAGTAATTAAAATCTCAGACTGTAGAATGATTTCATCCAGCAAATTTCAGTAGCAATTAGGAATTATAGTTTAGACAACTTTGCAAAAGAAAATATTTAATCCCTGACTTCAAAAATAACACTTCACATGGGACGTGTGCACCACAGGACATCAAAGCCATTCTTACTGATTTGGAGCAGGTAATCCTCTGTAGTAGATAGGGTTGCCAATTCTGGAGAACCCGATTCTGGGAGTAACTTTTCAAATCACTTTCCAAGCCAACAGCTTGAAATTCATGCAACTAGAGGTCAGGCAACAGAGTGCTCCCCAGACTTCTATCCATGATTTCTTTTTGGCACAGTACAAAATGGGCAAAAACAATGACACTCCCTTATGACATCAAGCTCACCTATACCTTGAAACAAAAGGGACTATATTGAACATTAATGGAAAATAAATTACTGTGACCTAGTTGCTTGATTAGATTACTTCTACAAGTATTCGGTTATTTGTGAAACAATAAGCTCGATCGTGTTTTTGATATTTAGAAATGAACAGATACAGGAAGACAGTTCCAAAATCTAGGTCCAGCAATAAAAAACCTGTGACCCAAGAATAGTTTTAGTTTTTGTTATCATCAGGAAATGCAATCAGATGATAAGCCTGGAAAATGAAGACTGATTTTAAGTACTGTAGTTGTAGAGTTCAAATTTTATAAATTATGAGCCTCCATTTGACACAAATCCTTTGCTGGATAGAATTCCTCAGCAACATTCATGCATACTGTACATGCATACTGAACATACATGATATGGAGGCAAATGGGACATTCACACGAGACTGGAGTTTCATGTGCTGAAAACTGTCATTTTTCAGAGGTAGTGTTGCGCACTCGAACATGCTTTTATAGATGTAATTGGAATTCAGTATTTGTAGAGCAGTGCAGCTCAGGGCAACTGATTGTTTGCGAGTTCTGTTGCGGGGGATTGTCAGGAGTTATCATAGGAAATTAAAACCTCTCATCGACTGGATCGATTTTTTGTCATGTTGGCTCATATATTATGTGGCAATCGGCAGGTTTTCTTGACAAGAGGCATAGAAAATACTCAACCTTTACGGCAAGAGTCCAAAGTACCCTAAACTTGAGGAAAGTAAGACATGTCAAGAGATGGCATAGTGAGAAAGATTTTGTTTCTGCTACATATCTGGCATCCACAGTCTCAGCAAGGAAGTCCATTACAATATCCACTAGACGTTGCCAGTGACAGGACAATAAACCACACTCTGGCTTGGGAGGTGGAATCTCCAGAGCCTCCTTAGCAGAACACAGTTTTATAGCCATATTCTCGATATCTTCGCTTTGGTTAAGTCAGGGCATCGGTCTGCCTACAAACATGCACAAGAGACTGCTCATGTGCAATGACAGTTCTCAGCACATGAAACTCTTCAATCTCCCATGCATGTCCGGGGCTCAAGTCACGTGCATGTCTCATCCTACAGACGTCTTCACCAGTAGGATATCACGTTGCCATAATTTCGATCTGCTCATCTCTTGCTCTGTGCCAGTCATCCATTAAGCAGATCTGCGTGCAAACATGTGGAACTTCGTGCAATCTTTACCATCTGTGAGGTCCTACTCAGTTCCTTTGTAACAGCATGCACCCCAATTGCCATTGCTACCATTTACTGACTGGATCTCTGCTGCCACTGCCATCTTTGGTGTTTATCAAGGAGTTTTCAGGCCCTCTTAAAAACCTGATCACCTACAAGTGCCAGATGGTTGTGACAGGAGACCTTAACATCCACATGGAGGATCCAGAATGTCCTTGGCACTGACTGAGCAGCTGAGACATCTCATCACCAGCTGCAGTATGTACCAGCAGTCAGTGTGCTTACTCATATCCACATTATCAGTCTTAACCTGGTCATCACTCTCCTTCAATTTCTGATCAAGGCCTACTATCCTTCACATTATGGTCCTTCACTTATGCCCACTCAACAAGAAGGTCACTGTCAGGGGGTCGGAAGTCACTGGAATGTGAAGTCGGTCGTCTTTGTCAGCTTCCTGCAGACGCCTACCTTTCCTGCATGGAGCTCCATCGTCAACTGCCTGGTTTCATCACACTCTACCTGCATCACACGCAATCATCGCACTCCATGGTTAGACTTTGAGTGTGGACTGATGCTCAGGAATGGCATGTGAGCTGAACACCGTTTCAAGAGAACAGGACTAGCCAAAGAAAACCGTAAATAGACAGTAAATAGATTCACCTTCTGCAGAAAAAACACTCCTTCTTCCAGGACAGGGAATGGTGCTGCTTGCAAAGTCTGATTGCATGCCACTCAAATGAAAAAGCCAGTGGCCCTGAAAGGACCAGTCTGCGAATCTGCTTAACAGGCAGTTTTGGCATGCCTCCCAGTGCTACCTATTTTACACATGAGAAGCATTAACACATGATACAGGAACTTGTTGTGAAGTGTTACATGGCAGAAGTTTTGTAAAATCAATTCACGCGCTGCACTAGCTAATATTCAGTCATTATCTTCTTATCATCATCATTATCTTATACAGCCTGTATCAGCCAGGGCTGAATGTGTGGCAACAGTTTATTGCTATAGTTGCATGGGTTTCAACGGGTTGGCTAGGACAATAATTAGAGAAGTTTCTACTGGAACAGGGTTCTCCAGATTTGGCAACCCTAATAACCAAAGGTCAGAAATCACATGTGAAGCGAAAGTATGCATCATTTGTCATCCTCCTCATCACTTTTGTAATTCATCATTTCCTTCCACAAGTCCCTGCCATACATCAAAAGGCTCAAATCAAGAACACAAGGAAAAGAAAGAATCTGGCCAAAGAGAAGATAAAGACATAAAGGATCAACAACTCATGAAGCAATTTATTTGACATCGGCACAATAGAGATCGGCAAATTACTGCTCAACTTTAAAATATAAATCTAAGCAAGTATAGTAGAAAGCCTATTTAATTTTTTTAAATCCTAAAAAATTATTAAACCCTTACATAAATAAATAACACCTTACATAAACAACAGCTGCCAGTTCTCGACGCATCTTAGTTTCCTCAAGTCTTGGATCCTTTGGACTTTTTCCATGATCAAAAATGGTAAAATGAGTACCAAAGAGATTTGACCTAAGAACAATTATACCAGTCAAAAATTAGAAAAAAAAACAATCAAGAGGCAGTCCATATCAGAGCTATAAGTCAGAATTAGTCTGTAACTAACAGTTACGCTGTTGTTGTGCAAGTGAGACCTGGAGTAAAGTCTGAAAAGCACAGGCATTTAATTTGTGCTGTTTACATGTATCATTTCATATGCATAGTTTCAACAAGTTTCCTTAAGTTTATATAAGTTTGTTTTTTACTTTAAATTGAATTCTGATTAAATCTTTGGTCTACTAATCTAAAGAAAGTGTTGAACCCAAGAAGTTGTCACTTTGTAGAATGTACAAATTAGCCAGTAACTGCTTTTTGTGCACAAGGTTTACATAAATTTAAGTTTTTTAAACTTTCTGACAAATCCAATTTCAAAAGTGATCAGTGCCCAATAGATTAATCTCACCTGAGTTTACCAACAAAAGATTCTCCATCTCGTGACAAATCAGTCGGATCAATAGATATCAAGTAATTAGATGTCTTGCTCTTTTTCCTTTTTCTCCCAGCTAGAAGAAACACCTATGCAAATAAAGACATTCATGCACAGATGCACATAATAAACTTGGACATTTATGCATGCCTTCTTGAAGTCACATCTCACCAACCTAAATATGCTATATTTTAATACATTTAATAAGAAAAACGACACAAAGTTCTAGCAACTAGCAGCACATGATAATTCAGTGCAAATTCAGTCACAAGGATAACTTGTCACTCGGACAATTTAATTGTGTTTTTCAAACACATTTGGTTACATATTAACATGGAGAAGACTGCCCCTCAGATTCTGGTGTACTGACAGTGCTTGCATTATAAGTGCTTTAAATAAAATAATAAAATAAAAATGTTGTATCAGTTTTTCCACAGGCCTACAAAAAATGTAGCACTAATTACAGTCATAAAAACACTGAGGTAATTCAGAATCTTTGTGCACAACGTTTCTAATCTACTGGGTATCACTCCTGTAGCAAAGAATCTACAGACATTTGACATGAATCTGAACAAGAACATTTCTGTGAAATGGCCCTTCCTAAAGGCAATCGAAGCTTTGGCATAGTCTACTAAATAGAATACCTTCAGCCAAAGCTACACACTGAACAGAAGAGACAAATGCAACAGAAGGCAGTTCCAAATGCAAAATCCAACACAAGAGAAGAGGCACAATGGGCTCAGGTCCATGTGCAGAAGTGCAACACCTGCAATAATGCCGAAGGCAGGAAAGTGCAATGACCACCGACCTGACTGACTCAAAGCTTCAAACAAATTTCAAAACTCAGAGCTTCCTGATGTACGTCGAAGTGGATCCGAGCAACAATGCCCATCCCAGAAGGAGAATCTTTATTCCTACGAAGTGTGTGTATCACATGATACACACACATTATATATATATATATTATATATATATATATATATATATATATATATATATATATATATATATATATATATATATATATATATATATATATATAAATTTCAGGAGATTGGTCAGTGTTTGTTGGTGCAGCTGAGGACAGAACAAAGCTGACAGATTCTGAACTTCAGAAGGTCTGCAAGGATTAAGTTATGGTAGTCAAAGCGCATCAGAACGGACAAATGGACAAGGGTCACTGCAGCACAAAACGACAGGCTACACCACATGTCCCACATCTGACACAGCTGACAGTAAGTAAGTAGCAGGACCTGCAGAGGGAGTTCACACATTCAGCCAGGGATATTTCTTCATACAGGAGCAGATCATGAATGACAAGTTGTTGATTCCAGACAGAACAGAGAACTGCTATTGAATTCCTTGCTCACTGATCTCTCTATGCATCTAGACAGATGCACAGAGTCTTCATTATAGCTGACTGAAAACATCCAATCCTGCACTTCTGCTACAACAGCCTGCATAGAAAGCACACAGATCAAGCAGGGTACAGTTGAATGTCACCAAGAACAGTTCTAGTCCATAGTATGACCAGAGAAAGACAATCAGACGTCTAGAGCGCCAATATCGTCGCACTCGTGATCCTGCTGATCGCCTTACCTGGACCCATCACCTTCGAGATATGTATTCCGTTTTCCGAACCAAAGAAACTTCGTATTGGGAGTCGCTGATAGACAGAGAAAAAGGAAACCCTCGTCGCCTCTGGTCATCACTTGCTGACATCCTAGGTCGTTCCTCACCTTCCTCCTCCCACTCTCAACATCCGTTCTCTGCAGACGACTACTTGGACTTTATGCGATCCAAGATTGACTCGATCCGTCGATCTACTGAGGATTCACCCCCACCGTCCTTCCCTACCACAACTGCCAACCTCTCGTGCTGGGAAACCCTTCAACCGGATGTCCTTCGTCGACTTATACTGGACTCGCCCTCGAAGTCATGCGAACTTGACCTACTTCCTCCATTTCTAATTAAGGAATTTGTTGATGACTTTCTTCCTTTTCTACATTTATTATGTAATTCGTCAATGAGTCAGGGTTCCATTCCAGCATCACATAAAAGGGCAGTTGTCTTTCCCTCCCTCAAGCGCCAAGGTCTGGACCCTAACTCTCCTTCTAACTATCGTCCTATTTCTAACCTTTCCTTCCTCTCGAAGCTCCTTGAAAGATGTATCTCTCTTCAACTGGTTGAATACCTTGAATCTAATTCTCTCATGCCTCCCCTTCAATCTGGTTTTAGAAAATTCCATTCGACAGAATCACTCATCACCCGCCTTCTAGCTGACATCTTTCATGCCTTTGACCATGGCCATGTCACTCTTCTTGCTCTCTATGACGTTAGTGCTGCCTTCGACACTGTTGATCATTCCATTCTTCTAGAATGACTGTCTAAGTCCTTTGGCCTTACTGACTCTGCTCTTCTTTGGTTTCGCTCATTTCTTTCTGATCGCTCCCTTTCTGTTATTTTTGGGCCCACTCGCTCTGCCTGGACTCACATTCCCTATGGTCTTCCACAGGGTTCGGTACTTGCACCTCTTCTATATATCCTGTATACTGCTGACCTGGCCAGTATACTTCTTCCCTTGGGTGTTTCGTCTCACCAATATGCTGATGACACTCAATCCTTTACTCATGGCCCGGCTGCCTCAGCCACTCTGATGGTTGAGCAGATCTTTGAGGCCACCTCTGTTCTAGATCTCTGGATGTCTTCTAACCGCCTCTGTCTTAATCCTGATAAGACTCAATATATCTGGCTAGGTGGCCGTGTCCAGCTTGGCAAAATTGACTTTAGTTCCCTTTCCTCTAATTTCCCTCATATCCACTTCTCTTCCTCAGTGCGTGACCTCGGAATCACCCTGGATCAAACTCTTTCTCTGACTGACCATGTAAATAATATCTCCCGCTCTTGTCTTTACCACCTACGACAACTCCGCTCTATTCGTCACTCGCTTCCTCTTCATGCGATCACTACCTTGGTCCATGCCCTGATTTGCACTAGGATTGACTTTGGCAATGCTGCCTATATTGGACTTTCTGCAATTAACACCTCCAAGCTTCAGTCTATACTTAATGCTGCTGCACGCCTTATCGGTGGTCTTCCAAAGTCTGCCCATATATCTACTTTTATTCGTGATTCACTTCATTGGCTTCCTGTCAGTCAACGGATCCATTTTAAGATTCTTATCCTTATGCGCAACTGCCTTCTAGGCTCTGCTCCGTCCTACTTAACTTCTTTTTGTATTCCGGTTTCCTCGTTGCCTGCCCATGCCTCCCTTCGCTCAGCTACCCGTGGTCTTTTGGTAGTCCCTTGCATCCGCACTATAACTGCCCAGTCCAGGAGCTTTGCCTTTGTTGGCCCTTCCAGCTGGAACTGCCTTCCTCTTGACCTGCGGCTTCAGTTACTTAGTCTCTCTCCTACCCAGTCCCGCAAACGCCTGAAATCCTTTTTGTTTGTTCAAGTCGGGAGCGCCACTGTTTCCTAAGTGGCGCTTTATAAATGTTCGTTTACAATTACAATTACAATTGTAGAATAGTGGTAGGCCTGGGGAATAATGACTAATTTTAAGTATTGTGGTTGAACAAAGTCAATGTTTTATGCAAGTCTCAATTTTAAACAAATCCTTTACTGAACAGGAAGCCAATGCAAAGATTTAAGCACAGGAGTTATATGCTCATGTTTTTAAGTATTTTTAATGGCTCTAGCCAAGGAGTTCTGAACTCTGGAGTTTCTGCAAGTTTGATTAGTAATACCAACAAGAAGCAAGTTACATTAGTCAAGGTAACTGAAGACCAATGCATTTGCCAAGATATTCTAGAGGACATAGGACATAGCATCTATCCGCATATGTCATAAATACACATGTATGCTGACTTACAAATACCATCTACAAAGTTTGTGAGAGACATGGTAGAATCAAAAACAACCTTCAAGTCACGAGCAGCATCATTCAAACTGTTTAAGTTTTTGTGGGGTGCCCATTAGTAGAAATTCAGTCTTCAGTGGGTTAACTCATTACCTACCGCACGGTACTAATCGGTAGTAACGTCAGCCGACTGCACGGTACTAATCGGTAGTAGATGGGACTAGTCATATCGTAACCTCTTGTTTATTTGTAATCCTTATAATTTTAGAATTCTATGTCATTTAGGCAAATAGGTATAATTTTAATCCATATTACATCAGCGGAATCCCTGGAAAACACCTCAAAAATATAAAAACCAACCAATCAAAATGAGCATTTAAATCGGCCAGCGTGCAGTTAAAAATGGATATTTAAATGTCCCAAAATGGCGAAGCGTTGTTTACCGGAGGAAGAAATTCGCCGATCGATCGACGAATGGTCGTATATTAACGAAAGTTGTGATTCTACTGATGAATAAAACGTGTCAGATGGATCACACGAGACTGTTGGCAATACGAAGTGAACAAGTGGCACACTCTAGCCCTCGCCTTCTCTGGAAAACCATTAACCAGCTCCTCCATCGGAACTCATCTAGTCCACTTCCAAATTCTCTTCCGTCTTCTTCAATAGCCGACTCGTTCTGTTCTTTCTTTTCGAACAAAATTAGTACCCTCCGTCTCTCTCTTCAATCTCTACTTTCCAAAACCTCCAACAATCCAGCTGCTGATGCTCCCTCTTCCACCTATGACAGTCCACCTTCCCCACCTCGATCCTCATTTTCTGCTTTTCAACCTACATCAGAGACCGAAATACTAAATCTGCTAAAATCTCTCCCAAACAAACAATGTGAACTTGACCCTATACCTACCTCCTTATTGAAAGACTGTGCATCTGTCCTTGTTCCAATTATTACCAAAATAGTTAACCTCTCCCTCTCTACTGGAAATTTTCCCCTTCTTTTTAAACACTCTCTTGTTACCCCTCTTCTCAAGAAATCATCTCTCGACAAGGAAATCCTTTCTAACTACCGGCCTGTTTCTAACCTGACTTTCATCTCCAAATTAACTGAACGGATTGTCCTCTCTCGAATCAATAACTATTTAGCTTCTAACTCACTCATTAACCCACACCAGTCTAGTTTTACTAAACGCCACTCAACCGAAACTCTGCTGACATCTCTCTACAACAAGCTTGTTTCTGCCATTTCTCATCAACAGGTTTCTTGCCTCTGTCTCCTCGATATCTCTGCAGCCTTCGACACCATAGATCACAATATCTTACTCCACCGACTTTCAACCTGGTTTGGTTTTGCTGACACTGCTCTCCTATGGATACAGTCTTATCTCTCCTCCCGCTCTTTCTCTGTTAAAACTTCGGAAGCCTCTTCTAAGTCATGCCCTCTTACTTGCGGAGTTCCACAAGGCTCCGTTCTTGGACCTCTTCTGTTTATCCTCTACACTACCCCACTCAGTTCACTCATTAAAGCATCCTCCGTTGACCATCACCTCTATGCTGATGACACCCAACTATTCATCTCTTTCTCTCCAAATTGTTTCAATGAATCTACAGATCATCTTCTTTGTGTGGTTAAACAAATCTCCTCTTGGATGACATCTAATCTCTTATGCCTGAACCCATCTAAAACTGAATTCATACTTATAGGCCTACGTGACCAGCTGAAGAAAATTCCTGACCCCTCTATCTCCCTCAGCCTGGACTCTGCCTCCACCCACACCTTTAATACTAACTCCTCTGTCCGTAATTTAGGTGTTATTTTCGACCAGAACCTTACTTTTTCTGATCATATCAGCCATCTTTCCCGCTCTTGCTTTATGCATATCCGCGACCTTCGCAGAATCCGTCCTATGCTTGACTTCAAAACCGCATCTATCATTGCCACATCCATAGTCCATGCAAAACTTGACTACTGCAATTCACTTTTCCTCAATATTGACACAACCCAGATAAATCGCCTACAAGCTATCCAGAATGCTCTCGCACGTGCTGTCACCAAAACCCCCAAATACCATCACATCACCCCTGTTCTCAAATCACTGCACTGGCTTAAAATACCAGAACGAATAGAGTACAAAGTCTTATCCCTCACCTACAACACACTTCAATCCTCCCAACCCTCCTATCTTCGTCAATTATTTACTATCCAACCACTCCGTTCAACCCGCTCCTCATCTGTCCTAACACTTCTTCGCCCTCCCGTCACCTCATCCTTAAAATTTGGAAATCGCTCCATAGCCATAGCTGCCCCACCCCTTTGGAATAAACTCCCGCCAGAATTGCGACAGTTGTCTGGTCAATCATACGAACTCACCAACACTTCACCTCTTTCAGTTTCTGCGCAGGTCTTTCACTCAAGACTGAAAACACTTCTTTTCCAGAAATCTTATCCTGATTCTTCCTCTTCCTCTTGTCTCTCTTCTCGCTTCAGTTTCAAACAGCATCCACCGTAGCCGTCCGACTGTCTGAGTGCCTGACTCCTGGATCTTGACCCTTTTGCCTATCGATTTTGTTTTGACTGAGCGCCTGTGAATAAGCTGGTTCCCGCGACTTAGCTTTCGTTGAGCGCTGTAGAAATTTTGAGATTACGATTACGATTACGATGATATGGAGTTTGATGACAATAGCATCCGCTATATGCCTGCGGCGATTGTGGGTCAGTTTTCAGTTACCCAGAAAATGTTGTGTTGAGAAATATAATTATAGGTTGGAAAAGATGAGAAGATAAATGATAAAGAATGGTGTCTACCTTATGTATATATGTCAAACACTGACACAGATATCACAAGTTAGGTTAGTTTTGCTTTTAGGCTTTTCCTGTAATTTTCTTCAGTTTTTACCCAACGGTCTAAATACTAAAAAAAATTGTATATCTTTCAGTTTTGAAAATATTTTTAAAATTTCTGTTTGGTTCTATCTGGCAACAATTTCTGCACATTTCTTGTGCCTAACTACCATATGTTGTCACTTACAATTCTTATGTAGACTGTCTTGAAGGTAAACATATAACAAATTTTTGGGGTACAGTTGGGGGGCACTTTGGATATCCCAAAACAAATTTTCCCCAAAAAACTTGACAGATGAATGGGGAGAGGAGATAAAATGCTAAAGAATGGTACTTACCTTATGCCTACATGTCAAAAACCAACAGAGATATCATAAGTTCAATTTGTTTTACTTTTATCCTTTTTCCTGTAATTTTCTTCAGTTTTTATGACAACTGTCTAAATACTAAAAAAATTGTATCTCTTTCAGTTATGAAAATATTTTTAAAATTTCTGTTTGGTTCTATCTGGCAACAATTTCTGCACATTTTTTGTGCTCAATTTATATATGTTGTCATTCAAAAATTTTTGTAGACTGTCTTTAAGATAAAAATATAGCAAATTTTTGGGGGGATATAGTTTGGGACAACTTGGGGTATCCCAAAATTTGTTTTTTCCAAAAACTTGACAGATGGTTGGAAAGAGGAGATAAAATGCTAAAGAATGGTGCTTACCTTATGTCTACATGTAAAAAACTGAGAGAGATAAAACAAGTTCAAATTTTTTATTTTTTGGCCGTTTTTGCCAAAAATGTGCGGTCGTGAGGGGGTAGGTGAAAAAATTTCTGCAGTCGTTAAAGGGTTAAGGAAGAGTTATTAGCTGCCATTCAAGACTGTAGCTCCTCAAAGGCATCAGACAACAGCTGCACAGATGTGTCTCATGACAAACTGTCAAACGAAATGTAGATTTGGGTATCGTCTGCACAGAAATGATATCCCAGTGAATGATTGTCTAGCAGCATAACCTAGAGGCATGTTGTATAATGTAAACAAAACAGGACCAAGTACAGAACTCTGTGCAGGAACACCACATGAACAATAACAGATACATAACAGATGCCATTGCTTCTGTTCAAAGTACGTATAAAAGACAAGACTGAGTTTACTTCCATATCATTTTAGAAAACAGAAATTACCTTCCTTCCATCATCCCGTTCAAGGTGTAAAAAATAAGTGGGAAATATTCCACGATCAATTCCTTTCTTGTCTCGTGTAATTCGACATTTCATTGTAACATTCTGGGGAGCAGAACGAAAAACAAAATCTTCCAAGTCTTCTATTTCATCAACAGCTGAATTTTCACCTTCTTCGTGATCTTCATTTGTGCCAGTACCCTTTAGATACAGAAAACAGTTCTTGCAGTCTTAAAATTTCAATTTACTGCCACAAACTGAATTTATGATACAGATTAAGCAACTTTCAGTTTATTTCATTATAACAGATCATTTGTGCATCAACTGTCATCAGTCGGTCAAAGACAAGAATGGTTAGTAGTTAGATGACATTATTGTTGTCATTTCAATTAAAGCGCCTTTTGTCAGTGGACACTATGACTCTTGAAGTTCCTCGTACCAGAACAGTATTGGGTTCTAGAGCACTCTAGGCTGCTATCAGATCTGTGATGTAATTCAGGTCTAAACTTAGACTTATCTGTTTCAACTTGCTTAAATATAGTCTAAATTCTGGTTTCTCTGACCCATAGGAATTCGAACCTGGTCTCTCCAACAGATTATGATTTTGATTACGATTTCACTTGAAGCAACCACAGATTGATGTCCTAATGGTGCTAAAGAAGTCATTAGACTAGATTAGACTGTATACACACATGTACTGTAGGTTTCACTTAGCTACATTACAGTGAATAAGAACCTGACTTCTATCCAAGCTGTCTTGAATATTGTAACTCTCAGTTACATAATCAGTTACATAATGGCAAAATGCATCACAAAAGCAAATATGTCAAAGTTCAAAACTCACTGGCTAGGATTATTACAGATACTTCTAAATATGATCATATTACCCCAGTTCTTAAATCATTGCACTGGCTCCCTCTGAAGCACGCCTTTAAACATCGCCAATTCCTCATAACACTATGTCCCCAAAGCTATTAATATGTGATGTTAGTTAACATATGGTATAAAGAACTGCAGTGTGGTGATAAATTTCTACAAATAGGAAGGAGGGCTAATTAAATCACTGGAACCTGCTGCTCTTTGAAGCTTTTCCTCTTCATCATCATTTTGGTCAAATGTATCACACTTAGTCATGCTACATATATTTTATATTTTTAATATGCCTTATTTTGTAATGGCAGAGTGTCAAACATCAGCATTCATACACTACTGACAAGAAAGTAGTTGCTATCGATCAGTTACATAATGGCAAAATGCAAGCCAAACTGTCTGGAGATCTTGGTTTTGCTGAGTCAATTCTAAGCTGCACAAATTTGTGTAAAATGTAGTTTAAGAAGTCGGACTGGACAGAAAGTGCATGCACCATTTGTAAAGCACAATGTGTAGAAAGCATTGCCCAAAAGTAAGCTAACTGCTGCTGCCATCTGCTGAACGTTAGTACAATGACTTGTTAGGCCTGTGGAATTTCTCAAATTCTACACTTAAGCAGAATGATCAATTTTGTATAGAAAACTGAAGATAAGAGTCAGAAACAGATGAAAGTAGCATCATACTTAGTAAAAGCTTCATCAAAACTAGATTAACCTAACTCTTAAAATATAAACGTTATGGACACTATGTTGAATCATTCACTAGATGTGCTATTAAAATCTTATATCATCTAAGCTAGTAAAATTTTTCTGCAGCATACATTATTTTGAAGGTTAATCTTAAATTAATTAATTTAATTTAATTAAACTTGATTTACTATGGTTATCTAGTTTGAGTTGTTTTCAGTTTTTTTTATTAAAAGTAGATCACAAAACTACATGTAACATATTTTTAATGTAATGGTATATCAGCCTATGTACGGGTTTAGTTATAGAATGTTTCAGGACTATTTCAGCACAATCCCCTTTTATGCATGGCCTGGTTTAACAGTTTCGATGGCTTATCCTCTGACCACTTCACATTAACAGGTCACACTTTCTATGCCTCTATTTCGCCAGTGCAGGATGGTCAAGTAGAGGGCACCTCTGATGAGTTATCTTGAAGAGGCACTATATAAATGTGCACTTACAAATTACACTGTACCTTCAACATATACTTACCCCCCAGACTTATCACCTCTCTGTTAGATCCTCTGATTGCCCCACCTCAAGTGAATACTGCACTCGGCAGAAGGGCTTCTTCCAGTGCTGGCCCATGCTTCTGCCATATGCACTTCCAAAATCTGTTCATGCTGCCTGCTGTGTTCTTGGTGTCTTTCCACTCTTCACTTACGACATTTCGTTTCAGTGCGCTTCTCCTCTTTAGGCTGTCTTTCTGACTCACTGAACTGACGCTTGGAACTAGCCAGATTGCAATTCTGTTTTACAGTACTGTTGATTGATGCCTAGTGCATTATTATAATGGTGCCACAGAAGTTCTAAGATTAGATGCAGGAGCTTTGGCCCATTTCTAGTACGGTGGTAACCCTATATTTTATCAAGCCACGTTAAGCTTCATAGTAGTGAAATGGGTGGTTCTTCACATACTTTGAGGAATTAAGTTTTTAGGTTTTTTATGCATTAGGTAAAAGAAATGCTTTCAAACTTACATTCTGGCTGTTATCGTCACATGGTATATTTTTCTTCTGCTTCAGCATCTTGTCTCCTTTCTTAGCTGTACCAGTAACAGCTGTCATTTTGTTCATTCCTGCAGGTAAGCCGTCTTCATCTACATTGTATGGATCAAGGCTCTGAGACTTCATACTCCTCTTCTGGCTTTTCTTTGGCTGATTCTGTGACGCTGTATCGGAGTCTGTTAAGCACCAATCACAGTAAAACTTCAGTATATAAACATATAAACATTTACTGGATGAGTTCTGAATCAGAGTTTTGTGAATCAGAGTTTTCTTGATGACTTTTGTAAATCAGTTTTGGTGATGAGTTGTGAATCAGAGTTTTGTGAATCATAGTTTTGTTATGAGTTGTGAATCAGAGTTTTGTTATGAGTTCTGAATCAGAGATTTGTGAAACAGATCATTGTGAATCAGAGTTTTGTTGATAAGTTGTGAATCAGAGTTTTGTGAAATAAGAGTTTTGTGAATCAGAGTATTGTTGGTGAGTTTGTTTTAAATCAAAGTTTACTGTTGCACTGAAAAACAAAAACTTATAAATATATATAATTAATCACAGATAGAATTCAATAACTGAGTTCTTGGTAAAAACAGTTAAACTAAAATTTACAAAAATGCAAAAAATTTTAAGATAAATGTGGTCATTGCAGTTATGAATGACAGGTGTAATGTTTTCTAAACAAGCAAGTAGAGTTTTGTTATGAGTTGTGAATCAGAGTTTTGTTGAGTTTTGAATCAGAGATTTGTGAAATAGATTATTGTGAATCAGAGTTTTGTTGATAAGTTGTCCAATCATTGCTTGCATTCTGGTTTCTTCTCCTGCTGAACTTATAATAATGGGTGATTTTAATACACACATAGATACCCTGAACAATGTTTTACAAAAATTCCAGGATCTCCTCTCTGGCTTTGATCTTATGCAGCATATCTCCTTCCCAACTCATGACATGGGCTATATACTTTATCTCTTTATAAATTGGTCCAGTTGTTTTGCTGTTACGAATATCTCTCCTTCTGAGTCTGCCATATCTGCTCAGATCTTTTCCACCTCCTACTTACTCTTTTTCAGCTACCTTCCTAGGAAAATGCTCAACGTTCCACCTTCAGAGCTAACATCCTTCCCTCCCCCTATGATCGTGTCCAGCACAGACATCTATCGAACTTGTTGCCCAACTAAATTTGACTTTATCTGAAATCTTGGATAAGCTCATTCCTGCCAAGTCCAAGAGGGTTGCAGCCCACCCTTCCCAAAAATGGTACAACTCAGACATTGCTGCTGCCAAGAGGCTGCGCAGCCAGCTTGAGAGGCGTTGGTGACATTCCCATTTACCTTCTCTTCTCCTCAAATTCAGGTACCACTGTAATGTCCGTAGACTTGTCTCAACTGCAAACCCACCTACTTGTCTCTGAGGTTGTTCTCCAAGGGCATGCTGCACCTCTACAATTTATGGCAGGTGGTAAACAGAATCCTACACCATGACAAATGCAATACGCTACCTAACTCCTCAACACATTCTTCCCTCACTGATATATTCCTACAATTCTTTTCTGACAAGATCTCGACCCTAAGACTTAAGCTTTCAAATATCTCTTCTTCTGATGTCCTAACATATCCTAAATCTCCTCCACTGGGTGTCAATCTTTTTCAATCAACAACACTGACTGAGATTTGTAATCTTATTTTTTCATCTCCTGATAGACAATGTGCCTTGGACATTATTCCTACCACCCTTCTGAAAGAATGTTTTGGTTATTCCTACCACCCTTCTGAAAGAATGTTTTGGTTATTCCTACCACCCTTCTGAAAGAATGTTTTGGTTATTCCTACCACCCTTCTGAAAGAATTTTTTCATCTCCTGATAGACAATGTGCCTTGGACATTATTCCTACCACCCTTCTGAAAGAATGTTTTGGTTATTCCTACCACCCTTCTGAAAGAATGTTTTGACATCTTGGGCCCAATCATCACATCCTTTGTCAACTTCTATTTTTTCAGTTTTGCTCATGCTACGGTTTACCCTCTTCCTAAAAAGCCAACTCTCTTCCTGCTGATCTACCAAACTATCGCCCCATCTCTACTCTCAATTTCATTTTCAAACATTCTGGAAAAAGTAGTTGCTTATTGCCTGAGCAGTCGCCTCTCTTCCCACAACCTGTACATTCCTTTCCAATCCACCTACCACAAATACCATTCCACTGAAACTGCGCTACTTACCATTCACAATCACATAATCAGCTCCATGGATAAAGCAAAAGTTACTGCTCTAATCCTCCTTGACCTACCTGTCGCTTTTGATACCACTGATCATGACATACTCCTTCACCACCTCGAACATTGGTATGGTCTCTCCAGTCCTGCCCTCCATTGGTTCACATCTTACCTGTGCCCTCGTACTCAGTCAATCCATATCAATCAAATCACTTCTGCGCCTACAGTCTTGAACTGTGGCACTCCACAAGGTTCTGTATAAGGCCCACTGCTGTTCACACTGCTTACTGAGAGCTCTCTTGACTACCACTTGTATACTGATATTACTCAGCTATTCTCTCGCTTTACATCAATCCTGCTCTCCAACTACTAGCTTCAGTTTTTGATGATGTTCAGTTTTCGATGGCTAGTAATAAACTTCTTTTGAATCCTTCAGAAACTGAATATCTTCTTCTAGGCAGAAGACAACAACTCCATAAATTGGTTATCTTAAATTTGTTCAGTTGGGTGACTTACTTGTCAATCAATGCACACACAACCTAGGTGTAATATTTGATTCCAATATGTCATTTTCTTATCATGTTGGCACCATGTGCAAATCAGCTCATTTCATATATGGGATATTCATAGAATCAGACCTCTTGCCTAATCCTGTCTTAATCCCACTGGCTAATGAATTGGCTTCTAGCAGGCTTGACTTACAGCAACTCACTTCTCATTGGCATCACAAAGAGAGATCTCCACAAACTACAGATGGTTCAAAACTCACAAGCCAAAGCCATCACAAAAACACCTAAGTATGAACATGTTACACCATTATTGCATTCATTACACTGGTTGCCCATCAAGCACAGTTTCCAGTTTAACAACTGTCTTATAGTACTACACTGAAATCAGCCCACTTATCTCTGTTCCATGCTCAACCGTCACACCAGCAAACATTGCACTCAGTCAATGAACACTGACTCTTACTGTGCCCCGTACCCAAACCGTGCTGGGCGCTCAGGCCTTCTCGGTTACTGGTCCACGGCTGTGGAATTCGCTGCCATGTTCTTTTCATTCTGTCAGTTCTGTGATGTCATTTAGGTCTAAACTTAGAACTCGTCTGTTTCAACTTGCTTACCTACCATAGCCTACCTTCTGGTTTCTCTGACCTATTGGAATTCGACCCAGCTTCTCCAACAGATTATGATTTTGGACTGCAATTCTGACTTGAAACAACCATCAACTGATGCCCTGTGCATTATGACAATGGCACTATAGAAGTATTTTGGTTTGGTTTGATGAGATAAAGATAGAAAAAAAGAGAATGTTCAATTCACTGTGGATGTGGCTTTGTTGCTGTATTGTTGTCTGTTGATGACTGTTAGTCTGCCACTGGAATGATGCCATGTCACAACTCTTGCGGACATTAATCGATCTAGACATTATCTAATTTAACACTTTTAGTTAGCTTTACTAAGTCACCTAGATCTAAAGTCAGGCGTTGGCTACAACTATGAGATTATTGAAAAGTTGTTTCATGTCTATCTAGTGCAAAACCCAGGACTGTCCACTATCTTGGCGCACAAGCATATCAATGTCACAGTTCTACAGCAAATTTATACATGACAGTATTGAAAATCTGCTTGCTTGACACTCTACTACCATAGTACCCATAGTAATTGGAATAACAAACTCTGAATTTCCTGAAATTCCACAAAGAATAAATAAACACTAAATGCCTATATTCAAACACTAAACTCCTATCGACCCACTGGCAGCATATCCACTCCAAGAACAAAAATCCCCAGATTAGACATGAATATACTTCTTCTTGAGGGTAACTTTTTTAGCTTATACTCAGCTTAACTTTTACTTCTGCCAACGTCAAACAGTTAAGATAAATACCACAATTCAGAGTAGGAATTTCGTTGTCACTGTCAGTGTCGTCCGTTTTACTGGCATCTGGAGTCACATTCAACACCTGTATTTTGGTTATTGTGCTGTCAGGACTTCCAGAATCTGGGCTGTATGGTCCAACATAAGCTGTAGTGAAAAGCAAATATGATAAATAACTTTAATTTTGTAAGTCTAAACTTTATCCAATACAAAAGTTCCAAATGATTAAGATTTTATTCAGAGAGCATAATGTTATGTAAATAAGGAAAACTGCAGTTCAATCATTAAATATAGTATATATGTTGTTGTCAAAACACCATTATAGTTTCATAGTACTTCTCTTTAACTCATCAGTGCAAAGATTTCCACTCACTGTATGGAGAATCATCGTGCAAACTGACAGCTTGAGTCATTAAAGGACGTAATGGATCATCTTTAATTGACCGAGATTTTGGACCTGAGCGAGGACGTTCTTCGTTACTTTGCAACATGCTGGAGGCTGCTCTCTTCTGTTCGATTTTCCGTTTCATCAGTTCACGCTAAATTAAAAGCACATGTCCACAACAATACCCTTTATCTTATTTTATCAAAGATATCTGGCTGAGAAAAATTCGTTGATAAACCTTAATTGCATCCTTCAGGATGCATTTCGGGTCTATCAACAAAGCAACATCACCTACCTGAGCAACAACTGGAATTCATAAAGTTCCACTCCACAGAGTTCATTTTAACCTGCACAACTGTTCTGACTAATGCGTGGACAGGTTACCTTCCTTACTCTTTTTGACACGTTTGCATCTTTTGCCACCACTGAGCAGAGCACTCCTTCAGAACACCTCACAATGTCACTTGGTGTCATGGGTCACCTGCTCAGTTCTTCTCTAGATGTCCTCAGACAGTGGTACTTGCTGCCACCCAGTCTGACTGGTGCTCACTTTCAAAACAATTATATAGCACCTTTGAAGAACCTCTCAAAATGCTATGTACTTAAGTTGCATATAAGAATCATACATGCACGGCACATTGTTTCATACAGACAGACCAAATCATAAAAAGGCTCAACGAAACAGACAACAAGCAGGCCACGGAATGTGTTGTTTTCAAATTTTCTAACAAGTTCCTTACACTAATTTGCTGTTTTTTAAATATAAATAACGGAATTTCTCAATTAAATTTAAAATGTTTGTTTATTTTATGCTTTTTTAAGTGAATAAGTTTTATTTTACACTTGTATCAGATTTATGAACTTTGTCCCTACTTTTGTTTACAGTTTGTTGGCAGATTCACCCAGTGATCCTCCCTCCACTCTCCAGGAGGACTGTGATTAAAAGCTTTAGCTACTAAACTAACATTCCATAGCACTCTTCAGGTTTACTTGTTCCAGTGAAGTCCTCATTCCTTCCCACATATTTCCTGTCTTCTTCCTAAAGCTCACTCTGCTGTTTTTGTGTTTCTGGTTATTCACGGTTCCATTGGTAACCTGTCCAAGACTGTCCTAGACCTCGTTCTATCCACTCTTCTTGCCTGCCATCTTTCTACTGTCTCAGAATCTCTTTAACTACCCAACCAAATTCCAGCAACTTGCCATAACTCACACACGTATCACATGCATCACAGTAAAAAGAAATGGCTTAGAAATAACACAAATGACAAGAGCTAACTGCTGCACATACCTGCTTCTCCATTTTAGCTTTGTAAACGTAACCTGTCTCTGACAAGTCTTGTTGATCTTCTGAATCAACACTATAAATAACCCAAACGCAACAAAGATAATGACCTCTCATTCACAAAAACTGTAATGTTTAGCAAATAAGTTGGCAAAATATGAAGATGATACACAAGGTCTATACTGATCAACTCAAAACTTACACATGAAATTTAGGAAATGATGCTAACAGACAACAATTCTCAGTATTTAGGGCATTCTGGTAAAAGCAGTGAAAAGGCAACATATTACTTAACACTGATTTTATGAAGACCTGTTTCAGTGGGCATAATAATCATGTACGTGTATCTGGATATTTCAGTAATATCTTTCAGGATCTGCTCAAAAGTAACACATACAAGACCATTGTAGACTGAATCTATATATATATTCTCGCCATGTTTATCAATTCCACTTGATTTTACTTTTGTATGAACTGTGCGTATTATTGACATAGTTATGCGTATGTTAGAATAAGCGTTTGTGTTGACTAACGTAATTACTCACTTAAAATACTTGGCCGGCTTAGGACGTTCAAACTAATCAAAATAGCAAGGCCAGCATAGGTTCTAAAAATATATTAAATATGGGGAACAAAGGATGGTTTTCTGAACTAATTTTTACAGGTGATCAACGTGGATGTTGATGGATTGTTTTATTCGCAATCTGCCATGGTTTGCGAGTCATTACGGATGATATTTCAAACTGATGTTTCGACTGCCAGCCAATCGCGATTTTACTTGTGGGATTTTCAACCAATGGCGACACGTTGCTATTGGAAGTCGTCAGCCAATGAAGGGACACAGTAGACGCGACTCCTTATCCTTTGTAAACAAATGAGCAGACGAAGATTTCATAGAAGGACTATGAAATCGCTACAAGTATTGGTGAAAGAGACAGACGATAATTTCGGCCAATAGGAAACCTTATGACGATGGAAGATTCGCTGTGAAAACCGTTGAAGTAGTTAGTAGCTCCCGGCTGGATTTTGGACAGGAAAGTCCTAGTTGCGATTCAGCGTGACTCCGAGAAATAAGTGGTCAGTTGCGGACTTGTCAAGTCGAACTGCATTCTCGAATGATGAGCATATAAAGGCTCATGTTTTTACAGGTAATTAACCTGTGTTTCTGTTGTGAAATGACAAAGTTTTTGTCGAGAAACTAACGTCAGAAAGTTGTGGATTAAGCCCATGTAAGTGCATCGATACGGACTTAGTGGTGTGAGTCGAAAGGCAGCAAAGATACCTCGTCTTCGACTCTACAGTGCAACTCCATCTCGTCAAAGAACCATTCCTTTGGACGGTTACGATTGAATCGTGTGAATTCAATTCCTTGAACTGCAAGGAACTCGCTTAAAGTACCTACTACGAGAGACATTTAATCGATGGTCTACAAGGTATGTCTGTGTGGTGAATAGAATTGTTCGCACAGAGACAACTAGTGGTGAGTGACAATCTAACCATTCTACGTCGATGCGAACTCACTACAACTCACAGTGAAACTGCTTCAGACTTTATCAAAGAGTCAGTACACAGGGGTAAAATGGCCATCCAAGCTTGTGGGTGGGTAGAATTATAGATTTAGGCTTGATAAGAAGCTGGCCTTAATTAAGAATTAATTAAGATATTGAACTATATAATATATTGATTGATTTGCAACAAGTGACTGTTCATTTTTATTCAATCATACATTATGATACAAGATGGTAGTGGAAAAATACGAGCTATTGTAATATCATTACAATTTCCCCTAGATATCACATGTTGATTTGAGTCTGACCTATAATTATCATATCAGGAGACTAAACCCCAATTAACATGTGTATCTACCTACTGGCTAAACAAGCTTGTAGGTATCATGGTGTAATGTAAAGTGACTGCAATCTAGAGTCACCAGAACTAGACAAGAGAGTATTAGACACGGGGGTTACAACCATGCATGATACAATACCACTTTCTTTGTGCACCATATACAGTACCACTCTTGCTGCATGCTATTTACTCATATAGTGAATACCAGCAAATTACAATATCATTTCGGGTATGTATGTATCCACATATATATCAAGATACTTAACATAACAACAAAAGACGAGGTCAGGAAGCTGTGATGAGCCGCGTGGGGGGGTGTACGGAGGCTGAAAATTTGCTGGGATTCATTCTTCTGTCTATATAGTACTGCCTTACTATCATTCAATATATTATCATTGGATGCCTTCAGCTGGCTGGGTTAATTTATAGAACCGAGTAATTACTATCAAATCACAAATAACAACACATGTCGGAAATCTTTAATTTCAAAAGTGAAAAAATAATTTTATTTCAAGAAAGTTATGTTTGAGCAGTAATTTGCTAATGATGACCATGTATTTACGGCCATCGTTAGCAAACACACTTATATGCTTTGTGACTGGAAATCTGTGTATGGGTGCATCTTATATACGAGTGCGACCTATGTACTGATTTTACAAATATGTTGCTGTTTTTTGCATCACTGCGTCTTATACTAAGGTACGACTTATAGACAGGAAAGTACGGTATACGACTGGCAGCTTTAAACTGGATCCATGCAGGAATGGAAAACCTGTCAGAAACCAAGAACAGGTCCTGAGGAACAACACCGATGGTTGGATGGTGTTGGATAGAATAGACAATGAAATTACACATTGTACAAATGACCACATAATCAATCACGAATGGACCGGACAGTTAGTCAATCCACAGCTGATGGCCATCCTTTGAAACAGAATATCATGATCAACTGTGCATTGTGCAGCAATGATATAATATAATAAATGATTCCTACCATCCTGGGGGAACGTTACCCCAAGCAGTTGCAGCCATCTTTTTTCACAAAATTCTACAAAAAAAAAAGAATTACTCTATAATGCAAAAACTAACTGACAGTTAGTTATCTAATAACATATTCCAAATTACAGTGAAAACTGTAACACTAAATACATGATAAATGGCCAGAGCCTAAATCCCTTAAAAACAACTGTTCCATGTTGTTGACCACTAACCACATGAAACTATATTGAAAGAAGATCCAAATTATCCATAGTCATGATTTATACAGCACAAAGCATAGCACAGCATGAGACAGGAAAGATATAATCGTAATTGTAATCGTATTTTAAAATTTGAATAGTGCTTCTTCAAAAGAACAAAACCAAAGGTTCCCTGTATATTAGTCCAGATGAGGTTAAAGTCATTAAGAACAAAAGTTCATCAATAAGCAAACAGTCCTCAGATTACTAGAAAAGTTACTGATGACAGCTCACACACAGAGACCAACCGATGTATTCCCACCTAGAGTTGACACTGGGCCAGTACTGGGAGAGGAGAGAAGGTATGATGGACAAAAGGGATTTAATGCAAAGCAACAGATTATAAGACGCAATACCAGAACCAACACCATTCGTGATTTTATGCAGCAATCAAGATGGCGGACTGAGAAGACGTGAAGTGGATTTGAAAGATTAGAAAGAGGCTCGCTGGGTAAACCATAAAGAAGTCAAAACAAAAATAAAACTTGACCTGAGGGAATGTAGAGGCGATTAAAGGTTGGACAGTCTGCTGAAAATGTGAACACAGATAATAGTAGACTGGACTGAGAACAGATAATAGTAGACTGGACTGAGAACAGAGTTTTAAGTAAATGGCAGAAACACAATGCTCTATACAGCAACGCTATTGTCCTCTTATTTAACACCAACTTATTTAAGGCCAACTACAAAGTCTTTGGTAATACAGAACTTTCAGTCACGAAATTTGTTAAATGTGCAGAGTTGGCAGATGAAACAAGTTCTTGTACAAGTTTGCACCGTTACTTAAGCCTAGCCTGATCCAAGGGATGAGGAGAGTGGGTCATGCCACCAACACTTCAACTGACTTCTGCAATGCCTGGATCACAAATGGCAGAGTTAAACCAAGGCTGTGAAGTGTGCTCTACCACAGTTTTAGTTCTAAAGGAATCTGCCTGTAAAGCAGGTCAGTTAAAGTAGCCTGGAACTGCAGGGCCAATTCATTAGCTGACTGTGCAGGAGATAGCCATAACAGAGATATGAAGATATATTCTTCAAGTTCTCTGCCCCATGAAGGTTCGAACGTCCAATGGCGCCATTTCTGATATTGTTGGGCCTCCTCCTTCAGTTTACCATATCCATCATCCAGTCCAGTACCATTTGTCTAGGTCTTCCTTTTCTTTTCTTTCTTTCCATTCTTCCTTCTGTGATACTTCTCAAAAGGGAATCACCTCTCAGTATGTGTCCAATCTATTTCCTCTGTCTCGTTGTTATTGTAGCCGTCAGAGATCTGTTCTCTTCCTCCTCTTGAAGCACCTCTTCGTCTGTTCTGTGTTCCGTCCAGCTAACCTTCTCCATCCTGCACCATACCCATAACTCAAACGTTATGTCTTCTTTTCTGGTGGTCCATGTTTCCAATCCATACAAGAACATGCTCCATATCAGTGTTTTGAACATTCTCTTTGTTAGGTTCCTCTTCAGTCCTCCTCTCATTAATTCTTTCCTCTTCATAAAGGCATCTTTTTCTATTGCTATCCTTTTTATTTCATTATGACATTTTGCATCTGTTGTAATCATACTTCCAAAGTAGCAGAACTGCCTGCCCTGTTCCAACTCTTCATCATTTACTATTCTTACTATTGTTTCTTCCTTTCTGCTTGTCTTCATAACCTTTGTGTTTTTAATATTTATTTTCATACCATATTCTATCGAAATTAGGTTCAGGCAGTCCATCATCCTTTGTAGACCTTCTTGTCTATTTGCCAGCATTAGCATTGCCTGGTCATCTGCAAATCTCAGAGCCTTCACCAGTCTTCCTCAACTTTATTCCCTCTTCCACATTTTCTAGCGCTTCTCGTATAAGTTCTTCAATATAGACGCTAAACAGTAGTGGTGATAGCGGGCATCCTTGTCTTACTCCTCTACCAATTATTTCCGGTTCTGAATATTCTCCTTCTATTCTTATTCTAACCTTCAGGCCCATGTACAGATTTCCAATTAGTTTTCTATCCTCCCAATCAATTCCCAGTTTCCACAAAACAAATATAAACATCTTGATCATGTTCAAGGCTTCGCTCTGACAACACCCTTAGTGCTCCAATGGCATCTCAAAGATATCATGCTTTAGTTAATTTAAATTAATTTTATGTCAAGAGCAAAATCTAAACATTTTGTAAGTTGGAAATCGCGATCTAAATTTTCACAAACAATATCTGCTTGTGGTCAGAAATGATAGTAGCAGTCAGGACCTCAAATGACTTGTGTGGTGGAACAGGCAAAAACAATGGCAGATACGACCAACAAAGAAAAGCAAGTCCCCCACCTTTACCACTACACCAAGGCTCATTCAGGATAGATAAATTTGGGGGAGTGCCATCAGAAATTAATTCACATGTCTCATTAGGGTGAAGCCAGGTCTCATTAATGGCAAGTATATGTAAGGAATGCTCACAAAGAAAATTAAGCAAAGCCACAGCTTCATTTTTAAAAGAACAAATATTTAATTGACCAATATTCAGACTCTGAAATCTAATATCACCCGCCATAAGAAGTAATGAAGAAGCAGATAAAAAGATAAAAAGAAGCAGATAAAAAGACAACCCATAATGTGTAGCTGAAGATGTTTTACATGAATTATCATTAAACGGAGGATGGAAAATAATGTTACTGGTATAACACAGCAGCAGCAAATAAGAGTAGAAAGAAAGAGCACCGCCAGGAACATAGTAAAATGAATGGGCCTGAGCCAAGTTCAAACACAGACTAAAATACAGTGATGCATGTGTGAAAACAACAACAGACGTCATTTCCAGATCTGGCACAGAGTAATAACAGGAACAACATACAATACAAAAACAAGTAAAAGAGAAAAAGCAGTTCTTCGGTTCTTCAGCCACTATATACGCAGACAAATAAAAGAATGCCAGCCATGTTAGTATGGAACTAAAACCATAAAATAAGGGACCATGGCTGGGAAACATGCTGTGCCAATGTAGATCATCAAGTTCCAAAAAAGCAGGTCCTGACACCCACGACATGAAAGGGGAGCAAATCAGTACAAGCAAGAAATAAATTATTAAAACTATTGAAACTTAGCTATAGAGACAGACAAATTATCCAGAAAATACAAATTCACACACCAAAACAGATTATTTAGCTATTAAAACTAGCATTTAACGGAAAAATACAGCAAGAAATTAACATCAAAACATCTGGAGAGGTGTTAGCTATTGTGTTAGCTGTCAGACTGTAAGTTCCTATGTAGAATTCTGCTGTCTTAGCACTTTGATTTTCAATTTTATTATGATGCCCTGCAGAAAACTTTGGTGCCCTAATTTGAAGTCGTGTGCATTTATGCAATTGATCAAGTCATACAAAAAATCTCGCCCAGAACCACGGTTGTATTGTCGTCTGCCATCGTGATCACTTGTGCGCTTTGATTCGTGGTCCAGTCACGGTGCTTGCCCTCTATCGTCTGGGATCTTCTCCTCTCACCTCCACCTTCCACTCCGAATTCTCCTTGCTCCTGGAGGTCTTCGCCACCTTTAACTCCCAGCTCATCATCACTGGTGATCTCAACATACACCTCGAGAACCCCAATCTTCCAGAGTCTGTCTGCTTTAGCAATCTTCTCTACCCAACACGTTGCAGAACCCACCTATGTGATGAGTGGCAGGCTTGATGTCGTCATCACCCATGATTACTGCAACATCTCGGGCCTCACAGTTGAGCCTCCGGCTCCATCTAATCACAGTCCTCTTCTCTTCAAGATCCCCTTTCTTTCCTCTCACCCAACTTTTGCACTTCGCTCTGTGTTTGGCTGGAACGATCTGGACCGTGATGCCTTCCGTACTGGCCTGGTCAACAGTCTGCTGTTTGGTGACCTCTCGCCTTTGACCTCCTGTAATACAGCTGAGCTCTTCGATCTCTACGACGACTCCATTCTCCTCCTCATCGAACATCTTCTCCCACTGCACACATTGCGGGCTCGTCAGAGACCTCTGGCTCCTTGGTTTGATCGCTCCTGCGATACCCTGTGTCGTAACGTCAGACGAATTGAGCGAATTGCACGCATGACCCAAATGACCATCTAGAATGGCTTCATCATCTCCAATCAATGCATCGGGAGTTCCGAACTAAGGAGGCGGACTATTGGGAGTCGCTGATCGATCAAGAGCGAAGTAACCCATGTCGACTCTGGCATTCACTCTCTGCCGTTCTTGGCCACTCCACGGCTTCTGGCTTTTCAGCCCACCCTCCATTCACGGCCACAGACTATCTTAGCTACATGTGCAGGAAGATCGACTCTGTTCGTCAGTCTAACAAGGGCTTGCCTCCTCCTTCCTTCCTTTTCACATCTTCCAGGCTCCCAGCTGGAGCCCTTTGTCTCTGAATGTTGTCCATTGGCTCCTCCTGGACTCTCCTGTCAAGTCTTGTTAATTGGACACGCTTCTTCCTTTTTAATTACGGAATTTACTGACGATCTTATTTCATGTTTTCATTTATTGTGCAATACTTCTCTGACTGATGGCTCACTCCCTCCCTCTCACAAACATGCAGTAATCTTCCCCTCCTTGAAGTACCTGGACCTTTTACCATAGGCCCCTCTAATTACCATCCCATTTCTAACATGTCCTTTCTCTCCAAGTTTCTTGAAAGATGTGTCTGTTGACAGCTAGATCACTACCTTGACTCAAACTCTCGTATGCCTCCGCTTCAATCTGGGTTCAGGAAATATCATTCAACTATATCACTTATGACCTGCCTTCTTGCTGACTTATTCGGCACTGTCGACTGTAAGCAGGTCACTCTTCTGGCCCTCTATGATGTCAGTGCTGCTTTTAACACCATTGATCATTCCATCCTATTGGCACATTTGGAAATATCCTTTGGTATCACTGGTTCTGCCCTTGCCTGGTTTCAGTCATTACTCTCAGACCACCTTCAATCAGTTGTCTTCGGGCCCTCGCGATCTCTTTGGTCCCCCATCTTTTATGGTCTTCTTCAGTGATCCATCCTGGCCCCTTTCCTCTATGTTTTCTATATACCTCTGATTTAGCTTGGACCCTCCTCCCTCTGAATGTTTCCATCCTACAGTATGCAAATGACACCCAGGCTTATCCTCATGGTCCGGCAGAGGCTGCCCAACCACTGTCCAGCAGATCCTTGATGCCACCTCTGTCGTCGACTGCTGGATGGCTTCCAACCAGTTTTGTTTGAATTCCAGCAAGACCCAGTTCATCTGGCTTGGTGGCTGCGTACAGCTCACCAAGATCGATCTCTTCTCTTTACGCCAGAGATTTCCGGATTTTTCTCCTTCTCTACCATGGTCTAGGATCTCAGGGTTGTATTAGATCAGGAGCTCACTTTGTCTGCCCATGTTCACAGCGTCTCCCGTTCCCGTTTTTACCATCTTCGTCAGCTTTGCGCTATTCGCCATACTCGCTTTTCAAGCTATCTCAACTCTGGTCCATGCCCTCATTTGCACCAGGGTTGACTTTGATGTATGCCATCTTCACCAGCCTATCCTTAGCCAACGCTGCTAAGCTTCAGTCCATGCTGAACTCTGCTGCTCGTCTCTTCGGAGGCATTCCCATATCTTGTCCTATATTCGAGACACTCTTCATTGGCTTCCCATCCAGCAGAGTGCCCATTTTAAGACTCTCACTCTTATGCGCAACTGTGTTGCTGGCTCAGCTCCTCTTTAACTCATGGACTTCGCAACTTTAGTCTCCTCATTACTGGGCCATAGCACCGTCTGCTTGACCACCCATGATCTCTTGTTTGTCCCTCGCATGTGAACTGCTGCCACCCAGTCCAGAAGCTTTGCAAATGTTGGTCCCACCTCCTGAAACCGTCTCTCTCAAGATCTGACTCTCTTCCCCTCTCAGGGTTTTTGCAGGCGCCTGAAGACTGTACTGTTTAACAGTGATTTTACATGTTCAGGTCAGGAACGCCCCTACTGAGCTCATTCTCTAAGAGGTGGTTTATAAAACTTAAATTACATTTACAATTTGTCATAACCTGTTTGTCATGCTCATTTTTTCCATTGATGACAACCTGGATGCCTATGGGTATGCACCAGTTTACTTTACTCATATACCTTTCATGTCTCGAATCATAGGTATGGTAAATTTTAACTTGCATTTTCTCAAAAGTAGCTACGTAGAGACCCATAGCTTCGTAAGTTTGTAACTTCATTAATATTTGTGATAAAAACATGCTGTTTTACCTAATTATTCAGCAATTTCACTCCAATTCAGTGCAGTAAGAAACCCAATTTTGATTTTTTCAAAGGATTTTCTCATGCACAGTCATATATATATTCTGATATATGAGAATATTTCAGCTTGTTGGCTGTAACTCAAGCGACACAGTTAAGAACAGACTGGATCTGGTGCAACCGTAACTTTGGCAAACCTGCAAAAACAAAATTGCAATAATCAATGTGCATCATGACGAATGAGTGAATGAGGGTCACTGCAGCTCTGAACGAGAGATAGCGCTGTATGACCCATATCTAGTGTAGCTGGAAGAAGCAGGACCTGCACAGGAGGTCACAAGGTCTGCCACTGTCCAGAAGCACACCAAGGTTGCAAATGATGAGTTGGTGATTCCAGTCAGGAAATCACCAACTTTATAAAATCTTCATAAACATTTTACTGCACCTGGCATGTGCCCAACAAATATACTGCATCTTTCTCAGATTTGGCTGCAACCGATCTGAAGAGCAGACGTCCATTTCTGTACTTTTGCTGCAGTATATTAGACACACAAGGAAGTGTGTCTGACAGATGGCATGTAGAGTAAAGGAGGATGTATTCTCCAAGCAGTGATGAGTTAAGTGAGATCAGCTGTATATAAGACGTACACAAGGGGCCCGAGTACAGAGCCATGTTGGACACCAAATGGCACTGGTGTTCAAGCCGTGCATTCTGAATCGGTGCTCACCATCACTGTACATCCATACAGAAAGTCTGAGCAAAGCCAGTCTAAGGGTTGTCCACCAATGCGATGAGGTTCCCAGATGCTTCAAAAAATATCATGATAGACCAAGTATAAAAGAAAAATTCAGAGATGACTGTAGAGGAGTAGGTCTGAAAGGGTCACTGTATCGGTGTTTGACGAAGACATCAATAGAGCCCTTGTCTGTATGGTCAGTCCATCTGCAAAAGGATTTTAATGCTTGAAGGTAAGAAGCAGTTATTTCCGTGTGCAGTGTGTTTGGTAATGAGTAGTGCAAGAGTATTGAAGAGGTTGGCAAGTGTCATGTTGCTGCAAGATAGGAGATCAACGAGGGAAGAGGGCAGGTTCAGAACAAGTGTGGAGTTTGGAGATGTCTTGCATTATGGCCTGATGGTCAATGGAAACAACTTGGCAGAAAGATTGAGCAGATGGGAGAAGACGAGGAAAAGGCTTGATTTCCACATGACCAATAATGAAGAAATGGTCTGTTATGTTGAGAACAAAGAACAGAGACAGGTTAGGGGATAAAAAACAAGTAAAGAAGATGATGTCCTTGTTCCTATCATCACAAAAATAATCAACCTTTCTCTTTCTGCTGCTTACTTTCACTGGGCTTTCAAATATTCTCTTGTCGCTCCTCTTCCATCCTATCTGCCATCTTTACTGTCTAAGCTAATTGACTGCAATTTCCTTGCATGGCTGAATGATTACCTCTCTTCTAACTCACATCTAGATCCCTACTAATCTGGATTCACTAAACACTGAAACTCTGCTTGTCTCTCTGTACAGTATATTAGTCTCTGCCATTAGTTATCAGCAAGTCTCTTGTCTCTGTCTTCTCTACATTTCTGCTGCTTTTGACACCATCAATCAGGAAAATCATTGACCATCTCTTCCTAGTTTAGCATCTCTGATCCTGCCCTTCTTTGGTTCCGGTCTTTGTTGTCTTTCTGCTCCTTTGCCGCAAAAGCTTCAAGACACTGTTTGCAACCCCTTCCATTACCTTGTGGTGTCCCTCAAGGTTCTAGCCAAGGTCCACTTCTCTTTGTTTTGTACACTATGCCACTGAGCCATCTCATACAATCCTCTTCAGTCAATCACTATCTTTATGCCGATGACACTCAACTCTTCATATCCTTTTCTCCAAGTTCCTTTTCCTCATTCATCACTCAGTTGCCTGATGTTGTCAACCAAATCTCAAAATGGATGTCTTCTAGCCTCCTTTGCCTCAACCCTACCAAAACTTAATTTGTTGTTCTATTTCTAGATATACCAGATCAGATTAAGAAAATCACTGACTATCAACCTAACAACTAATTTTTCCATTCTCACTTTAACCTGTAATTTGCCAGTATGCAATCTTGGCATCACCTTTGACCCACATCTCTCATTTTCAAATCACATCTCCAACCTCTCTCACAACTGTTCATTCATAATCGTGACCTTTTCCGTGTTTAAATTCAAGCTCAATTTTAAAACTGTCGCAACTATCTGTTGTCCATTCCAAGCTTGTCTACTGTAATTCCATTTTCCTTAACCCTGCATCCACTAAAATTAAGCATCCTCAGCTCATCCAAAATTTACTTCTCCAAGCTGTCACCAGCACACCCAAGCATTACCATATCACTCCTATCCTGAAATAATTCCACTGGCCGAAAATCCCCTAACGCATTCATTTTAAAGTTCTCTCTCTAACCTATAAATCTCTGCAATACTCCCAACCTACTTATCTTTGCAAACTCTTTACCATCCAATCACCCCACTCTACCTCATTCTTGCCTGTACCCCTGTAACTAACTCATCTTAATTTCTCTAACCAATCCATACACTACACTGCACCTGGACATTGGAACGATCTCTCTACTGAATTTCACAAATTCTCTGTTCTTCTATCTCTTCTGTCGTTCACTGACCATCATCTGTTTCAAGCCCCTCTATCTATTACTCCTAGAGCATTGCATTCAAAACTAAAGTCTCACCTGTTTAAGGATCTTACTCTGATCCATCCAACC
Source organism: Norana najaformis (assembly GCA_964023275.1). Taxonomy (NCBI): domain Eukaryota; kingdom Metazoa; phylum Annelida; class Clitellata; order Crassiclitellata; family Hormogastridae; genus Norana; species Norana najaformis. The sequence goes on from OZ029928.1 coordinate 4,099,652, forward strand.
CAAAGCCTTTCCCATTTTTCTCAGCCTAAACACAACCCACCTTAACAGCTCCTCTGTCCCCATCTCTCTCTGGTCTTCTGGCAACTGGACTTTGTTCTTCTCATAGCTTCTTAGGACAAAAGATTTGACTTGATGTGCTTAAGAATAAGCTGGTGCCCTATACTTAGCTTTAAAGTAGCCCTGTAGACATTTTTACATTACTATTATGATTACGATTACAACTAGATAAGTTAAATTCACACCTGCTGTCTGCTCAAATACCTGATCTTGTTAACATATTCTTTACCTTTTTCGCACACAACATTTTGGCGCAAGACCAACTTTTTTGGTTCTTCTGCATCGGATAAATGACTAGCACGCAAACTTGTTTATCTTCCAACTCGTTAATCTCCCTTTATCAGTCTGCATACCGTAAGTTTCATTCAACAGAATTCAACTTTCTTGCTGTTCATAACAACATCATGTATTCCTTGAATAAAGATGGGTGACGACGCTTATTCTTCTTTACTTGTCTGTGGACCATTCTTTCCTTTTGCATCATCTTCCACATTGCATTTGGTTTTCTGGTCCCATCCTACATTGGTTTTCTACTTCTCTCAGTCCATGCACTCAATCAGTATATTTAAAAAGGTAATTGTTCATCTAGTCTTTATTGACACAAGATGCTTAGCAGGGTTATATACCACACGACTAAGTTCACTGCTTGACAGTCATTCACTAGGATATCACGTCTGTCCTCACGTTACTCAAATCGACATTTCATTTGACACAGTTGTTGTCTGATGCCTTTGAGGAGCTGCTTCCTTGGATGGCAGCTCACGCACTTCTTCTTAACCCACTGAAGACAGAATTTCTACTACTGGTCGGTCCACAGCAGAATCAAAAGTTTGAATGGCTTAAACGCTTGAAACTGGCTGATTCATTTGGTGAGTTGGCTCATTCTGCTCATAATTTGGGCACTGACTTTGATTTTACTTTAATACTATGTTTCTCGACGACATCAAAGAATGGACTGGACTATCAGAAGCGGAATGCATCGGAAGCACACGGGACAGGACGGCATGGAGAGGGCTGATATCGATGACTTTGGTCTCCGACCTTCAGAAATGAGGATGGACATATACGGATACGGATACTATTTTTCTCAACCCTCATCGGCTATGCAAACACTATTTGTAAGTCATCACACATGTATTTTCATGACATATGCAGCATGAGGCATTATGTTCCATGTCTTGAAGAATATCTTTGGCAAATGTGTTCGTCTTCATTTGTCTTGACTACTGCAACTTGCTTCTTGTTGGTATTACAAAGTCAAACACACAGAAACTCCAAAGAGTTCGGAACTCCTTGGCTAGAGCTATATTTAACACATCCAAATATGAACATATAAACCCTATGCTTAAATCCTTGTACTGGCTTCCTGTTCAGCAGAGGAAGTGTACTTGGTGAAGGTGCTCTCTCAGTTGCTGGACCTAAACTTTTAAACTCCCTCCCTGACTTTCACATTTCACCGATGTTCGCACAATTATTCAAAATATTGCTTAGATGTAAACAAATTTAAACCAAGTTTACTTGCTTCTGTGATAAAAGAAGAGCTCCCAAAACAACCAGATGACTTCTGAAACAAGAAAATCCATTCAAATTCATAAGGATCAGACAAGCACTCAACATCTCGTTGTGACTTTGAGTTCTCAAATTCAAGCATCTTCCAGACAAATATGCATAACTTTAACCCTCCTCACACATACTGTGAAACACACTATTGGTGCAGCTTAAGCAACACATGTAGGCATAGAGAAGTTAATCAGTTATTATTTGGATAGTCATTAGACGCAATTCCCCGTGACAGAGTGGAGGTATAGGTGACGGCGCGTTCTTTGTCTTGCACCGGCCACTTCTCAACATTCCCACACCTCAGTGACACAGTGGTGGAGATTTAGGAGACGGCACATCCTCTGCTTCATACCGACTGTGTCAAACAACCGAAATGCTGTTGTTAGAATATTAAAGCACCTGATTATCTGCTGAGCTGGTCTGTCAAAGATAAGCCAACACCCGTGAAACAATCTGTTAAATCTGGCAGTCGCCTGTGGGCCCAGTGATGTAACTTAGCATTACGCTGGTCAGCATACATGTAAAGTGTAAATACATGTAAATACATATATCATGTCAAGTGCTAACTGGCGTGACACAATACAGGCGGCAAAGGTCAAGCAGTCATGTGGCATCCCACCAATTGCAGTCCGTTATAACTGAGGCAGTACCCAGCCAATGGACCTGACAATCGGTCCGTATTAAACGAAAGTCTGTTATTAGCGAGTCCGTTGTAACCGTATCAATTTACATGGCGAGAGATGGAAATTTGGCCAGGGCTAAAGAAAACGTCTGTATTATCCAAAGTCTGTTTTAACCGGATCCATTATAACAAAAAGTTTTACTGTAAATGAGTAACAACATAAGTCTGGATGTTTAAAAATGGTAGCTTTGCGGTTTGGTCTGCCAGCAGCTGATCCTGTATAAACAATATGACCATCCCAAATTGCTAGAAAAGAATGCTGCAATAAAACTGAAGTGATCAATAAGGAACAGAGTTTGTTAAAACTTTAACTGCATAAACGCAATTATATCAAATTATACTTGGTTTTCGGTGGTGTAGAAAGGCGATCTGGAAATTGTTATATTGTTTTTGTCATAAGTGATCATATTGAGGAAACACTGGACGAGATAATATTACAACATATCCTTCTGGAAACTCATACCACACACTTATTCCAGTCTGGAAACTTGGAAAGCAGCATTTTTGTGCATTCTTTGCTGATCCACACAACGAAGTGGTATACACACACACACACACACAACATGGACTCGATTACTTATTTATTTAAGAATCGCTGTGTTGATCTTGCAGCACTCTATTGTCTCACAGACTGGGGCGGCCATATTGTTTATAGGTGATCGGCCGCAATCGATGTCCTGTCGTTAGACTGCCGTGATCGTGTTTGCACCTCAAACGAATGAGCCTTCGACCTCTGGACCACGCTTTTACTAATTTTTAATAGTGTGTAAGCAAACGTTAGCTTTACCGTTTTACCCTTTTTATCGATACGGCTGTAATTATGGTGGTAGCATGCCAGCATCCTTTTTAAATAAATGCGCACACTCGATTAAATTCTTTTTATTTAATTCGCAATTCTTTTTTGTAAACAAAGTCAGTCAAAGCCAATTTCTCAGCAGAATAGGCGGAAAATTAACAACAGATATACCTGTGCGTTCTCCTCGTCCCATCAACCTACCATCGCATTTTCCTTGGATACTAAGATTATATTAGCAACCAATGGAATCTCGCAGGACACTGATCACGCACTCTCGACTGCCTCTGATTTTCATTGGTCCGTAAATATACACCGCAGCTTTTACGGACTCTATGTTTTCATGAGGTTTGCCGATGATATAGATGTAATTGAAGAGAGTAGCAAGAGGCTAGCAAGAACATTAACGAGATTGGTATTAGATAGTAAGCCATACGGCTTGGTTGTAAACACGGCAAAGACAAAAACGATGGTATTTGGCAGCGATACAATCGACCGGCAGATAACAATAGATGGCGAGGAAATCGAAAATGTCAAGGAGTTCGTATATCTGGGAAGTACATTCACGCACGACCTGAGCTGCAAGAGAGAAGTAACTTTAAGATTTGCCAAGGCCAAAGCGGCTCTCGCTACCTTAAACAAGATCTGGAAAAGCAAAGAGATAATGTTGAAGACCAAGTTGGCGGTGCTAGATACTTGCGTGTTCAGTGGGGCCATGTATGCATGTGAGACGTGGGTAATAACCAAAGAAATTGAAAGAAGAGTAATGGCATTTGAAAGAACATGTTATCGGAAAGTACTGAGAACACTGGACAACAAATTTTTACAAAAGTCATGTTACTGAAATGAAATTAGTCAGTTCTTATCAATTTGTATGTGCTGAACACGAATATGACAGTGAAAATGCCGAATTGGCTCTAGTTTTTTTGTAATCTGAAATGAAGTAATTTTATATCGCACAATGCATGCCAATAGTGATACACTTACAGTTAATATTTGTAAAAACCAGGTCATAGACTAGTTCTTAGATTTTTTTGCCTGTCTCTTGTACAGCTGTTCGGGAGCATCTCTGCGGAGTGTCCAGCAGTAGTCAGCCAACATTGTAGTGGACCATTTTCCCTGGTACCTTTGCTCCATTGTTGCGATATCTTGATGAAAACGTTCGCCATGTTCGTCACTAACCATACCACAGTTGTCAGGGAAGAAATCCAGATGGGAATGAAGGAAATGCATCTTCAGAGACATATTGCAGCGAAATTTCTGGTACTGCTTGAGCATGTCTTCTACTAGTTCCTTGTAGTTTTCTGCCCTAACATTCCCCAGAAAGTCTGTAGACACTAGACGAAAAGCATTCCATGCTTGTTTCGCATCACCCTCCAGCAAGTTGTTGAAGCGGTCATCTTTGAAGAGTTCTCTAATCTGAGGACCCACAAAAACTCCCTCTTTAATCTTTGCTTCGCTGAGTCGAGGGAATTTTTCATGCAGGTATCGGAAAGCTGGCGAAGTGTGGTCCATGGCTTTCACGAAGTTCTTCACCAAACCTAGTTTGATGTGAAGGGGTGGTAGTAGGATTTTGTGAGCCTCGACCAGAGCTGGGTGCTGGATATTCTTCTGTCCAACTGCCATGTTTTGTCTGGGAGTCCATTCCTTCCGCACGTAGTGCAACTCTCTTGCTCGGCTATCCCACTAACACAAGAAACACATATATTTTGTATATCCTTGCTGCAGTCCCATTAAAATGGCAACTACCTTCAAATCACCACACAGGTGCCATTTGTACCTGCTATAGTCAATGGAATGCAGTAGCTGTTTTAGGTTATCGTATGTCTCTTTCATGTGGACAGCATGCGCTAATGGAATAGATGGAAGACGGTTTCCATTGTGCAAAAGCACAGCCTTAAGACTCAGTGTTGAAGAGTCTACAAAGAGTCTCCATTCTTGTGGGTCATGAGTGATCTGTAAGGCATTCATGAGGTCGTCAATATTGGAACAGAATACCAGATTACCTTCCTTCATAAAGAAAGGTTCCAACTGCTGATGGCGCTTTCTATATGAAGTAATTGTGACATCTTCTTCTAGAAGATTCCATTGTTGGAGTCTTGATCCTAGCAATTCTGCCTTGTTTTTGGATAAGTCCAAATCACGAACAAGGTCATTTAGTTCTTCCTGTGTTATTCTGTGTGGGGTTGATGATGCACCACAGTGAAAATCGGGATCACTGCACGCTGACGGACCAGGAGAAGAACATGTCGGCTCACCCTTGTCCTCATCAGATGAATCAAGGAAAATATATTCTGCTGGAGGTTCTGGAATAGGAAGTCCATCACCATGTGGAACTGGTCTCAATGCTGACGGAATGTTTGAGTAGACTATTGTCGACTTTTTTTGCTTCGTTATTCCACCGGAAAGAGGAGGAACCAAGCAGAAGTAACAGTCATCTACGTGGTTGCTTTGCTCTCTCCACACCATGGGAACTGCAAACGGCATTGATGGTCTTTTGCCATTCAACCACTGTGAAAGCTGTGTTGTACATGTAGCACAGCATATATGCGGGGCCCATGGCTTGTCTTGGTCACCAACCTTGCATTCGAAGTAAGCATGATATGCCTTCTTGACTTGATAAGTGATACTTTTCTTCTGGTTGGCAAATGTCACTTCCCCACAAATGTAACAAAAGTTGTCCACAGTATTTACGCACTTCCGAGGCATTACTGTTCTGTATTGTATCTAAATGGATAAAGTAATAATAGTTTTATAAAACAGTAACTTAAACTGTCTCGCACAAAGTCTGTAATATTGTAAATGCTCAACCGTTCCGACTCGCTTTATATAGTACACTGCTGACGTCATCTTACGTCAGCAGCCGACTGGCTGTAGTTTTACATTGCATCAGAAAATGACGTAATCAACTGTGCATGATGTGTCCATGATAGGATTATGCAATGAGGTGGAATATTACATCATTCTAGACTTATTTAGGATATTGTCGCAGTCCTACTGCATAAATTTACATGGTGAAACATAAAAAATGAACTATATGAAATATTTTCAAAACGAGAGCCAATAAAAAATTTTTATGGTTATATTCGTGTTCAGCACACCAAGATGCTACACATTAGGGCCTTTTCCAGTCAGTAACGATTTCTATGTTGACCAGTGGAATCGGCTGGCGAAGAAAGATGACGAACGAAGAGCTATACAAGCAAATCGGCCCAAGAACAACTTTACTACAAAAACTAATCCGCAGAAAATTGCAATTATTTGGGCATATATGTAGAATGGATGACTCCAGAATAATCAAGACGATAGTGTTTGGCAGGATGGAAGGGAAGAACAGAAGAGGACGCCCTAACAGAGAGTGGGTCACCTTGTCACCTTGTGCCGTCGGTTCTTGGAACCCTAGCGACCATCATGACCAGACTTCTCCATGCTCTTCTGTCCATTGCCACATCCCTCAGCTGTGCAAGATTCATCGCTGTCTTCCTCTGTACCTCTTCTATCCATCTAATTCTCGGTCGTCCTCTTCTCCTCTTTCCCTCTCCACACGCCAACATCATCGTCTTTTCTAGTCCATCAGCGCGCATCACATGTTCAGAGTGGGTAGACGACATCATCTCTTGGTGCAGTAATAGTTCCTTACAACATCTAAGCCACCTGGCACAGGATAGAGACAATTGGACGGAGATGGTGAAGCGCGCATCAAGCACCTACGGGCGCTGAACCCATGGTGACTGATGATGATGATGATGATGATGATGATGTTTTCATCCAACGATGCGAAAGTCTACGGGGACGAACGGAAGCAATTTATGATGCCTACCAACCAATCGAAAAGACATTCAGAAGACTTTAGAGATGACCCTCTGCCTATAAGTCGTTGCACAAACACATTGCTCATTTAGTTGTAATCGGGGAAGCTTAGGGCAGATCCAGGGCCAAATATATTCTGACACTCTGTCATCCTAAGAATTCTTTAAAGATATGTCTTTTGTAGTGGCCCAAAGAACGTCGCTGACTTTCTTGGCCAGGTAGTTACGGTATCTGGATGAAAACTGATTGAGTCTGAGCACTGGTAGGCACTGTGTCTAGGGCCTACGAACTTTATAGGGGCCTACGAGCTTTATAGGGGCCTACGAAAGTCAAAAATGAGATATTTAAAAAAAATTATTCATTGACCCGAAAACAGAAAAAGGAAATACAAATTTAATAACCTTACAGTTTGTACTGAACAGTATAAGTTAAGCTGTGCTACACTGTGTTAACTTTGCGGCTCTTTGCATTAACAAAATCACATATAATGTCCTCAAATGTCAGAATATCCTTAGCTAACGCATTGGTCTCCAGACGCCTTGGCTATTTTAACTCCATTCTTGTTGGTATCACTAAGTCAAACATGCAGAAACTCCAAAGAGTTCAGAACTTTTTGGCTAGAGCCATAACAAATACTTCTAAAATCGAGCATATAACCTCTGCGCTTAAATCTTTACATTGGCTTCCTGTTCAGCAAAGGATTTGTTTCAAATTAGGACTTATAGTTTATAAAACATTGAGCTACGGTCAACCACAATACTTTAAATCAGTCCTTATTCCCCAGACTTACCATTATTCTGCAAGGTCGTCTGATTGTCTTTCTCTGGTCATACCTTGGGCTAGAACTGTTTTAGGTAAACGGACTTTTCGGTTGCTGGACCAAAATTCTGAAATTCTCTCCCTGTGTCTGTTCGTTGTGCTCAGTCGCTTCTGTCATTTCGTTCTCCGCTTAAAACTGACCTGTTTCAAATTGGTTATCCACCATAGGCTGCCTCTCTGTCGTGCGGACTGACCTTCTGGATATCGACCTGATTGTTGCTTGGTTTTGGTGTGCCATCGGTTGATGCCTTGTGCATTAGACACCGGCGCATTAGAAGTTGCTAATTATTATTATTATTAACTTCCCGCATTAAGTCGTTTTCAGTTGAAAGTAGTGCAAGGGAAAATAGTCGTTCTTGTCCCATCGTTGACCGCAGGTAATTTTTTATAAGAATGTGTTTAGCTCTAATGCAGAGTTGGCAGTTGGGGCCTACGAATGCGAGAGTGCCTATGAACTACGACAACCTTGCAACGACCCTGAGTCTGAGACAGATAATATCGAAGACTGGAAGCCCCAGACGACTAGGTTCCATGTTAGCTACGTTGTTAAAGATGTCGCCCTACGTCAAGGCGCTTCTGTGCGTGAGGATGCCGATTCGCATAGCGATCGTGGATATGTTTAAGCGATGCTTATGTTGGGCTAGCACGGTCCATGCGCGAGACCTTAAATGGCGTGACACCCACTCAAACGAGCAGCAGTTATGGATGATCTCACCCGATCAATGCGTTAAAAATTACCAAATCCAGTTCTCACTCTAAAAATCCTTGGTTCAATTCCTATCTCCAGGCCTTCAAATCTTTCCGGCGACGCCTTGAGCGTGCCTACAAACGCACCAGGGATCCTCAACTTCTCTCTGCCCTTAAATCTTCCACAAATAAATACCATCGCCTTCTTAATGCAGCTAAACAGAGATTTTACTCTTCACTAGTTCTTTCTCGATCCTCTAGCCCTCGCCATCTCTGGAAAACCATTAACCAACTCCTCCATCGGAACTCATCTAGCCCACTTCCAAATTCTCTTCCGTCTTCTTCAATAGCCGACTCGTTCTGTTCTTTCTTTTCGAACAAAATTACTACCCTCCGTCTCTCTCTTCAATCTCTCCTCCCCAAAGCCACCAATAACCAACCTAATGATGCTCCCCCCCACTCATGACTCCCCACCTCGATCCTCATTATCTGTCTTTCAACCCACTTCAGAGTCTGAAATATTACACCTGTTAAAATCACTTCCAAACAAACAATGCGAACTTGACTCCATACCCACCTCCTTAACTGAAAGACTGTGCAGCTGTCCTTGTCCCAATCATTACCAAAATAGTTAATCTCTCCTTATCTACGGGTAATTTCCCCCTCCTATTCAAACACTCTCTTGTCACCCCTCTTCTTAAGAAATCGTCTCTCGACAAGGAAATTCTTTCAAACTACCGGCCTGTTTCTAACCTGACTTTCATCTCCAAATTAACTGAACGGATCTATTTAGCTTCCAACTCACTCATTAACCCACACCAGTCTGGTTTTACTAAACGCCACTCAACCGAAACTCTGTTGACATCTCTCTACAACAAGCTTGTTTCTGCCATTTCTCATCAACAGGTTTCTTGCCTCTGTCTCCTTGATATCTCTGCAGCCTTCGACACCATAGATCACAATATCTTACTCCACCGACTTTCAACCTGGTTTGGTTTTGCTGACACTGCTCTCCTATGGATACAGTCTTATCTCTTCTCCCGCTCTTTCTCTGTTAAAACTTCGGAAGCCTCTTCTAAGTCATGCCCTCTCACTTGCGGAGTTCCACAAGGCTCCGTTCTTGAACCTCTTCTGTTTATCCTCTACGCTACCTCACTCAGTTCACTCATTAAAGGTAATCAGGTAATCTTCGGTGTTCATCTCCGTTGACCATCACCTCTGTGCTGATGACACCCAACTATTCATCTCTTTCTCTCCAAATTGTTTCAATGAATCTACAGATCATCTTCTTTGTGTGGTTAAACAAACCTCCTCTTGGATGACATCTAATCTCTTATGCCTGAACCCATCTAAAACTGAATTCATACTTATAGGCCTACGTGACCAGCTCGAAAATTCCTGACCCCTCTATCTCCCTCAGCCTGGACTCTGCCTCCACCGACACCTTTAATACTAACTCATCTGCCCGTAATTTAGGTGTTATTTTCGACCAGAACCTTACTTTTTCTGATCATATCACCCATCTTCCCCGCTCTTGCTTTATGCATATCCGAGACCTTCGCAGAATCCGTCCTATGCTTGACTTCAAAACCGCATCTATCATTGCTACATCCATAGTCCATGCAAAACTTGACTACTGCAATTCCCTTTTCCTCAATATTGACACAACCCAGATAAATCGCCTACAAGCTATCCAGAATGCTCTCGCACGTGCTGTCACCAAAACCCCCAAACACCATCACATCACCCATGTTCTCAAATCACTGCACTGGCTTAAAATACCAGAACGAATAGAGTACAAAGTCTTATCCCTCACCTACAACACACTTCAATCCTCCAAACCCTCTTATCTTCGTCAATTATTTACTATCCAACCACTCCGTTCAACCCGCTCCTCATCTGTCCTAACACTTCTTCGCCCTCCCGTCACTTCATCCTTAAAATTTGGAACTCGATCCATAGCCATAGCTGCCACACCCCTTTGGAATAAACTCCCGCCAGAATTGCGACAGTTGTCTGGTCAATCATACGAACTCACCAACACTTCACCTCTTTCAGTTTCTGCGCAGCTCTTTCACTCAAGACTGAAAACACTTCTTTTCCAAAAATCTTATCCTGATTCTTCCTCTTCCCCTTATCTCTGTTCTCGCTTCAATTTCAAACAGCATCCACCGTAGCCGTCCGACTGTCTGAGTGCCTGACTCCTGGATCTGGACCTGGAACCGAACCCTTTTGCCTATCGATTTTGTTTTGACTGAGCGCCTGTGAATAAGCTGGTTCCCGCGACTTAGCTTTTGTTGAGCGCTGTAGAAATCTCGAGATTGCGATTACGATTACGATTACGATTAAAACATTACCAGGGTCGAGATACGGTCGCTAAAGCAAAATATGCATACTAAGGTCTACATCCAAGAGCGTTGATGTTCAGCTTCCCATCCTTGTTGTTATCGATGGCATCTAATATTATCTTTGCAAATATGGCGCCGTTGACTAAGCCCAGGTAATCAGGTAATCTTCGGTGTTCATCTTCTTGCAAGAAGCCACCTTCGTCGTGTCCCAAACTTTTAGGAAGCTACGACGCATTTCACGACTGTCAGATTTTTATAACATACCACGAAGCACTATATAGAAACGCACGAATTTTGCGGCAGAAATGAAAAACACTGACTCAGTCACAGGAAATGACATGGCTTTTCCTTACCTTCTTCGTCTTCCTTTGCTCCTCCAGTAAGGCGAAGCATTTCATATAAAATGTAGCACACTGGGCTATGTTTATGCGTCATTTTAGCCAGAGAGATTCGGCACCTAGACACGAAACCCCGAACGATTATGACTACCCATACTCAACAACCGTCTCGTCGTCAGTTCCCCATCGGGACCGGGCGAAGCCCCTGAAGCAAACGCAGACAAATATTCTTTACTTTATGCTCGTATCCATCGTCGGGGCAATGTCGAGTCGCCAATAAGTGGAGGGTACACGAACAAATTTAAGCAATAAGCCAGCACACAGATTTCATATCAATCTGATGCCATTGCATGCCAATATTCAACGAATATCTTAACATCATCTGCACAGCATGTCAGTTTGATGTATATATAAGGTAAACATATAAACATCACGTCAACTTTACGTTTCGACTTTTGTGGCTTACTTGGTAGCTAGTACTTAGTGCTTACTGTGCAGGTGAGCATATCGAACAACGGCGGCTTCTCCAATTATCTCCGTCGTCCGCTAGTCTTCCTGCCTCATCCTACGACATCTTCGAGCATCTAAAGTCGTCTCTGATAGCCTCTGGCCAATGCTTCCTTGATCTTCCCTTGCTCTGTTTCCCTTCAGGAATACAGTTCATCACTTGACTGGCTCTTCTGTCTTTGTCCACACGAATTATATGTCCCATAAGTTTAAGTCTGCTTTTTCTCACGATATCCACGATATCCTCTTTTCCCTTCCTTTCTCTTGTAGTTCTGTTTTATATTCTACCTATTACTCATCCCAAGCATGATGAAAACGACGACAACAAATGGACATAACAATGTTAACGGGACTCCTCATACTATCCTGGGGAGTGTCACGGTCGTCAGTCAGAGAAACCACTGCTCAAAGAATATAACACGATTATCTTTGAAGACAGGAACTTGGAAGATTCAAACATGCAAAGAGTTGGGAGGCTGGCTAATGTAATCAGACGAGATGAGAGGGACAAGAAATTCAGATCACGGGGTTGGCGGAGATAAGGTAAAGAGATGATGACGATTTCACAAATGATGGAGAAAGAGTTATCTACTCAGCAAGGAGAAAGCACCAAAGAGGGTTTGCACTGCTGCTGGAGAGAACAGTTGAAAAACATGAAGACAAAATTATTGTTGTCAGATTACAAGCAGAACCGACTAACATTGTCATAATACAGGTGTATATGCCAATAATCTTACACGAAGTCTTCTTCGTGTAAGATTATTGGAAGTTGATGAAATGTACGAGAAACTCGGATAGATCGACAAGCAGGTGAAAGGCACTGTATATCTAGTGCATTGGAGACTGGAACGAGGGAAGAGGAAAGAATTACACTGGAAGCTATGGACTTTTCTAACGGAACAGCAGGACCGAAAGACTTTTGTGAACGACACAAGGTGATAATGACGAATACATGGTTAAAGCACGAAAACAGACGTCGATACTCATGGAAGGCGCCAAGAAATATCAGATAGACTACATCTTGGTAAGACATAGATGCAGGGACAGTGTTGAGAACAACTGTTCAACATTTACTTACAGATGTAGATCACAAAAGCGCTGGAGAACATAGATGACGGAGTCAAGGTTGGGGGAATCTGATAAATGCCGTAAGATTTGGGGATGGTAGCAGTCACCTATGCTGGACTACAAAGAATAATGGATGCGCTAAAAAATCAGAAGAAAAGAAATAGAAAACAAATAGAAAGAAAACAAAGGTGACGAGATTGAGTTTAACACGAAAGAAAAAGAATAATAATAGTACCAAAATTGAACAAGTCCACCAGTTCTGTTATCATGAAAGTTCAATATCAGATGACTGCAGATGCAGTGCCGATATAAAGAATAGCAAGAGAAGAATAGCAATGGGAAAAGAAGCATTTTGGAAGAGAACTTCTGAGAAGAAGGCTGGATCTACAGAAAATATAAGTAAAAAGCCTTACAATGAGTGTAACACTCTATGGTTCTGAGACATTGAAACGAACCAGTCATTCAGGGCGCTTCGTACAGGTTCACCCGGTCCGTCTAGAGGTCGATGTCCCCGGCGCACGCGCGCGTGCGTCTACTTCTGAGGTGGCCAAGTGCGGTGGAAGGCCAGTATATAAGGGCGGAGATTGCGCGGTTTAAAAAAATGTGTCCTGACTGACCGGTCGTTTCTGCATGGCCGAAGTCATCGGTTCGAACTCTGCCAAATTAGATACAGAAGACGAGTTCTTTTTCGGCTAATTCGAATCGTTTTAACTCTGCGTATTCGAAGAGAAACTAATTCGAAATTCAAAGCCGTTGGACCTGCTGCTGCGCCATATGTTACGAGAGAGATTCGATACTCGACGTGTGGGGTCTTGAAATTGTGCATTGTCAAATCGCGTTCAGACAATTCGGTCTGGTGACATCTCTCCCGTCCAGTGATAAGCGGATGGAAAGACAATCAAGAGTAGTGTAAAAAGTAGGCGTCTGGCGCATTTTACCAAAATCTGCCAGTACCTAGGTTCCTATTTTGCGAATTCGGTACCTTTATAGCTTCCTCAGGTCGACGTCGGGCGCATTTGACCAAAATCAAGGTACCGAGCGCTTTCGACTCTTCGCTTACGGTTGGAAACGCTGACATCGCGACGTCGACTAAGGCTAAGGCTCGACGACTAAGGCTAAGGCTCGATTAATATAACTTTGTCGCCGTAAAATGCGGCTGAAAATTCTCTGCCGATTATATTCATACCGATAGAGGGATAAGCATATATTTAAAGGTAATAGATATGAAATAATTAAACCAGCGTACTATTTACAGCATTAGTATAAGACGTTCCTGTACCTCCGCCTCCAGCCATTTGGTAAAACAAAGCTCCTTTCTTTACAGAGCAACATTACCGATGTTGCCTGAAATTCTACATAAGCGGTAATTAAATACATGTAGTAGCCGGATTTGCAGGGAGTAAAGTGATATAACGGTGTACTAAATTTTGTATCGGTATCAAATCTTTTTGTATCACAAGAAACTTTAGTGTCATGTCATCTCCAGCAATCGTTTGCTTTGCGAGTTATACGCCCAGATGTAACAGCGTCAACATAATTCTTCGTTACAGCATCAAATCAGCGACACGATTTTGATTTGTTACAATATCTTGATAAACTTCAATTGCATGATCGGTAGACAATTTACCAAATCTTATTGCATTGACCCCTTCGTGTCTACACAAAAATCTGTGGGTCGTTTGTAACGTAATAGGAATATTATTCGCATTGTATATGGTTAATTATACTACCGAGTAAAATAGAGCCTTTACCGTCGTTCAAATCGGTACAACCTAATGTTCCAAATCTTACATTCAATGTTTAATCGCCGGTCATAGTATCGCAGCTCTTAGAAACTTTAGAATCGACGTATTTTTTATTAACCACGTCTCGATCGACGAGGAGGCTTTTCCAATTATTCAGCTCATCGTCGTTCATCCACTAAAGCCATGGGTCGGTACCGGTTGGTTCATACCCCATCCGTACAAATTATTCGCATCTAGATAAGCAATGAATTTAGCAGGCATTAATACATTAATACCCCCCCCCAAAGACCGACCTGCACCTCACCGCGGTGGGGGGGTGAACAGCCAAGTAGGGGATAGCCTGGTGAGGCTATGCCATCAGAGGAGAAAGCCATTGGCCGAAGAACCTCCTAGGGCGATACGCGAGGTGGACAGGCTCACCAGGAACCCCGAAGAGTGCTGGCTAACGCAGGCGGCAGGTGTTGGAAGGACACCTTTGGGCGAAAGAGGCCAAAAAGGCCCACCGGCTTCCTTACCCTACCGAGAGAGAACTGGTCATCACTCGGCAAAGAGACCAAGAAACCTTATGAAAATGAAACCAAACAGAAAAGTGGGCAACGACGTTAACGGGGCCTCCGTTCAAATGAAGGGAGGATCTGCGTCCGGCAGGGGTGGAGAACACAGGGCCACCCAGGTCGTAAACCTGAGAAAACCCTGTACTAGGCGCGAGGAGCACCTGTTTAATGGAAAAGAGGAGGTATGCATTGGAACCTGGAACGTCAGGACTCTGTACGCAGCGGGACAGCTAGATGTGCTTCTACACCAACTAAAAAGAATCAGGTGGAGTGTGATGGGACTAGCGGAGGTAAGATGGCCGGGAGAAGGAGAAATCAACAAAGAAGGATATAAGATAATATACTCAGGAAGGAAGGACGGAGGACACCGACAGGGAGTGGCGCTGGTCCTGGGAAAAGAGGCATCAAAAGCCCTCATTGGGTACAGAACGATCGGACCAAGAATAATGAAGGCAAGATTTCGTACAACATGCGGCAAGACCACAATAGTGCAAGTGTATGCACCAACAAGCAGTGCGACAGACCAAGAGATAAACGAATTTTATGAGACGTTACAACAGACGATGCAGGGAATATCGAGTCAGGACGTGATTATTGTAATGGGAGACTTCAATGCCAAGGTGGGGAAGGACTGGAAAACATGGAAGGGAGCACTGGGGAAACACGGGTACGGAGAAGAAAACGAGAGAGGAGAGAGATTGTTGAACTTTTGCCTAAACAATGACCTGCGAATAATGAACACAGCGTTCTTTCAGAAGAAGGATAGTAGAAAGTGGACCTGGGAGTCACCAGACCACAAGACAAAAAACATGATAGATTTCATCATGGTAAACAATAGATGGAGGAGTGCAGTAACAAAATGTCGCACATTTGCAGGACCGGACATTGCATCCGATCATAGACTAGTACTAGCAGGGATCAGAATAAAACTAAGAAAAATGGACAGAAGAGGAACAAACAGAAGATACGACATGGAGAAACTGAGGGATGATGTAACCAGAAACCAATTCAGATCGCAACTGGAAGGCAGATGGAGACAGAGCAAGAAAAGAAGCATGAACACAGTGGAAGAAACGTGGACAGAAATAAAGAACATATATACTGAGACGGCACAGCAAGTATTGGGACATGAAAAAAGGAAGAAGAAAAAACCATGGATCACCAGAGCAGTACTGGATTTGAGCGACAAAAGAAGAGACATGAGAAAGACAAAAACACACAGCGAGACGAACATGGAAAGATATAAAGAAATTACGAAAGAAATCAGAAAAAAGGCGAAAAGATGTAAAGAAGAATGGATCATCGAGAAATGTCAAGAACTGGAGAGCACACCAGGAGCATTAAACACGGGGAAACTATTTCAAGTAGCAAGAGAAATATGTGGATCACCCAACGTAAAACTAGCCACAGTAAAGAACAAGGAAGGAAAAATACTGGAAGACAAAGCAGAGATCAAGCAACGATGGAAACAACATTACGAAGAGTTATATAACAGTGAGAACCCAGTAGACAGAATAGTGCTTGAAGAGCTACCAGAAAACAACGGCCAAGAACAAATGCTGGACATACTGAAAGCGGAGGTAGAAACAACAGTCAATAGGCTAAAAAAGAAAAAAGCACCAGGCGAGGACAACATCACAGCGGAAATGATCCAGGCAGGAGGGAGTTGCTCGGTAGAAATGCTACATAGACTGTGCAATAAAATTTACTACGACAAGGAATGCCCCAAGGATTGGTGCAAAGCCATAAGAGTACCAATATACAAAAAAGGAGACAAGACAGAATGCAGCAACTACAGAGCAATCAGCCTTTTGAGCATACCAGGAAAGGTTTATACTGGAGTATTACAGAGAAGATTGAGAAGGTATGCAGAGGAAGCGATGAGCGAGGAACAGGCAGGATTCAGGAAAGAACGAGGAACAATGGACCAGATATTTGTAATCAGGCAACTGTCAGAAAAGTACGCCGAAATGAATAGAACACTATATAACAACTTTATTGACTACAAACAGGCGTTTGACAGCGTGTGGCAAGAAGGTTTATGGAAAGTACTGAGATACTGTGGAGTACCAGAGGAGTTAGTGATGTTAATAGAAGATATATACAGCAAATCAAAAAGCGCAGTAAGAGTAGAGGGAGAGCTAACGGAATGGTTTACGATAAAAGTAGGGGTAAGACAAGGATGTGGAATGTCATCGGATCTGTTCAATATGTTGCTAGAAATAGTGATGAGACTTGCCAAAGGAGAAGAAGAACACGGGATAAACCTAAATGGACGACCACTGAGTAACATCCGCTTCGCAGATGACATAGACCTGATAGCTGACACACAAGGGAAGCTACAAGACATAACAAACAGGGTGGATGGCAGCAGCAAGAGAATGGGTCTCAAAATCAACGTGGAAAAAACAAAAACAATGGTAATTGGAAAACATCATGAGGATTTACAGATAAGAATAGAAAAAGGAATATTAGAGCAGGTTACCAGATTCGTCTATCTTGGAGGACTAATAACAGAAGATGGAAAATGTGAAGAGGACATCAAACGAAGAATTGGATTGGCGTGTACAGCATTCGGAAAACTGGGAAAATGTGGAAGGCAAGAAACATCTCCATCAGAACAAAGATGAAACTCTATCATACCTTAGTAGAACCGATATTACTATACGGATCAGAGTGCTGGTGCTTGAGAAAAGAAGACGAACGGAGACTATTGGTGGCAGAGATGGGCTGGCTAAGAAGAATAATAGGCAGAAGCAGAAGAGAAAAGATCAGAAATGAAAAAACACGAGAAGAACTGGGAGTTGATGAAACAATAGTAGAAACAATCACAAAGAGAAGACTCAGATGGTTTGGGCATGTGATCAGAATGACGCAACAAAGACTACCAAACGCTGCATTGCACGGACACATAGAAGGAAAGAGGAGCAGAGGAGGACAACGAAAGACCTGGATAGATAATGTCAAAGAAGATCTGAGAGAAAGAGGCACAAGCTTGATTGGAGTTAGAGAAACAATCAGGAACAGAGAAGTTTGGAGAAGTTTCATAAAGGCCTCATCGCCATAAATGGCGGAAGAGAAGACAGAAGAAGAATACATTAAACGCCTTCCCCATATACTTGTTGTTGGCTTTTGAGTAACGATTAAAAATCGTGCTGATTTCTCCTTTTATTCCATATTTAATCATAAGTATCATATCGTAATCGCACAATAACTCTAACTTGAATGCAGCATCCCAAGCTAATCCAGGGGAATTGTAATACCAAGCAGGATCTAGTTTGTAGTTCTTAGTTTGTAGTTCTCTAAAGTTCTCGAATACATCGGCTAGCAGCAGAACATTCGAAACATTATATAAGTTATGGTATTCTCTTAATTTCTCGAATCAAAATTTTTTCCATGTCGTTTAGGCGTGTTCGTAATCTTCGTCGCTAAGTCGGAGTCGTTTAGTTTAGAATAGAATGCGGACATTGGCGGCAGTTTGGTTTCATTCAATCCTTCAACGGAATCGACGTAGTTGTACGTTGTTTCTTTGTAAAAGATCAAAACATTGCACAGAGTATCGTCTACCTAGATTCTTACATTGATTTTAGTGAAGGTTCTTCGATAACGCAATCGAGACTCGAGGCCATGAATCTGAAACTGTCGATAAATCTTAACTCGCGTCTAACGATTACTTCTTCGCCATCCTTCTTAATATATTTACCGACTATAACTTCTTCTACTAAACGATATGTACTTTTCTTCGTTAGTAGGGATGCAGTTAATTTTTCCATTGTTATCACCGCGCAACTTCTTTATGAAAAGATGACTGTCATATCCAGAAAGATTATGAAACAATACTGGAATAAACCTCGGATCTTTGTAGTTTAGATTACAACCATTATGAGCCGCCCCTCTGAATTTACCGCTGACAGTGATCTCTAACTTTATCGTCGCCCCACATATATGCCAAATAGTAGCGGCGGCTTAATTCTCGGCGTCCTTCTCGGTGAATATCAGCGTTATCGCAAATTTAAACTGATTATATTCGTTTTATATTTTATTTGAGAGTATATACGAAAATCTTAGCACCGTCGTCGTCTTCGCTTTTCTTAGGAATATACGTTATTGTCGAAGCATTTTACATGACAGGAAAACGAGCTCGGAATGTGTTTTTGATATGTACTGGTGTAAGACGTGCTAGGGTCGGGTAGACATGTGTCATTTGGTTCAATTAATGAACGATTAAAAATCTGCATACACAATAAATGGAACTATCATTGATCTATTATAGTTTTAAAATTTCAGCTTAGTTCCAGATTTTAGAAGATCTACTTTTTTTGAGCATCATGCTCACTATGTTTATTAAGCGAATCTATAGTTATATAACCAGTTAAGCATCTTCTGCCACAGTGCATTGAATCATTCGACTTTTCAGTTCGTAATGACATAAATCTGTTAAAGTTCTTGATCAAACAATAATGCTTCTTATCTCCATTTGAAATAAGCAACAGGTCTATGCAGCTATAATTTTCATGCGTTGATGAATATATCGGATATGCATCTTTTTCATAGTCAATAACATTAACACAAATATTATTATTTTTCTACGATCTACTTACATATCAGCAGCAACTGGAAATTCAATACCACACCAATCGAGTTTCTCAGATTGCATCCGTACTATCTTAGTTATTCTTTCTGAATCTCTCTCTCAAGGGGATTTTAAACACTGGTCATCCTCGTTTTTCATACTGATGATCACCTCTTTGTTAACTAGTTCTTTCGACAACGGAATGTACGATCTAACCTAAAAGGTTTATAAACGACCTTATTAACGTATAATTTTACGATGGCCGCGAATCTCCAATTACTACCCTGCATATGAAAATGCGCCACGGTCTCCAAGGTTCTTATTTATCGCATTACTATATAATCTCGTTCGCGTCGGTAGCGTCTTCGAGACAAACGGAAAATTCGCGGATTCTACTTCTCCAGATTTCATATCGAAGCGTTTAATGGTACAAGTAAGAACAAGAAGTAAGAAGAAGTAAGAACTTTTTCTGGCGATTTCTACTACCGCACGGGTAGAAGCGAGGTATTGGTGGTTAAAACTTAGGCAGGAATCGGCGCCTCCACGAGATCGTACGCGTACGGGTTCCCGCATCTTTTCGTCCACGACGACGAAAATAGGGCGCGCGGCTACTCATCGTCGCTCTCTACTTAAAACGTCTTACCGACGAAACTATCCTTTGACCACTTCGTCGATAGCTTCATCGTATCCTGAGAGAGTCTTATTGTGGTCTTCGTCGCCACCGATTCTGTCGTACACCTTAATTTCGTAATTCTTTTTGCTTACTTTTCTATTATACGCTGTCTGTGCGCTTTTGCTGCTTTGTACATCGACGCAAACTCTCCCGTATCTCTGTCTAAAATTTCTGTTCGTCTCGATTGTTTCCTGATTTGTTTCAAATCAATGACGCCTACTCGCTGCGGTCGCGGCAGTATCATCGCCCTCGCGTTCGTCAAGTTTCTCTCGTCGGTTCTTTTCCTCTTTTTCCGAGATAACGTCGTTGTAATCACTCCTTTCTCGATCAGCAGCGACACGAGTTCGGGCTTATGAAGATGAGTAGCACCTCGAACGTTGTGCTCTTTCAACAGCTTTTTCAACTCTGGCAACTTCATTTTATTATTATGATATGATATTATTTCTTTATGCTTAATCGGGCTTAATAAATACGCATCGCCACAGCTGCTTCTCTCCTCAGTAAACTACGTTCATTTTCTGCCAGTTGGATTGAAAGTTAAGCATTTCATCCGAGATTACTATGGCGAAAGCTTCCGCTAAACTTCGTTTTAATCTGAATATCAACGACGGATGACTCAAGCGTTCGGATTGCCTGCTGATGTCGAAAACCATTAGCGCATAATCGGCAGGCGTAATATTAATTTGCGTATTAGTTGGTCCATCCCATAGAATTTTTCGTTGCCAAGGCTCTGTACGCTCTTGAAAACTGTTGATTATGGAACGATATGTCTTAGTAGACCGTTGCATATCTTTCTTGGTTCATCATATCACGTACATGTTTTGAGATCGAAGATCGACGGGTTAGCTTCCTGATTACCGCCGCAGTTCGTCTGAAATCCGACTATGATATATCTCGCTTTTTAGAGGACTTGACGATAACCCGCCAGCTAAAAGTAGTCGACTGCAGGACGTCATGGTTTCGCACTGTCGAGCTCGATACGCGACGGGTAACGAGACTTTTAATTCGATGGTTTTAAACAGCTGCTTTCCTTTCATTTCGGACGGATTCATTTGAGGTATAAGATATGAGATTTTTTGGAGAGGGTTACTCTGTTGGCTCTAAAAATAGAGCCGTAATCGGTTTTGCTAACCAGCGTCAGAGTTTGCTTGAAGCCGTAAACGACCTTATCGTAATCTTCGCAGAAGTCGAAAATGTGTTTCAACGGCACGAAACTGAACGTGCCCTTAGCGGTCGGTTTATGATAAAGATATGCTTGCCTTAACCGCGACTCCGGAGTTATCCGCCATAACAGCGGTTGCTGTGGTATATTTGTTCCATAGTTGGTTAAAACCTTGCGCTTTCGCGATGTCGTCCGGATTATTTTTCAACAAACCCAACATCGTCGTGGCCTCTCCCGGGTGAAACAACGTTTCGATTTCTTGATTGGATAGGAAATACGAAATCTGGCTAAAAAGATGCGTAATTGCTACTGCATCGGCGTTGACGTACGCGGTTCCGTCCGCTTTAGTCAGTCTTCCGTTAAACATCAGATAAGATTCGGCCGGATGACTGCATAGATCTTGCTTTTGCGAATCTCAGCGGCGGTGTTTGGATTCGTTCTAGACATTGGTTCGTTTTTCTTGCCATTCTTAACGTTCGATTCCGTAAATCTTAAAATATGGGATTGCATTTATTTCTTTATAAATAGAGATATTTAAAACTCCGTTTCGTTCGCGTCGCTGGCATCGCTAGCGTCCTCGACACGGACGAAGTTACCCGATTTTAATTTCGGCACCTCCGTTTAGCCTACGTGCGAGATCTTCTATTCCGTTCGAAGCAGCGACAGCCTTCTTCTTAGTTCCTCGTAGCTCCATCGTCTATCAGTCTCTTTAATGCGCCCTTAGTTGGTCGCGTGAGATTGGCCGCTATAGCCATCGCTTCTGGTTGCGGTTGAGGACCCGTCGTCAGCTTAGTTAACGTCCTGATTTTTAGGAGTCAATAGTTTAGCGGCTGCTTTATCGACCAATCGCTTCCCTGCATCGATAGCGGCGGTTTTTCTAACTTCGAGCGCCTTTTTTCCGATCTCTTTCGCCGCATCTCTCCTCCCCGCGTTGAGAGCGGTTGATGCTATTCGATGGACCCCATTCAACGCTTGAAAACGTCCGCAATAGAAATGACTATTCCCGCTCCACCGATAACGTGATGTTTCTTGTAACCTCTTTTAACGACGATTTACATTTTTATGTATCTGTATCTGCTTTTAACGACGATTTACATTTTTATAATCGCAGCATTAAGTTTTTATAATGCTCGTTATTTATCGCTCATTGTCTTAGCAGTTCGTCATATATACTAACTATATCGTTTCTTGCTCCCGTATTGTCCGCATTCATTAACGGATTCTGATCTTGCGGAATAACGACGACCGCGGTAGACCCCCTCTCCGCCGTTCCGACTACTCTTCCATTAGTCACAACTTTATCTATCTTACTCGTTGTGCTACTCGGCGCACTCGCGCAAGTAGGAAACCGTTCACGAACCTTCGTGTCCCATATCGGTTCAATAATGTATCTGTATTTTTCGCTTATAGACGACTTAGGTTTACTCGGATCGTTCAGTCGCCGCTTCGCATTCATTACGTCTAGAATCTCGGCATATTCTCCGAAATCGTTAGAGTCGAATATCGACGCATTCGATTTGCCATCGTTAATTGTTCCCAAAGCCCCGGAGTTCCGACGTACGTCATATCTCTGACCGTTATCTTATTGGATCGTTATAGGACTGTCTCCGATAAAAAAATACTCCGTGTTTAGAATTTATACCGAACGCCGTATCCGTAGACTTTTTATCCTAACCGTATGGTTGCAAGTATTTCATCGCTATGTCTATGTTCTAAAGAGCTTATACGGGATCTTCTTCGTACACCTCTAGCATTTAGCAACGATAGGCCCGCGGTTATCGCCATCGGTAATGCCTCGACCGCATCGGCCGTGGCCGAATAGCGTGCTTTTATCGTGCGTCTTCTCACGCGTCTTTTGAAATTCCCGATTGAGATTCGATAATAGGTTTGTGCAACTTCGTTAATTCTCGTTGCATTAATTATTGCCTAATTTCTCGGATAGGTAGTTTTGTCGAATATTCTTCTCGAAATCTCTTGATTTCTGGAACATGTTCTGGAACGATTCGATAGCGTTGTGCAACTTCGATATATCATCAGTCCTCGAGGATGAGCGATTGTCGTTTCTTCGTCTATACTAATTCTAATTTTACTTCTAATTTCTTTTTTCATGGCTTTGAATTTCTATAGCTCGCTTAGAATCAGCGAATATTCCTCGTCCGAAACGGTATCGTCCATCAGAGCTCTCGTTATGTATTCGCTGATCGTGTTCAGTTTCGATTCCGCTAGCAGCTTAGACTTTCCGCTTCAACTCGTCTTAAACAGCGATGTTTGATGTCTATTCGGTCGATTCGACTGTACTAAGAACACTTAAGAAAATATAATTATAGATATTCATAGTTAATAATTAATCTCCCTCATTAGAAAGCAAACTCGAACTTTCTTTCTGTAGGCTTGGCATGCGTAAAACTGCCGTCACATTTTGAGATAGATAGCCATTTCTGCCTAATGTCCTTCACGCGATTAAACATAAGAAATGGGCAACTCACAATACGACCTATGGCAAATGCTTGAGGTTAATTTCTCCACAGCTAGTTCGATCCTTTGAATTATATTATATTACGTTATGCCGTGCTATCATATCATATCATATCATATCATATCCTAACCTATCCTATCCTATCCTATCCTATGCTATCCTATCCTATCCTATCCTATCCTATCCTATCCTATCCTATCCTATCCTATGCTATCCTATCCTATCCTATCCTATCCTATCCTATCCTATCCTATCCTATCCTATCCTATCCTATCCTATCCTATCCTATCCTATCCTACCCTATCCTATCCTATCCTATCCTATCCTATCCTATCCTATCATATCATATCATATCACATCACATCACATCACATCACATCACATCACATCACATCACATCACATCACATCACATCACATCACATCACATCACATCACATCATACCATACCATACCATACCATACCATACCATACCATATCCTATCAGTCATATCATATCATATCATATCACATTACATCATATCGTGTCGTATCGTGTCGTGTCGTGTCGTGTCATGTCATGTCATGTCATATCATATCATTTCATATCATATCATATCCTATCCTATCCTATCCTATCCTATCCTATCCTATCCTATTCTATCCTATCCTATCCTATCCTATCATATCCTATCATATCATATCATATCATCATAACATATCATATCGTATCGTATCGTATCGTATCGTACCGTACCGTACCATACCATACCATACCATATCCTATCAATCATATCATATCATATCAATTATATCATATCATATCACATCACATCACATCATATCACATCATATCATCATATCATATCATATAATATAAATCATATCATATCATATCAATCATATCATATCACATCACATCACATCATATCACATCATATCACAATATCATCATATCTTGTCGTATCGTGTCGTGTCATGTCATGTCATATCATATCATATCATATCATATCAATCATATCATTTCATATCATATCATATCACATCATATCACAATATCATCATATCTTGTCGTATCGTGTCGTATCGTGTCATGTCATGTCATGTCATATCATATCATATCATATCAATCATATCATTTCATATCATATCCTATCCTATCCTATCCTATCCTATCCTATCATATCATATCCTATCCTATCACATCATATCATCATATCATATCATATCATACCGTACCGTACCAACCATACAATATCAATCATACCATACCATACCATACCATACCATACCATATCCTTTCAATCATATCATATCATATCATATATCAATCATATCATATATCATATCAATTATATCATATCACATCACATCACATCACATTACATCATATCATATCACATCATATCATCATATCATATCATACCATACCATACCATACCATATCAATCATACCATACCATACCATATCATATCATATCATAACAATCACATCGTATCATATCCTATCGTATCACATCAATCATATCATATCATATGATATCAATCATATCATATCATATCACATCACATCACATCACATCATATCACATCATATCACAATATCATCATATCGTGTTGTATTTGTCGTGTCGTGTCGTGTCATGTCATGTCATATCATATCATATCATATCATATCATATCATATCAATCATATCACTTCATGTCATATCATATCCTATCCTATCCTATCATATCATATCCTATCATATCATATCATCATATCATATCATATCATATCATATCATATCGTACCGTACCGTACCGTACCATACCATACCATGCCATACCATATCCTATCAATCATATCATATCATATCATATCATATCATATCAATTATATCATATCATATCACATCACATCACATCATATCACATCATGTCATCATATCATATCATATCATATCATATCATATCATATCATATCATATCATATCATATCATATCATATCAAATAATATAAATCATATCATATCATATCATATCATATCAATCATATCATATCATATCATATCATATCATATCACATCACATCATATCACATCATATCACAATATCATCATATCTTGTCGGATCGTGTCGTGTCGTGTCATGTCATGTCATGTCATATCATATCATATCATATCATATCATATCATATCATATCATATCATATCAATCATATCATTTCATATCATATCATATCATATCATATCAATCATATCATATCATATCATATCATATCATATCATATCATATCACATCACATCACATCACATCATATCACATCATATCACAATATCATCATATCTTGTCGTATCGTATCGTGTCGTGTCGTGTCATGTCATGTCATGTCATATCATATCATATCAATCATATCATTTCATATCATATCATATCATATCCTATCCTATCCTATCCTATCATATCATATCATATCCTATCACATCATAACATCATATCATATCATATCATACCGTACCATACCGTACCAACCATACCATATCAATCATACCATACCATACCATATCCTATCAACCATATCATATCAAATCATATATCAATCATATCATATCATATCAATTATATCATATCACATCACATCACATCACATTACATCATATCATATCATATCATATCATCATATCATATCATACCATACCATACCATATCAATCATACCATACAATACCATACCATACCATACCATACCATATCCTATCAATCATATCATATCATATCATAACAATCACATCGTATCATATCCTATCATATCACATCAATCATATCATATCATATGATATCAATCATATCATATCCTATCACATCACATCACATCACATCATATCACATCATATCACAATATCATCATATCGTGTTGTATTTGTCGTGTCGTGTCGTGTCGTGTCATGTCATGTCATGTCATGTCATATCATATCAATCATATCACTTCATGTCATATCATATCATATCCTATCCTATCCTATCCTATCATATCCTATCATAACATATCATCATATCATATCATATCATATCATATCGTACCGTACCGTACCATACCATACCATATCAATCATACCATACCATACCATACCAATCATATCATATCATATCATATCATACCATATCAATCATATCATATCATATCACATCATATCATCATATCATATCATATCATATCATATACCATACCATACCATACCATATCAATCATACCATACAATACCATACCATACCATATCCTATCAATCATATATCATATCATATCATATCATATCATATCATAACAATCATATCATATCATATCATATCATATCATATCATATCATATCATATTATATCATATCATATCACATCACATCACATCACATCATATCACATCATATCACAATATCATCATATCATGTCGTATCGTGTCGTGTCGTGTCGTGTCGTGTCATGTCATATCCTATAATATCAATCATGTCATGTCGTGTTATGTCATGTCATGTCATATCATATCATATCATATCATATCAATCATATCATATCATATCATATCAATCATACTACTTCGTTGTAACGGACTTCTGCCGACCAGTGTAAGCGTTCGTTATATCCGAGGTCCTTTGTAACCAAACCACTAGTCCGTACCGTACATTATGTATTAGCCTACTATACACATACCAGACACTGAGAGTATCAGTGAATCCAGTTTATTTCTTTATTAGATTATTTTTAAGCTAATGTTAAAGTCCTCAAAAGAAGTCCTTCATAGTTGTCTGTCGCGTCCGACGCTGACCGGCAGTTTTCTCTTTTTTCCTCCATTTCTTCGATTACTACAGACAACTAGAAACTTGGGATGTGTTTGAGTCCAGACGGTCAGTACTTGACCCTGCTTATGCTAAAACTGTATGGTTACCATTACGAAGATTAGGCATTATTTAACAACATCATTTTTAGAACAACGCAGTTGCGAAATGAAACAGAGCCATAAATGCTGACTGGTAACGCCAAAGGGGAATGGCGAGAATGTTGTGCAGAGGTTTTGAAACTAGCATCCATATCATGGCGACCACAACATTACTAATTTTCGAACTCATTGCCCACATGCGTACGACTCCACGTAAACAGGCTCCATGTGGGCAGGCTTCCAGGGCGGCCGGTAAATAAGGAAAACGAGTTCGGCTGCACCGCTCGATTCGAGGTGAGTCTGTGCATGTAGCTTCAGTATTTATAAACGAACTAACACAATAACATAAGGCACAATTAACCATTTACATTTTCTTATCGTAGCGTTTTACTTACGGACGCCATACGTCTTGTCATGATCATCGTTTTAATAGTGCGTGTAGTTAGTTTCCAAGCAATCTAGTTAACTATCTAGTGCGCACTAGATACTATACGTAAGTGGCCAATAGATATAAAATTAATTGATAATAATTTATAATAACTGATAATAATTATTTAATAATTAATTAATTGTGCTTGCGTAAAATATGAACAGAATCAAATAGAACATGTTTTTTGGGCAAATTTCAGCTTGGTCAGTCTCAGTGTCGCAAATGCGTAATTGTATGTTAGAGCACAAATAATACAGGTAAATAACAAGCCAACCGTCGGTGGTGACCACGTTGCTTATTCTCGGTAATTGACATCACATATTAAAGGATACACATTTTCCAACAGCGCACATTACATACTCAGCTATAGCATTGCAGCAAAAACATTACAACTAGCTTTACATTGCAAGCATATAATTTCTAATATGCCAATTCTTATGACATTAATGCAGAAGCGAAGGATTTTATAAGCGCTGGGAAGGACTTTTAGTTGATATAAAAGACTTAAATCATTTTCTGTAAAGACTTAATTCTTAATTTTAAAGACTTTTCTTTAAGACAATTCGTTTTCTTTAAAATCAGTTATTTCCTTACGATGTTAACATCAGGGTGCATCTCTGTATACAAGTGTGGTTTTTGCTGGGTGTCGTTCATAACTAGTTCGATCTTTAGAATGCAACTTGTTTACACTGGATCACAACGATTTTGCTACTGAAAGTAATGCATGTGCCTTATATTGATTCAAATGTGCTGATTCCAAATATGAAGTCAGAATCTGCCCAGCACGTCTAGATTTTAAGTTATGCATGCATTCAAGTAATGACGTAAGGACTCGTTTTCGGTTATGTCTGTACATTCTGTTGTATGTGTCTCCACGATTGCTGCCAGTGATACGTGCATGCCTGCAAGTGTCGCCTGAAACATTCCTAACAGCAAGCCTGCAGCAGCCGCTAGACATGATTGGGCATGTCAGCGAGCTGACGTCAGCATCAATACCAGTATATAAGGCGCGATTGCGTAGAACGAAGGTGAAGTTTTCTTATATAGCTGTAGCTAGTGTGTGAGATTTAATTTTGAAATGAATAGGCGAGGCTGTGTTAACCATCCAGACAATTTTTGCTATGTTTGTGGTAAATATACTCTTTGTGACCAGCGCAAGAATTTAACTAAGAGAGTGATGATTGCTTACAAGTATTATTTTGGATGTCAAATCGGAGACCAGGATAAAAGTTGGGCACCTCATGTCTGCTGCACCGTGTGCTACTCTGGGCTTACACAGTGGCTGAATGGCAAAAGGAATTCAATGCCGTTTGCTGTGCCTATGGTGTGGCGCGAGCCAAGAAATCATCATGCAGACTGTTATTTCTGCATTACTAAAGTTGCTGGATTTTCAAAGAAAAATAAGTCTAAAATCGTTTATCCTGATTGCGAGTCCGCTCTAAAGCCAGTGCCGCATGATGAAGAGAATCCAGTACCATTTCCGCTTGCTGCGGGTGCTGATGAAACGGACAGTTCTGATGGTAATACAGAAGATGACGTTACTGTTTATGAATCCAGTGATCAAGATTTGGAAGAGGGTAGGCCGCATTTGATAAGGCAAGGTGAGTTAGATGATCTTGTGAGGAACCTATCTTTGTCAAATGAGAAATCTGAACTGCTAGCCTCCAGACTAGGGGAGTGGAACTTGCTTCAAAAAGGTACCACAACATCACACTTCCGTTATCATCACAAACAGTTAGCTACATATTACAAACTGGAAAATGATATCTGTTTCTGTACTGACGTGAACGGTCTCATGCTGAATTTATGTTGCGAATACGTTCATGATCAGTGGAGACTGTTCATAGATTCCAGCAAAGCGAGCTTGAAAGCTGTGTTGGTGCACAATGGTAACGAAAAGCCGTCTGTTCCTATAGCCCACGCTGTAGGCCTCAAAGAGACATGATTCAATGAAACTCATTTAGAAAGTGATCAACTACTCGGACCACAAATGGAACATGTGCGGACCTCAAAGTGGTAGCACTTATTCTAGGCCTACAGCTGGGGTACACAAAATATGTGTGCTTTTTGTGCTTGTGGAACAGTCGTGATGACAGCAACCATTACAAAGTGAAACTGTGGCCTCCTAGATCTGAGCACATTGTTGGTCGGCACAACGTGCAACGCGAACCATTGGTTGATCTATTGAAAGTGTACTTACCACCACTTCACAATAAACTGGGCATCATGAGGAATTTCGTAGTGGCAATGGATCGTACTTGGACAAGGCTTCCAGTATCTGAGAGATAAATTTGGAGCCGTCAAAACTGATGCTAAGCTGAAGGCTGGAATTTTTATTGGGCCAGAAATCCGCGAACTAATGCGTGATACTGTATTTAGAACCAAGCTCAACCCACTGGAATTTGCCGCTTGGGATGCATGTACGTTGGTGGTGCAAAACTTCCTTGGGAATCACCGAGCTGAGAACTATGCTGAACTCGTTAGCAACATGCTAACAGCAAATAAGCAACTCGGCTGCCGGATGTCACTAAAAATACATTTCTTACATTCCCATCTGGATTTTTTCCCACCAAACTTGGGTGATGTAAGCGATGAGCATGGAGAGATTCCATCAAGACATCTCCACCAAGATATCAAGATATCAAGCAAGATATCAGGGCCACTGCAATTCCAACATGATGGGCGATTACTGCTGGTTTCTGCAGCGGGCAACAGCGGCCACTCACAAGCGCAAGAGCAAGTGTCTAAAGCACTTTTGAACTCGTATAGAGTTAAGCTAGAGACAAAATTTCGAAATGTTTGCTTTCATCTGAGTAACATACATATATTTTTATTACATTTTAAAACATATTTTAATTTCAAGTTATAAAGAATAACATTTTGTTTCTTGTCATGAATACTCTGAGTTTGCATAATTACACAGTTATAAGGAAATACTAGTTCTGTAAAGAGTTTGCATAATTATTAGCATGTATGCTGCATATCTTAAGATCCTGACGTGCTACACAAAATCTGACTTCAGATTTGGAATCAGCAGATTCTATTTAGTGTAGTAAACATAACAGATGCCTAGTAGCAGGCGAAAATATTTTTCGTGTGATCCAGTGTTATAATCGTTTATAACGCCAGCCATTTAAACTCTATGAAAAGTTTAAAATGCTGCTTGTCTCGTAGACGTTCAAAAAAAGCAGAAACAAATTTTTTCAAGGCAGAGCAAAAATAAAAAAGTCACTTCGGTTGAACTAGAAAAGTTTGATACATATGACGCATTAACTGCAGCTAGCAACGCCTCGTAAGGACTGCTTAAACAGTAATTTAAAGAAGAATAATAATTACTGATCTGAGAAAATTCGCAACTAATCACGGCATTATGACTATGCAGTCGGACGTTGAAGTTTGATCGAAGTGATCAAGTGGAATTCGTACTTGCACAGTAGTTGGAAAAAAATTCGTTGAAAAGTGCTGTGCTAAAAATTAAAATTATGACTGTGGAGACTGGTGATGCACGCAAATTTTTCCAAAGAAATTGAGGTTCTTTTTAGTTATTTTTGTTTGCAACCCAGTCGCCTTCATGCTCTGTTTCTATATTCTGTTTGTGTATAAAAAGCATCTAATTCCATACTTTATGATTCACTCCATGATTCATTCACACTTTTTTAGCGTGCTCAATGTCTTGCTGATTTTTAAGTATAAAAACCAATCTCTCCGCTCATCCAAATATGCTTGAGGCACATCATTGCTGTTTTGTTATATCTGTTTTGCACAGTTGTTGTCCAAAATCATAAACTTCCCATTTATACAAATTCACCTATATCATCGATAATTGCGTCATTAACCTCAAATGATATCTAGTTCTTGAGATAGCTTGGTATCAACTATAACTGACCTTGTTTTGCTGATGTTGATTCATAATCACACAAACTTTCCATAAATATTTGACATTTCTGAGGTATTTCATTTTTATTCGTCACCGATCGAAGTCAATCAAAATCTATGATTGTGGATTATGTTTCCTTTAATACAACCATACTAAAATAAAACCGGGAGTGCAAAGTAGACAAGCTAAGAAGACCCGTACTGTAGCAATGGGTCAGAAGTAATCCTTGGCATGGTTGAAAGTAGTCTCAGGTGACAGAAGTCACATTAAATGCTGTGGCTGAGATTACGAAGACGATCCTGGCTGGACTGATTTCGAAGATCAGTTCTTATTACACATGGCTCAATATATATAGCCCCTTTTTCATATGATATGCACTAAGTTCGCAGGTTTATGCGAAGGTTTTATGCATGAAGAACAACTCTCGTGTTTTGTTTCCTGTTTAAACAAGATCTTTCGTAAAATTTTTAATTTTTATGATATTATAATACAGCAAATGCCGACCTTCAGAATCCGTCAGCATCAGTCCGTCATCAAATGTGCTGCTCAGCTGTCAAGAGTTATCTCGTAATCCGGATTATATGAGTGAAACTCTGCACTCATTTCCGTCTTGTGGCTTATTGACTAAAATGCATGTCATTGCAGCATTTACATGTGAAACCACAAAATTTTCAAAACATGATGATGAACTAACTATTCATAAAATGCACCTAAAATCGTAAAGTTGAAGCGAATCGAATTTTTACAGCAGTTTGATCTTTGCGATTAACTGATGGAAGCAACGTGCATACGATTTGTTAAAAGCTGTTTTACGCATAGTTATGTCTTTCTTGAAACTAGGTTTTAAACAGTTTTATTTTGATTTTTAGGATCACAAGGTGCGTGAAAAATTAAGTTTAGAGTATAAAATAATCTCTGAGAAATCAGGCCTCGTCCCTGTAGTTTTCACAGCCGTCTGAAAATGTGCCTCTGAATGCAATGGCATTGTAACGCTGGACACAGATAGAGAGGCGCTGAAAAAGGAAACGAGTCTCGCGGTCGTCTCCAGCGACTGCTGAAATGCGACGCCCCAACTCTGAAAAAAATTCTGTACTCTCAGCATTTACTGGCCGAAGGGTCTCGAAGGCAATGGGAACAAACTGTGGGTTGTAGGCAGAAGTGCATATTTTGCAGACTTATGGGTTGCTGCTTCTTCAGCTGCAGAACCTGCTGAAATCGCTGTCTGCGACAAGTAAGAGTCATATATTTCCAGTTGCCCAAGGAACAAGTGTAGCACCATCGGGCCGCTTGCCGTCAGTCCGCAGAAGACCCATTGGCTCCTTCGTGCTTGGAACGTCTGCGCTCTGGAGTGAGCGCCATATGATATCGTTAATGGCATGATGGCGAATAGAGCGTCCCTTAGATAGGAACGACCTAATCTCACGATGATCACACTGAGGCCGAGTAGCCGAACGATCGTTCAAATTCATACGATCTACCTTTTAAATCCAACCAGCTTGGCGAAACCCAATAAGAGCTCGACCTATTGCAAAACAAGGCTGAAATCCCCTTAATTAAAGAAACTGTTCTGTAAGAACCGCATTGACAAGGACATTTCATTAAATAACTTTCAGTTATCTAGAATGGATAGGCTTAAGAGGAAAGGAGGTGGAGTTTGTGCTTATGTTCACAACCGTATTAAGTGTTCGATTCTAAACTGCTGTAGAATTTCTGTGGTAGAAGTTCTTGGTTACATTGCCTGTTAGATAGCATTAATTTTCTTATGATTGCATGTATTTACCACCCACCAAAACATCAACCTTCCTTGCTAGCTAACTAGCTTAGCGATGATATTGAGCATATAAATAGTAAGTACCCTGATGCCACTATTATCACTGCATGTGACTTTAATGACCTGAATTTGAATTTTTGGAACACTTGGGGTTGTCCCAAATTGTTAAAACCTGTACACATGGCAACAAAATTCTAGACCAAGTTTTTGTCAATTAGCCTGAGTTGTTGCACACTCAGGTCTTTTAGAGTCTGATCAAGACTAAGCACAAAGCGGTATTGATAATAAAAAGTAAACTCCGATGTTAATACAGACCCACCAGCAACGCCTAAAAGGAAAAAACTGTACGACCTAAGAGAGCAAAACATTGCGTTTCTTAGTTTTTCTATAAATTCCTATGATTGGTCTTCGTTTTTTAATATGTCAGATGTTACTCTGCTTATAACGAGTGCCTCCAAACAATCTCTACACTTATTGATAAGTGCATTCCGTCACGATCAAAAACAAAGATGTGTCTTGAGTCGTGACTTGAATGTGTCCAGAGATGGGGCAGTAATATGAAACCGTACGTGAATGTCCTGGAAATCGAAAGACTTTTGCGCAAGCAGCCAAACACTTGACGATTCGCCTGCCTGGCTTTTTCAAAAATGTTCTTTTGAGTTGGCGGAATTGGTCACTTACGTTCTTAATACCTTCTTCAAATCTGGGACTATTCCTGACAACTGGAGAACTGCGGTTGCTACTCTTGTGCCAAAAATTCCAAGCCAACTTCCCTGTCTGACTTTAAGTCTATATCTGTGACTCCAATTCTCTCTAGAATTCCAGAAAAATTTGTTGTCTCTAGGTGGCTTAGACCTAATATTCCTTGTGAAACCTTGCAGGACCAGTTTGGGTTTAAACCCACTGGCAGTTGTACCAGTGCCCTTACTTTCTTCTTGCATCACGTCAACTGATGCTGGGAAGCAGCTGATGCCATATAGGATGAAGAAGCCAGCAATGACACTCTTCTCAGACCCAGTCCACCATCTCGAAAGGGGAGTGAAGCCTGCATCCACTCCCATGGAGTTGAGTTGATGATGCGTTCAAGCCCTTCCCTCATTATTTAGTCCAACCGTCCCAGCAGTTATCTAATTGTAACTGTTGCAAATGTTTTGGTAATCAAAATTGGCATGGAAATGTCGACCGCATAAAAATTAATCTGAAGAAATCTATATTTTGTCAAATGTTTTCACGCTTTTGCTTAACCCAAAGAACAGACTGCCAGGAGTTTTGACCAAATAATAGAAGAAAAATCTGGTGAGTTAATCTGGAGATGATTTGTACCAAATAATGACTTTCTCGGTCGACCCCCAATTTCTGACAATTTACCACAATTACTATGCTATTATAAGCATCCGTGATTAAAGGCTACTAGCTGCATTTATAAGAGGGTAGACGCCGCTACTGCCTTTAGTTAGGTAGTGCCAGTCCCAAGCCTTGGATAAAAGGAGGAGGCCTTGGATGCCATACGATGTTAAACGTTTGAAACTACTAATACTACAAGGGATGAGGTAGGTGTTATCGAGTCGTAGGGATGTTACTGTTCCAGAAATAATTCGATGTCATGTTTTTTGTTGCTTGGGCTGTTACGAAGTCTGTAACTATGCTGAAATGCTTTAAAACTTAGGAAAGCTCATTGCGGACACGCGATGATTTTTGTTACAAAGGCGTACTAGACAATTATATAAACAGAACTATGGAACTTATATATATACTTAATTAGTTTAAAATTAGCAGTATAACGATATATTTATTTAATCTAATAATACGATTGGCGTCTGATGCTATACAATATCCAAGTCTTGCATCAGCATACATTACCTGCCATATTCTGTGCACATTTTAATAGCAAAATTATTTTTTCAGTCTTTTCACATAAATGTTTTCATTTAAAAAAGCCAAAATTTATCAAATTTATCAGGCTAAAACTAGCTAGCAGTTTCAAACAGGCTAGCACTTTTAGGACCAAATGTCTCAAAGGCAATGGGATCAAACAATGTGGATTGTAGGCAGGAAAGCATATTTGGCACGACAAGTAGGATGTAGCACAAGTATGGACCACGCCAGCAACCCAAAAAAAATGTAGCACCATCCGACCGCAAAAAGAAATAATGAATTAATGAATAAAGGAGCGACCGAATCAACAGTTAAGGTTAAAGTTATATAGTTCATTTGCCTATAAAGATATATATATATATAATGAATTAATGAATAAAGGAGCGACCGAATCAACAGTTAAGGTTAAAGTTATATAGTTCATTTGCCTATAAAGATATATAGACACTTATAATTCACATTTATTTGCTTTGTTCTTCGATGCTTTGCTTATGTCGGATTCCTTTATTTACCATTTTATTTATCCACCCCAAAACACAGACAATATGTAACGTTTATTTCTAAACATTATATGAAAATAAACAATTTAATTCAAGCGAAATTTATCAGCAGCGAGATCTGCTACCGGATTCGAGACAACATGCCGGAAAAAATATCATTTAGTTTAATTAAACATATACACTGCAGGAATTTAGCACGTTTTGATAGACGGATTAAGAAAGGGTAAGGGGTACAATGGTCATAAAAATTGAAAAATGATTTTAGTACTATTATAGTTTATAGTATTTGCTGGTTTATGCGGATTCAGAGACATGTAAGAATTTTAGTCCTTCTTCAGTTTGCATATCTCAAAACATTATTCGGCAGGCTCTCGCTGACACTCTAGAGAAAACGTTTGTTTTTTTATCTTTTTAGATTTTAGCTGGTGATTCCTGAATTTTGTTGTCGCCACTCTATAATCCTTTGAAACTTCAGGTTCTGATCTTCTACCTTATCTCATTATGTCTATGTCTTATTTTTGCATAATATTTTTTGAAACATTAAAATTATTGTTATTTCCCTGCAAATTTTTGAATATTCAGAATAAGTGTGTCGTCTTCTACAGCTGAGATAAGTATTTAAATTATTGACTTCTAGTTCGTATCGCTTTATAACCCGTTCGTGTTTGGGGCGTTTTTTCTAGTAGGGGTAAAGGAGACAACCCAAATATGAAATCCGACGTATAGTGTCATGCCGAAAGCTTGATTCGGCTAGCAACATCCATTCTTGCATTGGGGAAACTACGTCGCAAAAATATTTAAACATCACGAAATTAGAGATCAGATAAGAGTGCACAGGTCATCTAGTGCTACGAGATGCCTTGAGCCAGGCAAAGATAGGCCTCCTCATATGCCTAGGTTAACCCATAATGCATTGATATCGTTACGATTTGCAAAAGTTTAATTTGATTACTTCAATTAAGTCATATTTTTCATTTTGCCAATTTCTATAAGTTAAAGCCATTTAAACCATCTCCAAATTACAAATTTGTTAGTTTTGGCGTTTGGTTCATAAAAATCGACTTAAATAGACTTAAGCATCGTAGCCTATCTGCAGCACAAAGCAACTGATTAGTTTGTTGCACAGTTTCAGGTTATGCACAGCACAGCCATGATTTAACTAATTTCTTAAGGACGTTGATGGATCTCATCTTTCTTTTGATTACGCTATGTTTAATCAACATTTTATACTTGTGCAGGGACTTAAGAGCAAGTCCTTAACGCACTGCTGCTCGATGGCATCGATTGTTGTTTAGTCGTTAATTGCAGAAACAATAGCTAATGAAGGCAGAAGACTATTTCTGCAGGACTGTCTTGTTGGAAACACATCGAGAGCACATATCTGTATGACCCATTCTTGTATGACTCAGGTGCACTGCGGTTCTTGACACATACTATTCCCCAAATTTAATGCATCCATACAGATTATCGTTACCATCAGCAACTTCATTACCACCCTTTTGCTGGTGATCACCGTCACTTTTAGTGTCACTGCATTAGTTTCATAATGTGTTTATCTTACAAAACCTAACGATTGATTTTGATGCATTGTCAAACCACTGTGTAATGTAACATATGCGCTACCTTTTTCCAGTCGTTCAACGTGCATAGTTTTTAATTTTTTTTACATCTTAAATGTAATAAAGCTCCAGTTATTTTTGGTGTGTCCTGAATACCCGTTTCAGTATGACTTAAATGCCTGTGAACTTCCGTTTTTTTATGCGATATTATCTTATCCAGGAGATGTTTTGTGTACTTTTGGTCAACTTTTCTCAAAGTGTTTTATTCGAAACATTATATTAACATTGGAAATTAAAATAAGTTCCTCTGTAAACATTTCCATCTGTAAATATATTTACGTCTTTTCAGTTTCACTGTTTTATTGTGTGAAAGAAAAAGCCGATAAATGAAATAAGTACAGTAATGAAAGTATGATGATTATTCACAGGGTGACAAAAAATTAAGTTAGCGAATCTCTAGCAAAATTGGTAGGCAATGTGAACACTACCCAAGAGATTAAAATAGGAATTGAATCCAATTAATTACATAAGCAATTTTGTTCTGCCCGGTTGAATTACAGATGCTGATAGAAACCTGATGATGTCAATGCGAATATGTTAGTTATCATTAGAGCGTTTTGTGCTTTGCTCTTGCAATATATCATTCACAAACATGTTGTCCTAAACAGAGAAGAAGACTTTGGCCTAGGCCGAGGCTAGAGCCTTTATATTAGTAACTCTGCAGCCTCGCTTGTCATGCTTATTTTTAGGATAGTAGCTTCTGCGGTACTGCTGAACATGGTGGAGTAGAGAAGTTTCCTGTGATGCGATTTTTAACGAAAAAACTTGCCGGAAAGCAGCGTTCATCAGATTAATTTGCAAATCCAGTTCAAATGGAAAACGGTCAGTATTTAATTTTTATTTTCACAAGGCTGAGACGTAAAATGAAGTTATTGTAAAATAAACTTTCTGATGGATTTCATGAAGGAAGAACGTGCTGAACACCAAGTTTATTAAATAAAATAAACCGTACTATATTTGCAATCAAGCTGAACAACATTATCATTGTAAATATGCTATTCAAATTTTATCAGCGTTAAAAAGCACATTGCTAATATTAAACACTTTAAACACATGAAATTAGCGAAATTCAAACATTAGTCAAATAGTTATCCGAGTATATTTGAGAGCCGACTCCAGTTGAAGTATAATTGGTTCAAACATATGTTGCATTGTTTAATCACGTACAAATAAACTCAGAAGATTAAAAACTATTAATTGTCACGTTTTATATCATTTAAATTGTTATGATTATTTGCATTAGAAGATGAAAAGCCAACAGAAAAACATAGAGAAAATCCGGTAACCACAGAAGAAATAGCAGAGATAGAAGACACTGCGCTCACCAGGTCGTCTCTACTTGGAATAAAAGTAAGGGGTTTTGTAAAAATATAGAAAATACGCAAAAGTAAAAACCTTAACATGTCAGCAACTTTCATCTCACAATTGCAACTCCACTCTGTGAACTCTTACACTTAGTGCCAGTTCAAACTTTATACGTCTTGAAGATCTCAGTATATAGTGACCTTCGATGTCTGGAACGGTCCACCTACAGAGGGGGGCACAGGATTCAAGCTTCAAATCTACTGACAAACGAACACCACCTAGTTGATTCGGTGAAGGAAGAGTGAAGAGAGTCTTTGAAGTGTCAACCATTGAAGGGCTCAACTGCCTACAGGCATATTTGTCGCTTCGAGGAATATCCGGACGCTGCGTCGTCTTCCACCTACGATGTGAGACAGTGAGACAACCTATCGTCCTCAACCTTCAACTCCGAACATGATGTCGTCATTCAGCTCTAGTTGGGAACCTTGCTGGTTGGGCTTGTGTGTCATCTTAACAATGTTTACTAATGCTTCAATGCTCCATTCTTAATGATATTTAAAATTACAAAGGACGTATCTGCCGCGGGGCAAAAATAAACATCTAAACAAATAGTGAAACATTATTAAAACAACATTTCGTCCAATATGGCAGGGTGGTATTGTTTTGTCAGTTTGGTGATGCTGCTTTTACTAACTTTGTTCGTGAGTTTTATGTATTTGACATTTCTTTGATGTTTCTTGAGTTGAGAACTCAATATTTTTAAACGGGTCTGTTTCGAATTTGCGATCGGCTTGTTTCTGTTTAAACGCAGTGGTTTTACGATGTTTCTCATGCAACCAGTACATCTAAAGACGTCCTGGGTATAAGTCTTCCCACCCGCAGAAGGCTTGGAGAATTTGTAGTCTCTGTCGTGTCAGAGATGACACCGGTCTTTTAATAAATCCTTGTTCTGTATCCAATGAATTATGTTCTGTACCAAGTTGTGACTAGGACACCTTTCCACTCACTCCAAAATTGACGGTCAGAAATTATAAATTTTTCTTCTCTAGCAACAGACATTGTAGCGCGCCGTCCTTTCGATTCGCATTGTAATTTTGTACATACTTACTTGACTAGATTTAGCGCAAACCGACTAATTGTCATAATTTGTTAGGAATTAGTTAAGAATGATTAGGTTTAGTGTAATCTTAAGCCGGCCGCAATAGTATAAGCTAAATTGAGAAGGCCAGATTAGATTGAAATCCGTTGTTCAATGAGGCCAGTTTTAACTGTGACAAAGCAAATTTGAAAGGCAACCATAGCTCATCAAAATGATCAGTCTAACCGTTTAAACTAGAGCTGTTCAACGATTACAGATTTTAATCGCGATTAATCTTGCGATAAAAAAATAATCGCGATTAATTTTGCGATTAATCTCGTCATGAAAAAGTAACAAAGTAGTATTATTGTTGTTTATAGATAGTGTTAAATATTAAATACTTGTCGTTGTAGTCAATTTGTCAGTTTCTTATTAACAGAAATTTAGGTTTACCAAGTTCATCCACTTTCTGTTTTTCATAAATTCTGTTTCAACTAGTTGTTGAGACAAACTAACTTGTTCACACTGTCAGATGTGAGTGCTCAAAGTCTCTTATTAAGAATGTTTCCAGCAGCAGAAAAGTCTTTCGCATGGAACAGTAGTTGCTGGCAAGCCTATATATTTCAGTGCTAACTTTGCCGGTTAGGTTTCCCACCACTCCAAAGGTCAAAAATCTATGTGAATTTGAGGTTCGTCTTTGTAACAGCAGCGCTGTTGAAGCAGATCTTGGTGTAAGAAGTTCGTCTTCGGAGTCTGATGAAAAAAACTCTTGCATGCGAAATTTTTTATTTGTTGGGACTGGAGAATTTTTGGAACTTTCTTTGAATGGTTCAGTCTCTTTTTTCATCGCATCATCAACAAACCAAACAGAAACTTTCACAAGGACGAATACGAATAACTAGTCTACACGCCATTAACTGGAAACCGTTCGCTCAGCACAACTGGTTGACATTTGGCTTCGGCACTCACGCACTACAATGTTCGCTAAATTCCAATCCAATGTGTTGCGATTAAATTGTTTAATCGTGATTAATTTTTTTAATCGCTTTAATCGTCCTGAAAATTTAACGCGTTAATCGCGTGCGTTAACTGCGATTAATCAACAGCCCTAGTTTAAACTGCAAGGCCAAATCTTCTGCGAAGGATTAAGCGTGAAAGGGTTGAAATTCTGGAGTCTTACGAAAGTTAGCATACGCGATGGTCGTTTCGGACGCCTTAAAAAGCAGTCTTAAGACTTATCGTTAGAAATGTGTCAAGATTAATGCTGAAATCGGACGATGCAGATTTGTCGCGAAGTCCTTCTGTTGAAGGACTTCGGAGAAAACCGACAATGGAGACTCTAATCTTGGAGAAGTTAATTTCTATCATTAATGAATGCAATGAACTGTTTGGACGAATTACATTGAATAGTTTTTAATAAAACATTTCAATATACATATAACGAGCTATATATAGTAGTTGTAAACTGATGATAACAGTAAATACTTGAGTAAAGTGAACTGCGACATATTATCAAAAGTCTGTTCGTACCAGAAAACAATGACAATTACGTTAAAAGGCGAATTGGAAACTTTTTCAACATTTGGTCTAAGAAAGCAGCTCTGAGCAGATCAATATAAGATTCAGACGTGATAAGCCCTTGCTGCAGCTAATACTTTTCTAACTAATTTAGAAAACCATAAGAACGCATAAGAAACCATAAATGCAGGTAGAATTCTTTACTTGTAAGAATAAACTGCTGAGATCAGTTGACAGACTGTCTTAAAACCTGTCTTAAGCAACATATACATCCTGTAACCTATACCTACAATTAATTAGGCAAACTTCTGTCAGACAACCGAAAAAAGCTGCATACACTCTTCCCAGCTCACCAAGAAGAATCCAATGGCGTCCGACCGCATTTGTATGATAATATTTATGTTGGGTCACAACGTATTACTGCAATGACCTTCTTCTACCAGTTGGAGGTTGTTCGTTCAGCTCTCTTGATGACACACTGGAGACCTGCGATAGTCTACTATCGCTAAGACTCTCGACCTATAATGTGGAAACACATTCGCTCTTATACCTCCCGATTAAACAGATGAGAGCGAGTGATGGATGCTGTGTCTGCTGTGCCCCTTGCCAGACGCTTCCATGGTAATACGCAGTCTGGTTCTGTCTTGGTTAAGTTGTATTTTACCGCCTGTATTTAATAGCTTATAACATGCAGATGTCACCCACCGAGTTTTTACCATCTGGCCTATAGAGATTCAACGGAACTTAAATATAGTCCATTACATAACTTATGTGAGCTTAAGTTGGCCCTCACAGCAGGCGATCCGCTACTTGCTTTCTGGTCTTGTGCTATTTGGACAACCAGTTAAAAACAATAACAGTGGCCTCGGAGGTAAAGAACAGTTGAATACAACAAGTTTAGACTAAAGCTTAAAGTTTAGACCCACGCACGGTCATTCAGTTATGGATATATAAATTTTGATGAAGCTAAATTACACCTGATAAGTATAGAAAATAGCTATTATTCGCCACAAACTGCCTTTGTGACCAGGACAGTGATATTCTGAATTGACCTACTTTACAGAACATTCAAAATGAACTCAGTGCTGAGTAAACCTAGAGTAACTGCCAGAACTTTCTAATATTTTCTATGCTATCGAACGTCCGAGAACCTTCTAGAACTATCCAGAAATATAAATAGCAGTGTAAATGCACAAGCCCGAAAGCCGTGCTGCTGCATAACGGGGACAAGTACCCGTCTCTTCTTCTGGCTCACTCGGTGCACCTCAAAGAGGATTACAACTGCATTAAGAGCTTGCTAGACGCCATGAAGTATGATGAGTACTGCTGGGAGGTCATCGGAAAATTCAAAATGGTATCATACCTGAGGCGGTTTTACCAAGTTTCCCTGCTATTTTTGCCTTTTGGACAGCAGGAACAGCCAGATCCACTTCCACAGGCGGACCGAGTTCTCTGCGTGGAAGAAACAACGTCCAGTTGGAGCCACTGGTAGACCCCAGAAGGTGCTGATGCTACAACTCCACAACTACACATCAAATTGGGCTCTATGAAACAATTTGTCACGGATCTAGATAAGAAGCCGGCAGCCTTCAAGTACCTTCAAGACTTCTTCCCTAAGCTGTCAGAGGCAAAGGTCAACGTATAATCTTACACGTATCATTATGCCTATATTTTCTGGACAGCGCACTAATAGAAAAGGTTCTAATTAACCTTGTTGCATCGATGTCTACCGCCAGACTGGCTTCAGAACAGTTTGCTGGTGATTGGCTCTTTGCTTTACACACAACTGCCACTGGCCTGAGATCAGGTGACCATTGTTTTTTGTCTGAACGGCATCAATCCTCTTTTTTTAAGCACAGTTCGCTAGTTTGTACTGGAAACAATCAGTAACCAATCAATCAGGTGGTTTAAGACGCACAACTTTATTGTATTGTATTGACTGAGCGTTTCTTGTGCAAGTCAAAAGTTTACTGGGCAGTGAATCTGCAGAATTGAGGGACGCCATTAATTAGGCATTTGGCTTAAGAGAGTACTAGTCATTCAGCCCTTTTAATTAGGCATTTGGCTTAAGAGAGTACTAGTCATTCAGCCCTTTGCCCGGCGCTTTTTGAATTTCTTCACTTTCATATTCAGTTAGCAATGGGCAAAACTCCTCCCTCTCGGGAGTGACCCGGAGGTGGACTCGTGCTGAATAGTTGACTGTCCACGAGGGACCGGTCGGTACGTACGCATCGAGTGTATCGGATACAGTTTCCGTCACCAGTTCATAAAAGTGCACGGCAACAATTAAAAATCAAAACTGTAAACATTTCCTCCAAGGGACGGGGGGGAAATACAATTCCAAGACAGATCTTCATGTGGGAAGTGAAATAAATTGTCTATTAAGTCTAGTAAATAGCTGGAAACTAAGCGATTATGATCTGCTGTGTTGTCGTGATATTTATGGAGAACGTCACAAAATGCGCTTAGAAGACGTTACTGGACCTGTGCGCGGGAAAACTTACACAGTGGGCACTCTGGAAGGAGTGGCTGGGGAAAACGTTGACCTAGGGGGCGGATGGTCTGAGAGATCAGAAGACATTCGCTAGTTGAAGTCGTAGAGAAAGAGAGCGAAGAAAGAAGTCTTCGGTCAGAGGGACCAGTGGCTAGAATTCGGGGAATTCGAA
Organism: Norana najaformis; assembly: GCA_964023275.1. Taxonomy (NCBI): domain Eukaryota; kingdom Metazoa; phylum Annelida; class Clitellata; order Crassiclitellata; family Hormogastridae; genus Norana; species Norana najaformis. The sequence continues at coordinate 4,144,031 of OZ029928.1, forward strand.
GAAGGATTCGGTCGGACGGAAGGACTGGAGGAGCGATGGGAGTCTGAGAAGCCGAGAAGACCTTAGAGTCGCTTAATCTTCGTCTTCCCCGGTCGATTGGTTGGTTGGTTGGCTTGGAGTGGAACCGTGGACCAATTCAAGTTCTTTTGATAGTTTTTGCTGGTAAAGAGAAACGGACCTGAAATCACGCTGTGCTGTGACAAATGGACTGTGCTTGTGTCTCGTGAGAATTAATTGCATTTTAATCGAACTATATGAACGTTATATATATATATATATATATATATATATATATATATATATATATATATATATATATATATATATATATATATATATATATATATATATATATATATATATATATATATATATATATATATATATATATATATATATATATATATATATATATATATATATATATATATATATATATATATGTAATCAAAACCAAATATTGACGAGCCTTAACATTAGGTTAGTCATATGAATGAACAGATGTTTGAGTTAGATGCAATCAACATGAGATCTATGTTGTATCATGGAGATACTCAAACGTTTTGTATCTATATAGCACATTTGAATCATCTATGAAAAAAGTTTAGGAAGCGCCAGTCAGAATGTGCTTCTGCAAGTTTGTCAGACATAATCAGAGCAATTCATGCCAATTAACGTCCTTTCAATTCCACGCTTTTGCTCCATATTGTAAGTTTTCTGAAAGGCCGGTTAGACATATCAAAGAGCGAAATGCCATCACTCACTCACCTGTATGCTCCGGTAATATAGGCACATACCCTCTTACTCCCTAAAAACTCAGATATGCCATCTTAACCACCTACATTATTACTATATGCAGCTATCCGTGGAACTGTAGAAAGGTGCAATACAAATTGCTTGCAGCATGGATTTTAGATTAGATTTAGATTAGAATTTTCGATTACTTTGAACTTGGCATTTATGTGTGATCGTTATCAATGATATACTCGGACGGGTTTTGCTCATACCAAATTGACAAACAGTTACAATCAAAATAAATGGCGCCGACTTAATGTTAATAATCACTCAAATACTTTGCGACAGTTTCATCACTTATCTTTAATTGGTCGGTGGTCGATGAGAGCACACGTCAGGTAGTAAGTTATTATTTGTGTACTGTCGGTGTATTGCTTGAGACTGTTTGCACCTTGGGGAGGTCTCTGAGAATAAAGTTTCTATAGACACGTGCCGTTGCCGTTTTCGAGCATAATTTAGTTTTGAAACTTTTAGGTCAGAACAATTCTACAAAGTGATGACAAAATTGCTTCTGAAGCAGATGTGCTTTTTAAGCACAAATTGTTCACCCAACTTGACATTCTTTGTCATTTTCAATCGGATACAATGGGATGGAAAGAAATGTCCAGGTATTTAAAGAAATTGTTCATTTGTGATTAGTATGTTTTCTTTTGATCTGTACAAATGTACATAGTGAATATGCTTGTCTTGCTGTGATCTTTACTGCAACAGGGCTTATATATCGACTTGTAAATAAGAACAAAATTATGTGATAGATTATTGTTCGGTTGGTCTTAGCTTATTTATAATATCTTGAGGATTGTTTTGTGTCAATAAATTTGTTAATTACGTACCTCTGTTTGTTGCATAATATTTAATTGTGGACACTAGATTGAAAGAGACGCCGGTAATCTCTTTAGACGATTATAGCCCGAGTTTTTTGTGCCCCGAAATCTTGTCGACCAGACGGTCCAAATCCTTGTGGTTACTCAGCTCTGTGTGAAATAAAGCTATAAACACATAAATTTACGCTGCCGGTTCCTTTCACGCAGAGAGTCCTTATAAAATAAACAAAATTCAGAAGCTACATCAGATGATCCAATTTCAAGGTTGTGAGGTTGTAGCGAGGTGGCCACTGTTCAGAGAGCAAGTCCTTCACTCACATTTGCCTGTCGTGAGTGCATAATTACTACTGACCTAAGTACATAAATAATTATTAAAAATACTAATTTTAACAGATAGCGTGTAGTTTAGTTAAACTTGGGAAGAACGAAACCGATTGTACTTTCAGAAGGGTAGTTTTCCAAGCTGATAGAGAAAACTTGAGTTCACATGCAAAACCTGACCGATAGAAGACAGTGTAACGGAGACAGGCAAGAGTAGCATAATAGCCAATACGTGCAGAGTCCGTACCAATTTTCCTAGATATTTGATCAGAAGGAGCAGACACTCGAAACGGAATTCGTTTTTACCTATCACAAAACAGTCTAGATCAAACATTATACAAACATTAGACAATTATACATGTGAGGCTGGGAGTACAGCACAGGTATAATAAAGGGAAGGACGTGTGATAATAGGAAGATTCGTTGCTTGATAGATCAAAAATTTTAAAAAATCCCTGTTCCAGGTACTAGGAGAATTATTATTATTGGGAAATCCATAGCATGTGAGGCATGCAAAAAGTGAACGACTATAACTGGTAAATGAAAAGGGCATTTTCAAGATATTTATTCTCAAGTCCATTCGGCGACTAAGAAAGAGGTCCGATGCCAATAAAGCTGGTCATATACTGTACATTTAAAGAATGAAACTACATGAAATTAAAATGATAAAAGATAAACTGCATGAAATGTAGATTGCATAGCTTTAATTCATGGTTTCGAAAATATGCTCTCTCATGCTGTTTATTATTTATATTTAGAAGTTAAATGTAAAATTCTTAGTAATTGATCAATTGGTTTTTTATTGACACTCAATGTCGTAAATAGATTTCTTTTGCTTAATCCAAAGTAGTCTTATTTAAAGAAATTACATAATAACAAAATTAGCACATTTAATGATGATATGATAGAGGATATATGATATATGATACACGATATGATATGATATTACATAATATGATATGATATGATATGATATTGATTTTAGGTGGCTGAAATATGAAGAGAAAGTTGATGCCGGAGGACGCTGGTCAAAACCGCACGTCAGTACGACGTCATTCCGTGGCCTTTCTCATCTTCGATGGGCGTTAACCGAAAACAAGTGCGTCATCGCACTTGACGTTTGTGCAACTTCAAAAACGTCGCTTGAAGTTTATCGTGAGAATAATAATTTTGTTCAAACTTTGGGTATTACGAAGAACTGTGTAATAGAATTTATATAAAAAATATTCAGAACTATGACAATATGACACCTACATGTATAATACTCAAGGCCTGTATTTTTAAAATGTCACAAAGACGGTGTTATGCTAAAGTTTAGAATTTCATACAGTTAAATTTACAAGAAATAACTCTTCTAAAAATGATATACGTACTTAACACTACTGAGGGGTGCACGATGATCTACTGGTTAGCATGCTGACTGTCATTCGAAAGGTTGGGGTTTCAAGGTAGAAATGGTTTTCGAGATTTTGACTTTTGATTTTTTATGCTGAGATGCTGTAAGGGGAAAACCAGAGGAAGAAATGGCGGCGAAGACTATGACTGTCGGGGTTAGCTTAATGAATTAGCTTTGAAATTAGCTTTGAAACGAAATTAGCTTTTTTATGTAACAAAATGCTTATTAATGAATTACTGTAATTACTGTATTAATGCTGTTTAATTTTTATTATTTAAAAAGAACTATTGGCGAATGAAATAACGAAGATGTACAGCCTCGATGACTGTTGTGTTTCGAAAATCGTTGATGTTTTGCAAAAACCTCATAAACATAAACATCGAAAAGCTGCGAAAAAGGAACTTAATAAAGAAATAAGTTCTGGTAAGTAATACTTCTTAAAATTAAGAAATTATTAGCTTTTTATTTATATTTATATTTATATTTATACGAGGTCAATAACACAGTTTAACAAGTATGATAAATTTCTGATAAATTAATAAATTTCTGATAAATTAATAAAATTACAAAGATAGCTTTAATATACTTTATACTATTTTATTGCAGTTAGTAGCCCTTCTTTAATGCATTCAACCTCTAAGCCCATTACCGGATTTCACATGGTATGTCCTGCAGTCCGTTACCGGATTAAAAACGCCGGAAATCACCCGATTGTTTTCAGTGTTTGTTCGAATACTGTTTCGTAATTTCTTTTGGTGTGCGGTTAGAAACATATTGATCCGTTTAAATTTCGTTATATGTCAAGTTAAAATGTTTTATTAAAAACAATTCAATGTAATTCGTCCAAAGCAGTTCATTTACATTCATGTAATGAAACAATTTAACTACCTTACTTAAAAGCCAGCAAATTATTTACGCTAAAGATGCAATGAAATTTAATCTCCCTTCCCCAAGATGAGACTCCATTTCAGTATTCTCCAAAGTCCTTCACCAGAAGAGTAGATGAATTTCCATCTTTCACGAAGCAGTGCAGTTTTCCCAGAGTCCTTCAACGAAAAGAGGCAATATGGCGATCCCTCAATACCACGTTGGATTACCACGTGGTAGACAAGTAATTATTCAGTTCTTTCGATGAATTGTCGATCGAAAGTTCCAATATTCCACGACCAAACTCGATGATGAGTTAGTTCACAGTTTCGCGATTACGACAATCTAAGTTTCTTCAGTTAGTTTCGGGACGAATCTGCATCGTCCGATTTCAGCATTAATCTCAACACACTTCTAACGGTAAATCTTTTAATACTGCTCCTTGCAGCTAAGACTTCGCTTCTATTCGTCTTAAACTGCGCCTTAGTAAACTCAGATCGACCAAATAGACTCCAACCGGGGTTCGAAACGACCATCGCGTCGGCTACCTTTTGTTAGAAGAATTTCAGGCTTAAAACCTTTGAAGAAAGGTCTTCTGAATTTCGGAATTTTCAAATCCTTCACTGTCATGCTTTGCCCTTGCAGTTTAAAGGGTCAAGACCGATCGTTTGGTGAACTATGGCTGACTTTGTCACAGTTAAAGCTGTGGCCTGGTTGAGCAACGAGTTTCAATGGGCGTGCTTAGTCAACACACAGTAAACCTCTAGTAAAACCTACTTAATATTCATGAATTAGCTAAATTGGCCCTCTCTATTTAAATATTTACTTATACTATTGCTGGTAGGCTTAAGATTACACTAAATTTAATCATTCTTAACTAATTCTTAACAAATTGTGACAACTAGTCAGTTTGAGCTAAATCTAATCAAATATGTACAAAATTACAATGCAAATGCGGATTAAAACGACGGCGCGCAACAGTGTACTACATTACAATTTATATATTACATATAGGCCTCATTAAAAAGTTAGGCATGCATATACATATATATGTACATACACACATACATATGCAATGGAAAACTGTTGATCTGGCATCATCAGAAGACAGGGCAATGAGCTTTTTCACTTGGCTCATGTACCATGTACCGGCTCCATATAAATGTAGCAATCCTTTCGGGCTACTACCGGTTGTACCCTTTGAAACCTCTATCTTTGTGCCAGATTGTAACATAACTCACAATCCCTAGAGGACGTGACCTCTTTTTCAGTTATAAGTCCTTGGGAAATGATTTAAAGTAAATGACTTAGATATATCCATTATTTACCATATCCGTAA